>LR738711.1:505755230-505935654 GCA_902687465.1 Secale cereale | reverse complement strand
CCCCCCCCCCCCCCCCCCCCGAGGCCAATCCACCAATGCAGGACGTAGGGTTTTACACCGCAAGGTGGCCTAAACCTGGGTAAATTCGTGTGTGCTTTAATTGTTGCTTGCTCGAATCTTACCATTGGACGAGGGCGAGGCGCTAGGTAGACGTGAGTGGGAGAGATCTTCGTTAACACTCTTGTGTTCGAACTTCTTGGGTTTGCGGAGCCCGTAATCCGACATTTGGCGCGCCAGGTAGGGGGCGTGTCGAAATCTAGCCTCTCCGACGACCTCGTCCCGCTCTCGTTCATCGACCTCGCTTTGCCGCCATGGTGGACACACGCCGAGCGCGCGCCGCCCGCCACGCTGCCAACATCGCTCAGACGGCGCCCGCTGACAACGATGGAACGCTCCACCCCAACTCGCCGGTCGCCAACACCGCCACCGACCCGGCCGTCTACGAGCAATAGGACTCATCGCTGTCGCTGTCCGTGCGGCGCGATGAACGCACGGCGACGCCATCACCCTCGCCGGCCGCGACGTCGTCCTCGCTGATCCGCTGTGGGCCGGTCTACCAGCAGCCCGCGCTACTGATGGCGCGGGAGCTCCTTCGCTACCGCCTGGCGGACGACCTCTATGACGAATGGCTCCACCGCATCACCGAGCTCGTCAACGCCGCCGGGGAGGTACCTGCACCAACTCACTCCTCTCGTCCTCCATCGCTCATGGCGGGGAACAAGGGCCACAGTGTCCCGGCTCCACCTCCACTGTACCTCCCCGGCCAGGGGCTCAGACGCGAGGCTCCGCGGCGCGAGCAGCCCCGCAGGGCCCCATGCGCACGACGAGGAGAGCTGCTAGGAGATCCCGCATCCCCAGTCAGAAGCTCGCGGGCCCCCCGCCCCGCAGCACCAGAACCTCGCAGCACAGGAGGTGGTGGCGCCTGTGCCCCAGGAACTAGCATCGCAGGCGCAGGGGGTGCCTGAAATGATGGGCGTGGCTGGTTGTCGCGCCCTAGCTCTTGAGCTGCGGCGCCTCGTTTGGCCCGGCAAGTTCAAGCCGGATCTGCCTCCGCGCTATGATGGCACCGCCGAACCCGCAGAGTTCCTCCATCTCTACGAGCTGAGCGTTGAGGCGTCCAACGGTACCGAGCAGGTCATGGCGAACTGGTTCCCCATGGCCCTCAAGGATGGCGCCCGCTCCTGGCTCTTGAACCTCACCGTGGGATCCATCTCCTCCTAGGGGGAGCTTCGTGAGCGCTTTGTCGCCAACTTCCAAGGTACCCGCGACCGAGCCCCGGCGGCCGCAGATGTGCGCCGCGTGAAGCACCAACCCGGGGAGACCCTACAGAAGTACATCCAGCATTTTAACACCGTGCACCTCAGGATCCCCAGGGTCTCAGACGAGGCCATCATCTTGACGTTCTCCGACGGTGTCCGTGACCTCAGGATGAAGGAGGAGCTCGTCATCCATGAGGAGCTGTGCACATCCCTCGAGATGTTCTACCTCACGACAAAGTGCGCTAGGGCAGAGGAAGGACGCCTCTCTCTCCTAGAGCTGCCTGAAGCGGAGGCTGATGACGAAAAGGCCAAGGCCAAGGAAGCAAAGCGCAAGGGACCCGCCGTGCTGGCTGCGGAACCAGAAGTAAAGCGTGGCTACGGCTACAACGACCCCCCTAGAGACAACCGTCCATACCGCGTCTTCCACGATGTCCACATCCACAACACTAATGACTGCCAAGAGCTCAGGGCGATGCGCGGCGGGCACGTCGGGCAGCGCCTTGAGCGCGACAACTACGGCTACGGCCGCGGAGGGGGCCGTGGTTGAGGACGCTGGGACGGAAGGAACTTGTGCCAAGGATGGCGTGACTAAACCACTTGAAGACCACCGGCAGGAGCAGCCTCGTGTCGCCCCCTGGCGCGACCAGCCTCATGAGGGTCACCCTCAGGGCAATGCGGGCCTGCCTCCGCTGCCAACACCACCAAGAAGGAACAACGATGACCGCCAGGGGGATGAAGCAGGGGGCTTTCAGGAGCCACGCGCGGTCGCATGCATCTTGGGAGGAGCCCATGCTTCGGCTTCCCACCGCATCTTCAAGCAGTTTGCTCGTGAGGTGAACGCGTCTCTTCCCAGGCCTGACACCGCGTGCAACCTATGGTGGACCGAGTAGGTCATCGCCTTCGACTCCAAGGACCAGCTCAAGTGCACCGCATCCCCAGGCGCTCTCCCGATGCTCTGCACTTTGACCATCAGCAACGTCCTCGTAACCAAGACCCTCATCGATGGCGGAGCAGGGCTCAACGTCCTTTCCGTCCTGACCTTCGAGACGCTCCAGGTCCCCTATGATCAGCTCCACCCAACCAAGCCATTTTACGGAGTCACAGATGGCTTCACACTCCCAATGGGGTAGGTCCACCTCCCTGTCACCTTCGGTGACCGCGACAACTATCACACCGAGCTCATTGACTTCGACGTCGCCAACATTCACCTCCCGTACAATGCCATCCTAGGGTATCCGGCCCTCGCCAAGTTCATGGCGGCAACCCATCACGGCTACAACGTCCTCAAGATGCCCGGGAGTGGCGTGGTCATCACAATCGCCTGCGACGAGAAGGAAGCGGTGCGTTCCTTGGAGCGCGCCTACCAGACCACGGCGGTCGAGAGCCCCGACGAAGGTGGATCCGTCTTCGCCCTGCAGACCGCCCCCAAGAAGAAGAAGAACCTGCCCGCCAGCGGACCTCAAGACACGGAGGCTCCTGACGGCCCCGTCTCAGAACCCGCGCCTGCGGATGAGGTGCCCTCCACTCTCGCATAGGGAGGCGCGCTCGACGCCCCTCTCAGGACAAGCTCGGGGGTTCTCCTCTGGAGTGCCTCCGGCCTGACCAGCATCACGAGGGAGGTGTTCGGGCACCACTTGCAGGCGTGTCTCGACACGCGTTTTTGTGAGCCCAGCGTGAGCCGTACAACGCTGGGGGCTCAAGACTTCATCGACCAGGTTACCGAGGAACTTCATTGCGCAAGGCTCATACGCAGTGGGCGCAACCGCACGATACCGAGCCCACCTACCCGCAACCCACGCAACCACTTCCGCGCAGCATTGATGTCTCGGGCCTCAACCTAGCAGCTTCTGTGGAGCCTTTCTGGCCGGCCGCAGTCGGCTAGAGGAGGACTCTCCCCTGCAGCTACATTCGCACGCTCTTTGGCTTCCGCAACGCAGTTACCACGTTCCAGTACCTCGGGCGGCAGGCTTTGGGGGCTCGAGAGGCTTAGTGGCGGGCGGTCCAGACGGAGCGGGAGCCGGACCCCCGGTGACCACTGAGGGCCTTCGGAGCCCCTGGGCCTCAAGAGCCCGACGATCCTCAGGAGCGACCCGCACGACTCACGTCTTCAGCTACCCTGACTCTTCTTTGACAAGTGTCAGGTGATGTCCCAGGTATTCAATCAAGGGCGCCCCCCGGGCTGCATCATCCTCGAGCTATTGGGGGCTCACCCCCACAGCTGTCTCTTTTGCGCATGAATCAAGGCAAGTTGTTTCTTCCAATTTGCATTATCTATATGGTCGGCGTTCTCACTGCCACTACGGCCATGAGCCCTTGCGAGCCCACTCACGACCGCCCCATGATTAAGGACTGGCATGACGTCTGTGCTCGGGTCCGTCCCTGCAGCGTCGCTAAATCCAAGGGCTGAGCTCTGTCTCGCGAGCCATTCCCATGACGTCACCTACCGTGGTCCTTGGTGCCTTGTTCTCGCATGGGCTAATCATCGCTCACGCGGGAACCGCGCGCCGGTTGTTTTTCTTTTGGACTATTGCATGAGAAGACTGGGCACGGCGTCTTTTGTCAGATTTAGGGCTCCGCAAAACCCAAGAAGTTCGAACATAGGGGCGTGAACGAAGATCTCTCCCACTCACGTCTACCTAGCGTCTCGCTCTCGCCTCAGTGGAAGGATTCAAGCAAACAACAGATAGAACACACAAGATTTTACCCAGGTTCGGGCCACCGCGTGGTGTAAGACCCTACTTCCTGCTTTGGTGGATTAGCCTCGGGAGGGCTGGTATATGAGCTAGTACAATGGTTCCTGAGCTCGGGTGGTGAGCTCAGGAGGGTTAGGAGGCAAGTGTTCTTGTTCCTTGCGTGGTGGCAGAGTATATGGATCTGCTCTACTTGGCTAGACTTGATTCAACTTGTCCTAACTTGTTCTCCCTTGTCCCCCCCCCCCCTCACCTAGCGGGGGTTCTAGCTACTTATATAGGCGGCCAGGGTCCTCTTCCCCTGAAATGTTTAGGCGGGAAGGGATCCCACAACGGCCATTTTGGAGCGGGAACACAAGGACGTTCCTACCCTAACAAAAGCAGTCTTCGCCTGCAAAAGGATCAGGCGGTAACACGGTGGTGGGCTCGACGGTGACATCCTCCTTGTTGTTCTTGCGGTCTTCGGTGTTGTTGCACCAAAGGGGAAACCTTTGCCCCGCTCCTTGGAAACCAGCGGCTGCGCTGTCCCCTTTGCACCGAAATGGCAACTATGCCGCTGGCAGACGCTAGGACCCGCTGGCGCGGTGCATCACTGCTGACATCACTGCCTCCTCCTGAGGCAGGCTTGGCCTTGGATTCTCCGCCCCTCCGGAGCGCCTTGCCGAGGCCGCTCCAGAGGAGGTCTTGACGTCGTTTTCCTCGCGAGGCTTAGCCCCCTCGCGAGGGTCTTGGACAGATGGTCGATCAGTTGGGCCGTACCAGGCCACTTGTTGGAGTGCTTCGCGGCCCGCGGACAGGCAAGTCTTGGTACCCTAGTTCCCAGTACGCCGACAGTATCCCCCGGGCCCAGGGCGCATGCGGAGTTGGCTGCGGGGCAAAGCCTTAGTCGAGGACGAAGCGCCGCGGGCCCCAAAAAGGCTGCGGGCCAGGCTGGCGCGTGACGGTTGGATGGGACACGGGCGACCCCGCTCCCCACGTCGTCTCGGCAACCGTGCGTCTTGACAAAAGGGGCCTTCTCTGCTGGGGGAGTTATCGGTCTCTTTCCTCCCTGCTCAGATTTCTCGCCCTTACGCCTCCTGCCTTCCTGAATCGCCTACGTCCTTCGGCTCCCTCAACCATGGCGAAGAGGAACAAGAGTGTCGCGTCTGCGTCTGGATCTGCTTCTTCCCTCGATGCGGCGCTCGAGGAGTCCTCCATCACCAGGGAGGAGGACTACTCAGAGGTCCAACCTTTCTTGTCGAGCACCCACAACGAGCACGGCCCGACGCGGATCTGGGCCGGATCCACCATGGCACGGACCCTGTCGAAGTCATGCTACCCCTTCTTCCTCTACAACATCTCCGTGGGGCACGTGCCACCTTTCTCTGAGTTCTTCTACGCCATCCTGGAACATTACCAGATGCACGCTCTCCACATCCAGCCTCGCTCCATCTTCGTCCTATCGCTCTTCGCCTTTTACTGTGAGGCGCTCGTGGTGGTGAGGCCGACCGTCTCCCTCTTCCTCCATTTCTTCTCCATGCGCCGGTACGATGATGGCCCGTGCTCGGGCTGCGTTTCCTTCGTCTTCCAGCGCCAGGGCTGTCAGCTGATGATGGCCGGGAAGAATATAGAGTCCCACCAGAAGAGGTGGGTCTATCTGGATGCCGAGCGCGTCCATCCTCTGCTGGCGTTGCCTACTGCCCGTTCGGCGAAGCGCGCTGGCTGGAGCTACGCGAAGCTCACCGACCCCCTTGCCGGGCCTGTCCTGGCAAAGATTGAGGCCGACATGAGCTCGAGGCTCGAAGGGGGCCAGATTGTGACGGAGTTCTTGAGGCAGCGTCTGGCGCCGCTGCAGGCTCACTCGCGCCCCATGTGGGAGCGGATGGGCGACGAAGGCGGGCTCCGGCTGCACTCAGGGGTGCTGGACGAGGCTGATCTGGAGTTTACCTCAGGAACACTCCTGGGGATGGTTCCAGAGGATCTCCCCGGGGCCCACCTGCCGCTGTACAGCCGCCCCGACAAGGTCGAGCTGTTGAAGGCCGTGTCAGGTTTTGGTGCTCCCGTGGGCGCTCCGACTACGTTCGACGTGTCTTCTGGTGCTGACGATGAGAGCGATGTGGGGGGCTCGGAGGATACCCTGGACGAAAAGGGGGACTCTTCTGAGGCATTCGCTGGAGCAATGACACCAGGCGCCGGTGCCGCCAGACGGTCCCACGCGGCCACTCCACGTCGATCCGGACGCGCTGCATCCGGGGGAAGCAAGGTGGTGACTCCGCCGAGGAGTACCGTGCCAGCGAACCCGGCGACCGCGGCCGCGTCGAGGACTGTGGCCTCATGCCTCGCTCAGGCCCGGGCTATCGGCACACCCATGGCACCAGCGGTTGCTGCTGGCTTGCTGCCGAAGAGAAGGGCGCGCCTCGCCTCCGACGAGTAAGTGTGCAATTTCTCGCTTATCCTTAGTTGTCGTGTCCCTGATGTGCTTTCCCGATGTAGTAGCCTGGGAGGCGTGATGAAGAAGGCGAAGCGGGAGGTCACGCCACAATGCCCCGCCCCTCCTGCTGCTGAAGCGACCTCGAGAAAGGATGCCGCGGTGCTGGGCGCCTCGGTCGGCCCGGCCACCGAGCATGCGGCGGTGGTGTCGCTCGAGGGCATCCCCGCCTCTTGCGAAGTTGCTGTGACCTCTGCTCCGGCTGCTCTGGCGAGGGGGCCCGGAGCGCCGGAGCCCTTGGTTGAGCAGTCAGACTTGTCGATGCCTGTGCACCAACCGGCACAGCCTGGTCCTAAGACCTTGGAGGCTGCCTGCGCCGCACTGGGTCGTCTTCGCGTCGAACTGCAAGATGGTGATGGCTGCCTGATGGAAGGGCGCCTGGGGCGGATCCGCGGGTGGCTCCTGCTAGACGAGTCTGCGCGGACCTCCTGGGACCAGACCTTGGCGGTCGCTGCCAAGGGTCGAGAGGAAGCTGTGGCGGCCACGCTGGCTCGCGACACCGCGCGAGCCGACGCCGCGTCCTTCGAGAAACACTGCCTTAAGGCGGAGGGCGAGCTGGAGGCCCTCTGCGAGGAAGGCATTGGGCACGCCCTAGAGCTCAAGAGGTTGGAGAAGGAGCTCGTGGCGCAGAAGACTGAGATGTCCCGGCTGCAAGAGGAGCAGATTGCCGACCGTGCGGCCCTAGAGAAGCGGAAGGTTGAAGTTGAGCAGGCCAAGGCGACCCAAGCCGCTCGCGACAAGGAGGAAGCCTTTGCGGTCTCGGCAGCGGTGAGTCTCGAGGCCCTTGCCGCCTTTGACCTTGAGGCCCGCAAGGTGCTGCATGCCTCCTACGGGGAGGGGTTCAAGGAACCGCTGGCCGCCCCGGAGGGAGGTCCCGCCGGGCTTCTTGCTGCGCTTGTGAAGTCCCTGCGTGATGTTGCAGCCGCAATTGGCCAGTTAGCCGACGTCGAGAGCCGCACGCTCCTTACCTTGGTCCTGACGCAGGTGTCCAGCCACCTAAGTCTTCGTGACCTCACCCTTGACCTGGCCTCGCTATCTGAGCCCATGACCGAAGTCATGGTAGGGCATAGCCGCCGAGGCCATTAGGGTGAAGGTCACATCGTTGGTGGAGGCATTCCTCCAGGCCACTGCTACCGTAGCTTAGGAGGTGGAGACCGGTGATGATGAGCTCGACAATGCCTGATCCGTTCCTATTCAGAGAGAGAAGTGCGAGTGCCTCGGGGTGGCGTAAGAACTTTGTTTGAATTTGAAAAACTTGCTATTATTGTAATAGCTAAATGATTTCCATGCTTGCTTCCTTTCATATTTTCTTGGGTGCTCTGCGTCGGCAGGGCCCAACCCCGCGCATACCTCGATCGCCATTGAGCCCTCCGGATGACCGGGGTTACCGTAGTAAGTAGACTCAAGGGATGAGGGGCTACATGGCTAGTGAGGCCCTTGGGTCGCGATTCCCAAGGGTCCCCCTTGGCGTTCAAGAAATCCCGTTTTCGTTCTGCGTCGGCAGGGCCCAACCCCGCGCATACCTCGATCGCCATTGAGCCTCCGGATGACCGGGGTTATCGTCATAATTATACTCAAGGGATGAGGGGCTACGTGGCCAGTTAGGCCCCTGGGTCGCGATGCCCAGGGGTCCCCCTTGACGTACGAACGGCTCTCATGAAGGAGAACGAGCACCATACCTTGACCACGAGCCTTCGCCTGGGATGGGGCACGAGAAGGCCAGGTGTCTGGGCACGTGGTAGGGTGGCGTCTGCCAGGCATGACATGAGCATAGCCCCCGTGCCTAGCCCCCCTCGCAACACCCATCCAAGGAGAAACTATGAGTGTCATGAGCTGAAAAGCTCCCTGAGGTTGGTGCGACCACTGGGGGGCACCATCAGTTTCTTATAACTAGCGCGGAGCATAGAGCTACCACACTTGCGCGGAGTGTGGGCATAACCGCGCCTCGGTCGTAGCGGCAAGCGCAGAACTTGGTGCTTCCACTGGTTCGTGGGCATAACCGCTCCTCGGTTGGATCTACGAGCGTGGAGTACTTCCACTGGACCGTGGGTGGGAGCCTCCCACCGGGAGAGACTCCGGGGCGTGTACAGCCCTGTCCTAACACGTGGCTTGCACGGTAGGACAGCCAAGGTGTATATGGGCCCTCCTCAGGACAAGCTGAACGACTCTGAGGAAGTTCTCGTGAGCTTATGCATCACTCACGAGACCCTACCCTGAGGCGGGTTGCACCTGAGTCTTCTTCTGCAAAATGTGAAAAGAGAGGTGTTGTGTCCACCTGCGCCGAGTGCATCTCTAGACGGTATCACATGAGAAGGCTGCAGCACCAGCGACTCCAGGAGGTGACGTCACGGGAATGGCTCGCGAGACAGAGCTCAACCACTAGATTTGTCGACGCTGCAGGGATGGACCTGAGCACGGACGTCGTGCCCAGTCTTCTCATGCAATGGTCCAAAAGAAAAACAACCGGCGCGCGGTTCCCGCGTGAGCGAGGCACCTGCCACGACCCCCTACTTACCCATCCACGATTAGCCCATGCGAGAACAAGGCACCAAGGACCATGGGAGGTGACGTCACGGGAATGGCTCGCGAGACAGAGCTCAGCCCTTGGGTTTAGCAACGCTACATGGACGGACCCGAGCACAGATGCCGTGCCAGTCCTTAATCATGGGGCGGTTGCGAGTGGGCTCTCAAGGGCTCATGACCTTAGTGGCGGTGAGGATGCCAAGCATGTAGATAATGCAAATGGAAAGAAACAACTAGCCTTGACCATACAAAAAGGGAGACAACTGCGGGGGAACAACCCCCAGCAGTTCAAGGATGATGCAGCCCGAGAGGCGCCCTCGATTGGATACCTGAAGTGTCACCTGATACTTGTCAATGAAGAGTTGGGGGTGGCTGAAGACGCGAGCTACGCGGGTCGCTCCTGAGGATCGTCGGGCTCCTGAGGCCCAGGGGCTCTAAAGGCTCTCATTGGCCGCGCGGGTCCGGCTCTCGCTCCGTCCGGACCGCCTGCCACCGAGCCTCCTGAGCCCCCAAGGCCTGCTGCGCGAGATGCTGGAACATGGCAGCTGTGTTGCGGAAGCCGAAGAGTGTGCGGACGTAGCTACAGGGGAGGGCCCTCCTCTGGCCGACCGACGTCGGCCAGAAGGGCTCCTGAGAGGCGGCTCGGTTGAGACCAGCGATGTCGACACAGACACGGAAGCGGTCGCTCGGGCTGCGAGCAGGTGAACTTGGGGTTGTGCGGTTACGCCCACCGTGGATGAGTCTTGCGTACTGAAGTTCCTCGGTAACTTGGTTGATGAAGTCCTGAGCCCCCAGCGCTGAACGGTTCATGCTGGGCTCACAAAAACGCGCGTCAAGACACGCTTGTAGGTGGTGCTCAAACACCTCCCTCGAGATGCCGGTCAGCCCGGAGACACTCCAGAGGAGAGCCCCGAGCCTGTCACGAGAGGGGCGTCGAGCGCACCTCCCTATGCGAGGGTGGAGGGCGCCTCATCAGCAGGCGCAAGTCCTGAGGCCAGGCCATCGGGAGCCCCTGCGTCCTGAGGTCCGTTGACGGGTATGTTCTTCTTCTTCTTGGGGGCGGCCTGCAGGGCGAAGAAGGATCCATCCTCATCGGAGCATTCGACCGCCGCGGTCTGGTAGGCGCGCTCCAGGGAACGCACCGCTTCCTTCTCGTCGGAGGCGATCGTGATGACTCCGCCGCTCCCGGGCATCTTGAGGACGTTGTAGCCATGATGGGTCGCCGCAATGAACTTGGTGAGGGCAGGATACCCGAGGATGGCGTTGTACGGGAGGTGGATGTTGGCGACGTCGAAGTCGATGAGCTCGGTGTGGTAGTTGTCGCAGTCACCAAAGGTGACGGGGAGGCGGACCTGCACCATCGGGAGTGTGGTGCCATCAGTGACTCTGTAGAATGGCTTGGTCGGGTGGAGCCGATCGTAGGGAACCTGGAGCGTCTCGAAGGTCTGGACGGAGAGGACATTGAGTCCTGCTCCGCCGTCGATGAGGGTCTTAGTCACGAGGACGTTGCTGATGGTTGGGGTGCAGAGCATCGGGAGGGCGCCTGGGGCCGCAGTGCAGTTGAGCTGGTCCTTGGGGTCGAAGGCGATGGCTTGCTTGGTCCACCTGAGGTTGCGCGCGGCGTCAGGCTTGGGAAGTGCCGCGTTCACCTCACGGGCAAACTGCTTGAAGATGCGATGGGAAGCGGGGGCATGGGCTCCTCCCAAGATGCATGCAACTGCACATGGCTCCTGGAAGCCCCCTGCCCCGTCTCCCTGTCGGTCGTCATCATTCCTCCATGGCGGTGGTGGCAACGGAGGCAAGCCTCCATTGCCCTGAGGGCGACCCTCACGAGGCTGGTCGCGCCAGGGGGAGTCACGAGGCTACTCCTGCCAGTGGTCCTCACGAGGCTAGTCGCGCCACCTTCGGTGCGAGTTCCTGCCATCCCAATGTCCTCCTCCTCGGCCTCCTCCACGGCCGTAGCCGCGGTTGTCGCACTCAGGGCGCTGCCCGACGCACCCGCCGCACATCACCCTGAGCTCCTTGCAGTCGTTAGTGTTGTTGCTGTGGACGTTGTGGAAGACGCAGTATGGTCGGTTGTCTCTAGGGAGGTCATCGTAGCGACATCCACGCTTCACTTCTGGCTCCGCAGCCAACACGACGGGTCCCTTGTGCTTTGATTCCTTGGCCTTGGTCTTCTTGTCGTCCGCCTCCGCCTCAGGCACCTCCTGGAGGGATAGGCGTCCTTCCTCCGCCCTGGCGCACTTTGCCGCGAGCTTGAAAATCTCGAGGGCTGTGCACAGGTCCTCGTGAATGGCGAGCTCCTCCCTCATCCTGAAGTCGCGGACGCCGTCGGAGAATTCCAAGATGATGGCCTCATCCGAGACCCTAGGGATCCGAAGGCGCATGGTGTTGAAGCGTTGGATGTACTTTTGCAGGGTCTCTCTCGGCTGCTGCCTCACGCGGCGCAGATCTGTAGCTGCCGGGGCTCGGTCGTGGGTGCCTTGGAAGTTAGCGACGAAGCGCTCGTGAAGCTCTTCCCAGGAAGAGATGGATCCCGCGGGCGTCGTCTGAGCAACGTTCGCGGCGCGGCGGGCGGCGCGAGCTCGGCGTGTGTCCACCATGGCTGTGGAGCGGAGTAGGCGACGAGAACGCGATGTGGTCGTCGGAGAGGCGAGATTTCGACATGCCCCCTACCCGGCACGCCAAATATTGGATTTAGGGCTCCGCAAAACCCAAGAAGTTCGAACATAGGGGCGCAAACGAAGATCTCTCCCACTCACGTCTACCTAGCGTCTCGCTCTCGCCTCGGTGGAAGGATTCAAACAAACAACAGATATAACACACAAGAGTTTACCCAGGTTCGGGCCACCGTGTGGTGTAAGACCCTACTTCCTGCTTTGGTGGATTAGCCTCGGGAGGGCTATTATATGAGCTAGTACAGTGGTTCCTGAGCTCAGGTGGTGAGCTCAGGAGGGTTAGGAGGCAAGTGTTCTTGCTCCTTGCATGGTGGCAGAGTATATGGATCTGCTCTACTTGGCTAGACTTGATTCGACTTGACCTAACTTGTTCTCCCTTGCCCCCTCCCTCACCTAGCGGGGGTTCTAGCTACTTATATAGGCGGCCAGGGTCCTCTTCCCCCGAAATGTTTAGGCGGGAAGGGATCCCACAATGGCCATTTTTGAGCGGGAACACAAGGATGTTCCTACCCTGACAAAAGCAGTCTTTGCCTGCAAATGGATCAGGCGGTGACACGATGGTGGGCTCGACGGTGACATCCTCTTTGTCGTCCTTGCGGTCTTCGGTCTTGTTGCACCAAAGGGGAAACCTTTGGCCCGCTCCTTGGAAACCAGCGGCTGCGCTGTCCCCTTTGCACCGAAATGGCAACTGTGTCGCTGGCGGACGCTGGCACCCGCTGGTGCGTTGCGTCACTGCTGACATCACTGCCTCCTCCTGAGGCAGGCTTGGCCTTGGATTCTCCGCCCCTCCGGAGTGCCTTGATGAGGCCGCTCTCGAGGAGGTCTTGACATCGTTCTCCTCGCGAGGCTTAGCCCCCTCGCGAGGGTCTTGGACAGCTGGTCGATCAGCTGGGCCGTACCAGGCCACATGTTAGAGCGCGTCGCGACCCGCAGACAGGCAAGTCTGGGTACCTTGCTTCCCAGGACGCCAACATCTATGCTCGGGTCCGTCCCTGCAGCGTTGATAAATCCAGCGGCTGAGCTCTGTCTTACGGGCCAGTCCCGCTAACGTCATCTCCTTGGGTCGTTGGTGATGCGGCCTTCTCACACGATGCCCTCTAGAGATGCACTCGGCGCAGGTCGACACAACGCATCTCTTTTCACATTTAGCAGAAGAAGAGTCAGGCGCAACCCGCCTCAGGGTAGGGTCTCGTGAGTGATGCGTAAGCTCACAAGAACTTCCTCAGAGTTGTTCCGCTCATCCTGAGGGGGGCCCATATACACCTTGGCTGTCCTGCCGTGCAAGCCACGTGTTAGGACGGGGTTGTACACGCCCCGGAGTCTCTCCCGGTGGGAGGCTCCTTCCCACCGTCCAGTGGAAGTACCATGCTCCGTTGGCAGAACCAACCGAGGAGCGGTTTTGCCCACGAACCAGTGGAAGCACCAAGCTCCACGCTAGCCGCTATGACCGAGGCACGGTTATGCCCACACTCCGTGCAAGTGTGGTAGCTCTATGCTCCGCGCTAGTTATAAACAACTGAGGGCGGCCCCCAGCGGTCGCACCAACCTCAGGGAGCTTTTCAACTCACGACGCTCACAACTTCTCCCTGGATGGGTGTCGCGAGGGGGGCTAGGCACGGGGGCTATGCTCAGGTCACGCCTTGCAGACGCCACCCTACCAGGTGCCCAGACACCTGGCTTTCTCGCGTCCGCATCCTAGGCGAAGCCTCGTGAGCTAGGTATGGTGCTCGTTCTCCCTTATGAGAGCCGTTCGTACGTCAAGGGGGACCCCTGGGCATCGCGACCCAGGGGCCTCATTAGTCACGTAGCCCCTCACTCCTTGAGCCCGGTTCTCAACGGCGGTCGAGGTATGTGTGGGGCTGGGCCCTTCCGATGCAGAACACAAATGGGATCACTTGAACGTCAAGGGGGGCCCCTGGGCATCACGACCCAGGGGCCTCATTAGCCATGTAGCCCCTCATTCCTTGAGTCTAGTTATTACAATAACCCTGTTCACCTGGAGGGCTCAATGGCGATCGAGGTATGCGCGGGGATGGGCCCTGCCGACGCAGAGCACCTAAGCAAACATGAAAGGAAGCAAGCACGGAAATCACCAAGTTCAAGTCTAGTTATTACAATAATACCAAGTTCTCCAAATTCAAGCGAGTCCTTACGCCTCCCCAAGGCACTTGCATTTCTCTCATCTGGACAGCCACAGGTCAGGCATCGCCAAGCGCGCCATCACCAGCCTCCGCCTCCTCGGCCGCGGCAGCAGCGACCCGGAGGAACGCCTCCACCAGCCCCTTGACCTTCGCTTCCAGGGCCTCAGCAGCCGCGCCCTCTATACTCGCGGTCACGGGCTCGGACAACGAGGCCAGGTCAAGAGTGGAATCGCGGAGACATAGGTGGCCGCACACCTGCGTCAGGGCCAAGGTAAGGAGCGTGTGACTCTTGACGTCTCCTAACTGACCGATCGCGGCTGTAACCTCGCGCAAGGACTTCACGAGCGCGGCAAGGAGCCCGGCGGAGCCATCCTCCAGGGTGGCTAGCGGCTTCTCGAGCCTTTCCCGGTAAGAAATATTAAGCGCCGTATGGGCCTCGAGCTCGAAGGCGGCGAGGGCCTCGCAACTCACCGCTGCCGAGGCCGCGAGGGCGTCTTTCTTATCGCGCGCAGCTTGGGTCGCCCTGGCCTGCTCGGCCTCGGCCTTTAGCTTCTCCAGGCTCGCGCGATCAGCAAGCTACTCCTGCTGCAGCCGGGACGTCCCAGCCTTTGGTGCCTTGAGATCCTTCTCCAACCTTTCGAGCTCCAGGGTGCGCCTGGTGCCTTCCTCGCGAAGGGCCTCCAGCTCGCTCTCAACCTTGTGGTAGCACTTCACGGAGGACGCCGCGTCGGCTCGTGCTGCGTCGCGTGCCCGCGTGGCTGCCGCAGCCTCCTCCTAACCCTTGGCGGCGATAGCTGAGGCATGGCTCCAGGAGGCCCGCGCTGACTCATCTGCCAGGAGCCACCCAGAGATCAGGCCCAGGCGTCCTTCCATCGCGCGGCCATCACCACCCAGAAGTTCGGCACCGAGCCGACCCAGCGCAGCGGAAGCGGCTTCCAAGGTCTCAGGGCCAGGCTGCATCAGCTGGCGGATGGGTGCCATCGCGATCGCTTGCTTGACCAGGGGCTCGGGGGCTCCGGCTCCCCTTGCTGGAGCAGCAGGAGCAGGAGCCACCACGGCCTTGCAAACAACAACGACGCCCTCAAGCGACGTCGCCATTGTGCGCTCGGTGGCCTGGCTGGCCGAGGCACGCAAAGCTGTGGCACCCTTCTTCGTGGCGACTGCAGCGGCAGGTGGAGCGGGGTGCCACGACGTGACCTCCCCCTTCGCCTTCTTCATCACGCCACCCAGGCTGCTGTGCCAAAAGAAGTACGTCAGGAATACAGCGACCAAGGAATAACAGGAGATTCCACACTTACTCATCGGAGGCGAGGTGCGCCCTCCTCTTCATCAGCAGGTCGGCCGCGGCCGCCGGTGCTACGGGCGTGCCAGCAGTCCGGATGCTAGTAAGGCATGAGTCGACGGACTTGGGCACGGCTACGGTCACCGGTTTCGTTGGCACGGTGCTCCTCGGCGGGGTCGCTGCATTGCTCCCTCCGGACGCAGTGCGCCCGGATCAACGCGGAGTGGTTGCCTGGGGCCGCCCAGCAGCACCTGCGCCTGGCGCCACTTCCTCAGCGGATGCCTCGGAGGTGTCCTCCTCGTCAACCCGGTCCATGTCGCCCAGGGTCTCCTCCGAGTCCTCCTCCCCGTCGCTCCCCTCCTCGACACCGGAGGACACATCGACCATGGGCGGAGCAGCCACGGGCACCCCGAAACCTGACACGGCCTTCAGCAGCTCGGCCTTGTCAGGACGGGTGTACAGCGGCAGGTGGGCCCCCGAGAGGTCCTCAGGAACCATTCCCAGGAGAGTGATCGAGATGAGGTCCAGGTCGGCCTCGGCCAGCGTCCCCGAGCACAGCCGAAGCCTGTCATCATCCCTCATTAGCTCCCACATGGGGCACGAGTGTGCCTGGAGCGGCGCCAGCCGCTGCCTCAGGAACTCCTTCACAATCTGGGCCCCTTCAAGCCTCAAGCCCAGGTCGGCCTCGATCTTTGCCAAGACAGGCTCGGCAAGGGGGTCGTTGAGCTTCACGTAGCTTCAGTAGGCACGTTTCTCTAGACGGGTGGTAGGCAGCGCCAGCAGCGGGTGAATACGCTGGGCATCCAGATATACCCACCTCTTCCGGTGGGTGTCTATCTTCTTCCCGGCTGTCATCAGCCTGCAACCCTAGCGCTGGAAGACGAAAGAGGCACAGCCCGAGCACGGACCCTCGTCGTACCGCCGCATGGAGAAGTGGCGGAAGAGGGCGATAGTCGGCTTCACCCCCACACACGCCTCGCAGTAAAAGGCGAAGAGCGACAGGACGAAGATGGAGCGAGGCTGGATGTGGAGGGCGTGCACCTGGTAGTGATTCAGGATGGCGTAGAAGAACTCCGAGAAGGGCGGCACGAGCCCGACGGAGATGCTGTGGAGGAAGAAGGGGTAGCAAGACTTCGGCAAGATCCATGCCGCGGTGGACCTAACCCAAATCTTTGTTGGGCCATGCTCGTTGTGGTCGCTCGACAAGAAATACTGGACCTCCAAGTTGTCCCCCTCCTCGGTGATAGTGGACTCCTCGGGCGCCGCCTCAAGGGAGGAAGCAGATCCGGACGCCTGCGCAACACCCTTGCTATTCTTCACCATTGCTGGAGGCGCTAGAGGATGCAAGCGATTTGGGAAGGTCGGGGGCGAAGGAGAAGGGGATTTGAGCAGGAAGGAAAGGAGGTGATAACTCCTCTACAACGAAGACAGTCCCTTTTGTCAAGTTGCACGGCCGCCAAGCCTGCGTGGGAAGCGGAGTCGCACACGTCCCATCCAGCCGTCACGCGCCAGTCTGGCCCGTAGTCTTTTGGGGCCCGCGACGCTTCGTCCTTGACTAAGGCTTCGCCCCGAAGCCAACTCCATGCGCGCCTTGGGCCCGGGGGCTACTGTTGGCGTCCTGGGAACCAGGGTACCCTGACTTGCCTGCTTGTGGGCAGCGACGCGCTCCTACTATGGCTTGGTATGGCCCAACTGATGGACTAGCTGCTCAAGACCCTCGCAAGGGGGCTAGACCTCGCGAGGAGAACGACACCAAGATCCCCTCAGGAGCGGCCTCGGCTAGGTTGTTCCGGAGGGGCGGAGAATCCAAGGCCAAGCCTGCCTCAGGAGGAGGCAGTGACGCACCGCGCCAGCGGGTGCCAGCGCGTGCCAGCGGCGCACTAGCCGTTTTGCTGCAAAGGAGACAGCGCAGGTGCAGGTTCCCGAGGGGCAAGACAAAGGTTTCCCCTTTGGTGCAACAAGACCGAAGACCGCAAGGACGGCAGGGAGGATGTCACCACCGAGCCCACCAACATGTCATCGCCTGATCCCTTTGCAGGCGAAGACCGCTTTTGTCAGGATAGGAACGTCCTTGTGTTCTCGCTCAAAATGGCCGTTTTGGGATCCCTTCCCGCCTAAACATTTCGGGGGAAGAGGTCCCTGGCCACCTATATAAGTAGCTAGAGTCTCCACTATGGAGGCATTCTAATCTAATCCAGAGAGACTCCATCTTCACACCGAAGAGCAAGAACTCTTGCCTCCTGACCCTCCTGAGTTTAGGAACCACTGTACTTGTCATACTCAAGCCCCCCTGAGGCTAATCCACGAAAGCAAGACATAGGGTTTTACACCGCCAGGTGGCCTGAACCTGGGTAAATTCGTGTGTGCTTTGCTTGTTGCTTGCTCAAATCTTACCATTGGACGAGGGCGAGGCGCTAGGTAGACGTGAGTGGGAGAGATCTTCATTCACGCCCCTGTGTTCGAACTTCTTGGGTTTGTGGAGCCAATAATTTGACAACAAGCATTCCAAGACAAATTCAGGCAGAACCCGCCTTGAGGTAAGGCCTCATGTGTCCCGCTCTGGCTCACGAGTGCCCATAAGCACCTCCTCCAGTCCTGCCGTGCAAGCCACGTGCTAGGACGGGGCTCTATATGCCCCGGGGGTTCCACTCAGAGGGAGCCTCCACCCATGCACCAGTGGAAGCCCCATGCTCTGCGCTGGTGGATGACACTATCGAGGAGCGGCTATGCCCATGCAAGAGCGAAAGCACCATGCTCTACGCTGGTGAATAAACAACTGAGGGTGGCCTTGCAGCTGCAGCAACCTCAGGAGAGCCACCAAGCTCGCTTCTCAGCCTCACCGTGCTGCTGTCCCTTGAGAAGGTAGCGCAAGGGGGCTGAACACAGAGGCTACGCTCAGGTCACACCTGGCGTATGCCACCTCGCCAGGTCCCTCGGAACTGGTCTTCGGGCGCCCCTCCCGAGCGAAAGCCTGGCAAAGAACAAGTATGGAGGTTTGTCCGTATGTCAAGGGGGACCCCTGGGCATCGTGACCTAGGGGCCTAACTGGTCACGTAGCACCTCACCCCTTGGTCTCGTCCTGGTGATCCGGACGCCCCAACGGCGGTTGAGAAATGCGCGGGGCCGGGCCCTGCCGAGGTAGAACGCTAGAACCTTCACCCGCATATCCTCCCTGAGCGCTGTTCAAACGTCAAGGGGGACCCCTAGGCATCACGACCCAGGGGCCAAACTGGTCACGTAGCCCCTCACCCCTTGGTCTCGTCCTAGTGATTTGACGCCTCAACGGCGGTTGAGAAATGCGCGGGGCCGGGCCCTACCGACGCAGAACGCTAGAGCCTATACCCGCATCTCCTCCCCGAGGGCTATTCGAACGTCAAGGGGGACCCCTGGGCATAGCGACCCAAGGGCCTAACAGAAAGGAAGATAGCAAAACCCTATCAAATTATTACAAAACATACTGTCTCACAAAGGTTCAAAGTAGAAGTTCTTATGCCTCCATGAGGCACAATAAATGTTGCGGGAACAAATCAGGAAGCAGCGGTGCCTTGTCCTCTCCTTCAGCCCTGGACGCCACCATCGCCAGCCTGAGGTGACCCGTCGCCGACATCGTGGCCGTCTCCTCCATCGGCCCCCATTGTCGCAGCTGCAGGGTTGACCGGACGAAACTGCTGCAGCAGAGCCCCCACCCGCTCCTCCACGACCTCGGCAGCGGTACCTTGAAGCGCGGAAGTTAGGGGCTAAAGCAGGGCGCCAAAATCAAAGTTGGGGTCCTAGAGGTAGAGGTGGTGGTAGATGCGCGTCATGACCGAAGTGGCAAAATTACGAGCGTCCACCTCCACCAAGGGGCCCAACCCGGCGACAACACCCTCAAGCGACATAGCGAGCCTGGGGAGCAGTCCGGCGTGGCCCTCCTCCGGTGTAGCCAGTGGCTTCTTGTACTCTGATCCATAAAGGAATTGCAGTGAGGTGCGGAGCCTGTCCTCGAGGTAGACGAAGGCATCGTGCTCCATGATGGCCGCCACCTCAGCCTTGGCAAGGGATCTCCGGGATGCCTCCACCATTTTCTCCAGCTCCTCTAGGCAGCCGTACTCCGCAACTTGATCTTGGGCTGTTCGCTTCAGCTCGGTGTCGTGGTTGTCAAGCATAGCAGCTCGGGCCTTCAGCTCCTTCTCCTCAAGACGGCGGGTGTCCTCGGTGCATGCCTTGGTAAGGGTCTTCAGCTCATCTTCCATCATGCGAAAGTGCTCCACAACAGCCTTCGCGTTGGCTCTCGCCAAGTTGCGTTCGTCTGCGGCTACACCAGCCACCTTCTCGCCCTCTTCGACGGTGGCCCCAGCCACGCTCCAGGCTGTCCTGACGGACGAATCAGCCTGGAGCCACCCCGAGATCAGCCCCAGGTGTCCCGCCACCATGCGGCGGTCACCATCGCAGAGGTCAACCTGGAGCTAGTTTAGTGCGGCAAAGACATCCTCCAAGGTGCAGGGCATGGTGGCAGAGCCATGACCCGCTGGCGTGATGACTTGAGGAGAAGATGGCATCGGTGCCCGAGCTGGCGAAGCAGCAGGAACCTGAGCGACCGGGGGCTTCTGAGCGTTTGCATCTCCAGCAAAGTCGCTGGGGCTGGGGCCTTTAGGGTCAGCCTGGCCACACTTGAGGCCGTCTCCTGAGCATGGGTCCCCGAGCCTCGAGAGGGCCTTCTTTTATACATCAAGGGGTTACCACAATGGCAAAGTAGTCACATTATGCACTGATAAGATCGCAACAGTGCTATCATACCTAACACTGCAGGCTGATAGGGGGCATTAAATGCATCGCTCAGCGTCACATCATTGGTTGCCCGGCAAGGCTTGTCGGGCTATCTTGCCAACTCTGCGCCCGCTTGCTTGACACGTTGCAGGATGGTTGTCATATGTGGGTTTTTCATGTAGGGAGAGGCTGCCATGTGTCGAATGGCTGCCACTTAGTAACTTTGCGGCTTGACACCGCACGGATCAATGACGAGAGTCATGGTGGAGCGGTTGGTGAGGTGGTTTAGCCTCCGCGAGTACCGGCAGGCTCTGCCGGGACGCCTTGGTTGTCTTCTTTTGGCGGTGGCCTCTCCCCTTACCAGGCTCGCCTGCCTGGCAAGGGAGGCCTATCTCTTGGCGATATCTTGCTTCTCTGGCCTGGTCTTGGTCCTTCTGATCTGCTTGTTGGTCCCTTGAATCTCTTGGTTTCTTGTACTCTAACTTGGCTAGTGCTTCAATCTTGCTCCCGTGCCTATGCACAGTCAGGGCAATAGACCCAGGGTTTGTTGCACGATAGATGGGCTCCTGCTTGGGCGCTTCTTTAGTCCCCTCCTCTTTCCTCCGTTTTACCTAACATAGGGGAAACCAAAAGAGGGAGGGTTACAACACAATTATCTTTTTTCAATCTTAAACTTGTGGGCGGTTGCGAAAGTGTAGATCAAATAAATGTAATTCTCACTATCCATGTAATGTTCAGTAAGATTTGTATTTGTTGATCAGCATTTTAATGGAAAATATAAACCTTTCCGAGGACTCGTGCCCATTATACGATGACGCAGAGGTGGAATGCCTCTTTACGTCCAAGTAAACAAGTTTTCCCGGTAAGCTACCTTGCCGGTACCCTCAGATTTGCTGCCGGGGATTAATCCTACCAGGCATAAATCATAGAGAGGGACCATCCCCCCGCCAACCCTTTCTCACCAAAGGCCACTAATACCATCCTGGCCGAAGCATCGTTTGAACCAAAGGATGGGAGCACCTAAGTCTCAAAAAGGAAGGGAGGTATCCTCATGCACACGTACTTATAGAACATGTATGGATAATGGAGAAGACTTATCTGTCTGGCTTGCCAAAGATTGCAGGGTTGGCTTCTCCTTTCATCTCCTCTTGGGGGAACCAAGTCCACAGCAAGAACCTGTGGTTTATGCAGATGAAATGATGCGAAATGCAATCTAATCTATATGAGCATGCATGGCTCATGATATGCTTATGCATGCATGCAATATTATTGGGGGACCCCCTCTACAGTGCTTCGATATTTTATCTGTTGCTCAGGGTCTGCGCCTGGCTTTGTACAAGGGGTTACATGAAACTGAGGCAAGGCCTGTATAAAAGGGTGGCTGCCGGGCAGGGCCCGACAGCAGTGCCTTACGGGTAGTACTTGCAGAGCTGCTCAATGTTCCATGAGTTTTTCAATTGAATGCCATCTCTGGTCTCTAGACAGACTACGCCATGTCTGGTGACTCGTACTACCCGGTAAGGGCCTTCCCACTTCCGTGCTAGCTTGTTTGTACACTTGGCCAACTGAATGCGCTGAAGGACAAGCTCACCTTCCTCAAAACACTAGGCACGAACCCTGCGGCTATGATAGAGACGCAGGGCTTGCTGATAGCATGCAGCACGCGTAGCGGCCCATAGATGGTTCTCCTCGAGTAGCACAACATCGTCACGCCGTTGCTGGTCTTACACTACTTTATCGTAGGCAAGCACCCGAGGAGACCCGTAAATGAGTTTTGTGGGGATAACTGCTTCTGCCCCTTAGACTAGGGAGAAGGGAGTGTGCCCGGTAGCTCGATTTGGTGTCGTTCTGAGGGACCAGAGAACTATCGAGAGCTCGTCAATCCATCGCCTGCTGCACTCCCGCAGCTTATCGAAGGTTCTTCTCTTGATACATCGTAGCACTTCAGCGTTCGCCTTCTCAGCTTGTCCATTGCTTCTAGGTTGTGCAACAGAAGCAAATGAGATCTTGCTTCCGAGGGCATGAACATATTGCATGAAGGCTCGACTCGTGAATTGGGTGCCGCAGTCGGTGATGATCCGTACCGGGACCCCGAAGCGACACACCAATCCTTTCAAGAATTTGAAAGCTGACTGAGTAGTCACCTTTCTCACGGCATCTACTTCCGGCCACTTTGTATACTTGTCGATGGAAACGAACAATAATTCTAAGCCCCCGGCAGCTCAGGGGCCAGGGCTGAGGATATCGAGCCCCCAGACCGAAAACATCCATGACAAAGGGATTATCTGAAGAGCCTGGGCAAGCAGACGGATGTTCTTGGAATGAAACTGACAAGCATCACATTTCGTGACGAACTTCATCTTGGAGGGCTGTGGGCCAATAGAATCCTTGCCGGAATGCTTTCCCAACTAATGCCCTTGATCCAATGTGGGAGCCATACATGCCTTTGTGAATCTCTACCATCAGTTCCTTTCCTTATTCCCAGGAAATGCATTTCAATTTCACACTGTTGGGCATCCTTATGTACAGAATGTCATCGACAAACTGGTAGATAATGGCCCTCCGGGCTACTCTTACAACATCATCTTGCTCTTTGTGAAGTTGTCCTATTTGGAGGAAATGGACAATGTGCCTTGCCCAAGTTGGAGCCTGGGGCTCGATGTCAGGACCTCGATCCTAAGTCACACAGGTCTAGCCGGTAACACATCATATCACTTTACGGCCTCACACACGGTATCCCCATGGGTGCCACCTTACCTGGCCCGGGTCCGTTTGCGCATTTTGGCACACGTATATGATAGTGTCGCTAGCATCCATATGACAGAGAACCCGGGCCGACATGACTAGTTATAAACCAAAAGTGGCACTAAATTACAGAGACATGCATACATGACCCAGTAACGAACGTGTCGGTCATCAACGTATGAACCCAAGTCGTAGCAAGCTACCAGGACTTAAAGGAACAACGCGTGACATTTCCCCTAAGGGATAGACACCGGAGCGAAGAAGGACACATGCCGACCAGCCTAAGTGTTCCGGAGCAGTAGCAAGCTACCAAGGCTCAGTGGAAGCACTAGGAGACATTTCCTTGTAAGATAGGGTACCAAGAGTAAACAACTAGGTGTCGGATCCCACACATAGCAATACACATTACACGTACGCATAACATGCAAGTATGTGCTGTACAACATGGCATCACAACATAACTCAACAACTCATATAGATAAGGCCCAGAAGAGCCATCATAACATTTATTACAAACAGAGGTCACATGACCCAACATACAGAGCATACAGGCAACAGAAGCATAACATGTCTGAGTACAGACAATTACAAATGAAAAAGGCTGAGAAGCCTGACTATCTATAAGACCCTCCCAAGGGTACAAGATCGTAGCTGAGGTAACAAGCTAAACGTCGAAGACCACGCGGAACTACTAGTGAGACTGAAGTCTCCTCTGCAAAACATCAATTAAGCAAACGTGAGTACAAAGGTACTCAGCAAGATTTACATCAGAACTAGCTACATATGTATCAGTATCACAAAGGGGATGGTGGAGTTTGACTGCAGCAAGCCAGCTTTAACTCGGTGGCTATCCTAAACTACGACTGCAAGTAACTCTTTTGAGGTGGCGCACACGAGTCCACATATTCACCAATCAATACACCACTATGGATCCGCTCCCATCTCCCTACGAGAAGGCCATCCATAGCACTCACGTTTATCTTGCGTGTTTTAGTGTATCCACTTTCACTTGTCTATGAACTATACAGGTAACCCAGAAGTCCATTTCCACGGACACGGCTATTCGAAAAGATCATATATAACCTTGCAGGGATGTACTTCTTCACACGTGGTTCCACCACTTAGCGTCTGCACACGACATGTGCTCGACAGACTTCAAGCGAAAGCCGACATGGGTGTAGACCACGACCTAACCAACCACGCAAGTCTCTAGTCCAGGTTTATCGCTTATTTGGGTTCCATTCGTGGGGAGATCCGGCCGGGGTGTCGCTCACAGCCCCAAACGATGTGTACAGGGTTCCCGAGTTACCAAACGGGCGACCGGTACACCGTGCCATGTACCTGCCGCATCACAACCCACCCGAGGGTCAGCGCTGTGCACGACCTCCAGTAAACTACAAACACCAGAAACTAGTTGCAACTCCTGGACAGAGAACAAGGGCAGTCAATAAGTCGAGCGGGGTCATATTTCAGGGCCCAACGTGTGGTAGTAGCTGTTCATGGATCAACCAACACAGAACTCAGTTCCTGAGGACGGTTTCAATGAGACAACCTACCATGTACTCCTACATGGCCTCTCATCGCTACCTTTACCAAATCGTGTTCACACACTTAGCTCTCAACAGCAGGACATGTTCACCACATTCCAATTCATCCTCGATGAATCAGACCTGACACAACTCTAAGCAATAGCAGGCATAACCAGAAAGCATCAATGAGTAGGCACAACATGGCTCGAACAACTCCTACTCATGCTAGTGGGCTTCAACTAATTACTGTGGCAATGACAGGTCATGCAGAGGAAAAGGGTTCAACTACCGCATCAGGTAACAGTTGAAGCGTTGTTGTCCTAATGCAGTAAAAGAGAACAAGATCGAGAGAGTGGGATTGTATCGGAATGCTCAATGGGGTTTTGCTTGCCTGGCACTTCCAAAGATGGTACTGTGTCTTCATCAGTGTCATCGGTCACATCATCGGAACATGTCTACTAAGAGGGGACAAACACCGGCAAACAAGAGAGAACACAATCAATGCAATGCGACATTACGATGCACGATCATGACATGGCAATATGCTGTTGATTGAGCTAATGTAACTAGCAACCATATTAAATGAAGTTGGTTTGAACCAAAGGTTCAAATTCAAACTCCATATGTTAATATTCAAATGGCATTTTAGTGATTTGACCTGATCAGCAGGCATAAGTTGCTCAAACATGCATGGTAATGCCATAAAAAGATTTCTTGAATTTTTCTGATCATTTTTCATATATAAGTTATTTTCATTGGAGTTATAGATTATTTTCTGTGATTTTTAGAAGTTTTGGCTATTTTCTGAAATAAATAAATCATTTCTGATTTATTTTAAAAAAATTCCAGAAAATACTTACTACGTCAGCATGACGTCGCTGTGATGTCAGCAGTCAACAGGGGCTGATCTAGGTCAAACCTGACCAGTGGGGTCCACTGGTCAGTGACTGGGGCTGGTTAGTGTCGCTGACATGTGGGCCCAGTCAACAGCCACGTCAGCTTGGTCAACTTTGACACGTGGGGTCCGTTGGGTTAGTTTAAACCAAACAGAAGATAAACTAGGTTAATTAGGCAGTGGGGCCCGTATGTCAGTGGCCCTGGTGGTGTTTAGCGGGGTTATTAGCGTTAATTAACCGGCACCACGTCAGCAGGTGACGCCGGCGACCACAGCAGCGGCGGGAACTCGCCGGGGTTGGTCGGGGCGGCGCTACAGGCTGCGGCTGGGCACGCTGAGGGCACCAGGAGGGAGCCCGTGCTTCCGCGCGTCTAGGGGCGCACGCAGCCGGGAACAGGGAGGTCGGGGTCGACGGCGGCGACCAGATCGGCGGCGGTAGGAGGTACGGGTTCGAGCGGCGTATCGGTACGGTGCACGAAAGGACGAACTGGTGGCGGCGTTAGCTTGCAGCGGAGCTGCTGAGCACGTAGCCATGCTCGGGCACGAGCTTTGCTAGCTCTGGATACGACAGTGTCAAGAACGGCGGCGGCCGGCTCTCGGCTCCGGCGGACAGCAGGGCTAGAGGAGGATAACGACGGCGGGGAGAGAGGGGTTCGGTAGAGGAGCTCACGTCGGGGTCGTCGGTGATCTCAGCATGCTCGGGGATGGCCTGGTGACGACGAATTGGTCGACGACGGCCGTCGGTGCAGAGGGCGGAGATGGCATCGACGACGGCGCTCCAGGGCGTCCGGCGTCATGTGGCTCGGCGGAGGGGACCGGGGCGTCACGGCGGAGCTCGGGGGCGCGTCGGAGAGGCTCGGAGATGGCTGTGGCCGTGGGGGAGCTCGTCGGCGGCGACGGCTACGTTCTGTCGCGCACGAGGGAGGAACTAGAGGGCGAAGGAGAGAGCAGAGAGTGAGGGAGAGGAGCGAGGGGCCATAGGGTGTCTCCGTGGCATCGCTAGAAGGCCCGGGGAGGAAGCAGGAGGTAGCCAGAGCAGCGTCGGCGCTCGCCACGCACATGGCTGTCCTCCTGGCCGAGGAGGAAGATGACAAGGGGGCGATGGGGGGCTGGGCCGGCCACTTGGGCCGCCAGGTGGGCTGCAAAGGTGAGTTGGCCCAGGTTAGTCTCTCTCTCTCTCTCTCTCTCTCTCTCTCTCTCTCTCTCTTTTAATTATTGTTTTTGTTTTTCTATTTCTTTTGTAACTTTGTGGCTTTTCTAAAAATGCTTAGGCACTTTCAAAAATCACCAAACTGCTCATGCCCACTATTTAGCATAAAACCAACATGGAACATTTCAGTTTAGGATTATTTGGACATTTAAAATAATTAGTAGCATTTAAATGCCCAAATGCAAATACTTTATGATTTAATTCAAAAATCCAGAATGGTCCTAGAAATATGTGCACCATTTTTGACAGAGGTTTTTAACCAATCAAAAAATGATGAACTTTTCTAAAGGGCATTTTGGGTTCATTGATTTTTTTTATTTTGAACCTAGTTGAGTTCACTTGGTGCTAGGGTTTGAAAAACCCCATTTCAAGTTTCTGAGAAAAATAAACATGATGCACATGATCATGGAGAGTCAAGCAAAGGCTAAAACTATAGGGCTGTGACAACTCACCCCCACTAAACAAGAATCTCGTCCCGAGATTCAAGATGTGAGGTAAGAAATCAGAGGGGACACTAACTAACACAATCTTCATGATCCAAGTGTCCTTCATATGAGTGTTGATTGCTTGCCTCATGTTGATCCTGGCATCCTTGCTTTCGAGATCTTTGTCCAACACAGTGACGACGAAAGAAACTCTACAAAATTGATCTCCAGAATGATCGAGCAACTCAAGATCAACTCATGGAGTGAGACGTTGAAACATCTCTTGAGCTGAGACACGAAACACACATCCAGAGGGATGGAGTGAAGCAAATGATGAAAGTTCACTTAGTGGCAATAATTCCACACCTAAGAAGATGGTGATAGAAATCACCAGGTGGGGCACCTTAGAGAAGGGGACTCATAGAATTATTCCCTTAAGTGGCAAAAAGAATTACTTTTGATATAGAGATCACTGAAACTGTCTATACCAGCTTGAGGCAAATCACAATCGATAGTTTGAAGGAGTTCGAAAGAATGACATACTCCATCTAGAATGGATGATGTGGACTACCTTGTTGAAGATAACACAAGGGATGATTTTGCTTATCATCGGAAATGGACGGAACCCATGGTAAAATGGCACATTGGCGGTGCAAGCTGGGAACAAAATGCAAATGCTGGAAATGATTCTGGTAACTGGGAAGAAACCCAACGGTAGAGAGTGAATCTACTCTTTGACATGTTATAGCATAACCGAAGAGACTAGGAGCAATCCCAATTAGCGTCGATGATAACACCTAGTGATTGTGCGTGCTCTCAAGAACTTGAGCATTCCCATATTCATCAAGGTTTTACCAATATCCATGCCAATGGTGCTAAACACACGACATACGACCATGATGAATAGCGATCGACGATGCAGATGCAAAGGAAGATAACACTTTTTCAGATTTCACCTTAGCGGAGTCAAGGGGCAAAATCTGGATGATCGACCGAGAGACATTTAGCACTCCGCTTCTAATGTTCTCCTTGATGTGCTAGCATAACCCATTTATTAAAATGGTTTGGTACCTAGAACGTCAAGTAAAAGGTCGGACTTCAGGAGCAAAAAATCCATAAGGAACAACTAGGGAGTAAATCCTACGAAATCCTTATGGGGAGGTGGCCAACTTCTTCAATCAAGATTCTACAACAATAGGTCTTCCGGCTGGGTGTGTTGGCCACGACATCCACTTTACCGGTTATCGCGAGACCAATATTATAGTTCTTGGGAAATGCTCCAACCATCATATCTGCCTGAGATTCAGTTCTGGTTGGTGTCAGGACATTCCAGACTCATCGAGTCTAGAAAGAAAAATAAAAGTTTGCAACCCAAATCGACGAGACGGCGTTGCGAGATTCTCGGGATATGAACTACGATAGCAAGCTCCAAAACATGAGCTGGCTCTGCTAAACACATGTGAACATGTTGTCCCAGACATGCATGACCACATGGTAGTCTTACAACAAAACACTACCGAGTTCGGGTGGGGAACCATCATTGAGGATAATGAAATCTTGTGCATGAACTAGTATTAGCATAATAAACTTATTTTCCTTGAACAAATCAAACAGTGGCTTGGGGTGCTAGGGAATACATATGGAGTGGAGGTAATTAATCTACCAAACCATAGCATACATTCGCACATGCATAACTGACTTGGGATGATTCCAGAATCTTTCTCAGACTCACGGCGGCAACTTGCACCAAATGCACATGAATTGGAGGAAGTCACTTCTTGCACCAACACATACCTCATGAACACAACATGAAGGCAATGTTTACAAAGTTTTCCAGTACTAGCTGGGTGTTCAACACAAATCATGGAAAAGGATAACAATGTTGCTGATGGGCTCAACAACAATTCATCCAGGTTTCCATATAACTAGGGTTCCACAATTATGTGAACAAGGTGATAGCATTGGTCAGACCCAAAAGAAATAATGGTGTATGCTCGAGGGAACAACCACGAGTAAGACAACATTATGAATACCATTGGTTCTGATTTGACTTGACGATAGCCCACACTCAAATCGAAGATTGGATAAGACAATAACACTGACAGTTGATCACAAGGATCAATCGATGAAGATGTTATCTTTCTTCAACACACACACAGAAGATATCCCTTAGAAGGAACTAAGTCAGGCAACTTTCATCTTCGAACTCTCCAAGTTGTCGTTTAGCTTAACCAACTAGCTCAGGGTATCCAACATAGATTATGGGAGAAAGGGTGGTTTAGAGAGAAACCAACTTGATTACGAGCTCAACATAACGGTCAGGGAGCAACCTGGTAATACTTCCGAGAAGATATTCGGAAAATCACGGACCACCGCTATGTTACCAAGCTCGAGATCAATCTTGATTTTCAGGGTAAGACGATATGATCAAGTGAGTGAGGGATTGACACAATCCTAACTCACTGATCAAGGAGTGCACCAGGAAAGATGGACTAGTAGCACGATCAATCTTAGAATGATGATTCAATAACCAACACACTAAGAATGAAATTGTTGTCCTTTAACTACCAAGCAACGAAGTTGCTAGGAGTATTCATTTCACACATCACAATTCACTTGTCAGTATTCCAGTTACAATAACAAGGAGAACGAGAATGAACGATGATGGCGAGAAGTATCACTGTATCAAGAGTTCATAGGAGGTTGTGCAATTCCCATGACATTCTGGACATAAAAGAGGGTAACACTCCAAGGTAGAACAGAACAAAAGACGGATTGGCATTTTAATCTGCAGAATACAACTGCTTTGACCCAATCCTAGATATGGATGAGGTGCTGGAGTTTGTCTTCCCTAGTCATTCCGAAATAGAATGGCTCGACGGACCACAAGAGTAAAAGGCATCGATGAACACGAATGCACGACTACTCCTGACTATCAACTGATAGGAGGGGGGGGGGTCATAAAACAACTAAAAAGGACAACTCAAGGAACATATATCTTTCTGAGTTGTGGATGCATAGATCAGCATGTCGAACTAGTTCAACATATTTCTTCTGGATAACCCATGCAGAAGGTAGAATTGGCAGAGTCACAATATGAATGCAGTACTATTCAAGAGCACTCTGGTTGTGATTTTTCGGTTCAAAAGAACTTCTGCCCTAATGGTTCATGGTATTGGAAGAACGATAACCACGGACCTCGAAGAATAACACAAGGTTAGTAATATCCTATAGGGACGAGCAAATACTACCAACATGAAGTAAGTAGAATGAATATTGGGTTCAAGAACCCAGAAATAGAATGCCTACTAACTAAATGGCATCACGGGATGCTTTCGAGAATAATGGCCAGAATCATCACACTGGGAATATAAAGCATTGCTAGATTACTGGTGATATTCTAAGACACCTAGGGTCATAGTAATAGCTCCAACCTATATGTCGAGGCAACGGAGTACCTCAACACACAGACTAGTGTGGTTAATCTGGCATAAAGGAACATCGGAAACAGGAGGAAGGGATTTGCAATCGCATCAGATTGTTTAGAAACCTGGTAAGACTCGGGTAGCATAACGGCTGTAAATGCCCAAAACGATTTTGAGTTCCAAGCAAAAGGGTAGCATCATCACTTAACATCATAATGTTAAGATTCTGAGACCAACAGTTTAACAAACAGAAGTACTTGAGACTGAACTGAGAGTTGAATCCACATTAACGTGATCTTGATAATTAGAATGAGAATCCTAGTTCTTCATCCCTGTAGAAAAAGACGGTGACTCAGATCAGAAGGTCATAAGGTAAAGGAGTAAAAAGAGCCTTACGTTCCCTTCCACAATCAATTCCCTTAATATAACTAAGAATTTCTAGAGACGAGTTCGACCAGTTTGGCTTACTAATCCTACAGGCAGTCAGGCTCTGATACCAAAGCTGTCAGGACCCTGATCCTAAGTCACACAGGTCTAGCCTGTAACACATCATATCACTTTGCGGCCTCACGCACGGTATCCCCACGGGTGCCACCTTACCTGGCCCGGGACCGTTTGCGCATTTTGGCACACATATATGATAGTGTCGCTAGCACCCATATGACAGAGAACCCGGGCCGACATGACTAGTTATAAACCAAAAGTGGCACTAAATTACACAGACATGCATACGTGACCCAGCAACGAACGTGTCGGTCATCAACGTATGAACCCAAGTCGTAGCAAGCAACAAGGACTTAAAGGAACAACGCGTGACATTGTCAGGACCCCGATCCTAAGCCACACCGATCTAGCTGTAACACGTCATATCACTTTGCGGCCTCACGCATGGTATCCCCACGGGTGCCACCTTACCTGGCCCGGGACCGTTTGCGCATTTTGGCACACGTATATGACAGTGTCGCTAGCATCCATATGACAGAGAACCCGGGCCGACATGGCTAGTTATAAAACAAAAGTGGCACTAAATTACAGAGACATGCATCCATGACCCAGCAACGAACGTGTCGGTCATCAACGTATGAACCCAAGTCGTAGCAAGCTACATGGACTTAAAGGAACAACGCGTGACATTTCCCCTAAGGGACAGACACAGGAACGAAGAAGGACACATGCCGGCCAGCCTACGTGTTCCGAGCAGTAGCAAGCTACCAAGGCTCATTGGAATCACTAGGAGGCATTTCCCTGTAAGGTAGGCTACCAAAGGAAAACAACTAGGTGTTGGATCCCACACATACCAAGCATTTCAATCATACACGCAATATGCTCAATATGTGCAAATACAACATTGCATCACAACAGAACTCTATGACTCAAAGTACTTTATTTAAAAGGCTCCAAGAGCCATACATAACATATCCATACAGGTAGGGGTCACATGACCCAACACTCAAGTCATACAGTCATACAAACACAAGCGGAAGCTACATGTCTGAGTACAGACATCTTAGAAAATAAAACAGGCTTGGTGTAGCCTGACTATCTACAAGGCCCTTCACAAGCTCCAGATCTCCGTCTGGGTGTCAAGCTACTCGTCGACGTCAACGTCTATGTAGAACCCATCAGCAGGGGCAGGGTTCTCCTCTGCAACAGTTATTAAGCAAACATGAGTACAAAGGTACTCAGCAAGTCTTACCACAAAACCTATCATACATGCAACATTATCAAAGGGGATAGTGGAGTTTATAGCAGAATGCCAGCTTTGACCATGGCTAACCTATACTACAACTCGCAATAGATTGCAAGATGTTATTACGAACACGAGTCCTCTACTCACCACATCAATACACTACCGAGGATCCTCTTCCGTCATCCTACGGAAGGGCCATCCACGGCACTCACGCTTATCTTGAGGCTTTTAGTAGTATCCATCAACTTGTCTATGAACTGTAAGAGTAACCAAGTAGTTCGTACCGCAAACAACGGCTATTCGAATAGTTTGATAACCCTGCAGGGGTGTACTTCTTCACACACACTTTCACCACTTATCGCCGTTTACTCGGCGTGTACTCGGCAACCTTCAAGCGGAAGCCCAGCGGGGGTGTCGGCCACGACCTAACTAACTACTCAAGTCTCTCGTCCAGGTTTATCGCCTATTTGGGTTCCATCCGTGGGGAGATCCGGCCGGGGTGTCGCTCACGGCCCCAAACGATGTGTACAGGGTTCCCGAGTCACCAAACGGGCAACCGGTACACCGTGCCACGTACCTGTCGCATCACAACCCACCCCGAGGGTCAGCGTTGTGCACGACCTCCAGTAAGCTATAAACACCAGAAACTAATTGCAACTCCTGGACAGAGATCAAGGGTAATTAATAAGCCGAGAGGGTCAATTAAGGATCCCAATGCGTGGTAGTAGCTATAACTTGAACCACACATACAGATCTCGGGTCCTATGGACGATTCCAACGAAACAACCCACCATGTACTCCTACATGGCCTTTCATCAATACCTTTACCAAGCGTATTCCACACTTCCTTCTCTTTATCGGTAAGATCATTTCACTCTGATCCATCACCCAGATGAATCAGACCAGACACAACTCTAAGCATAGCAGGCAACATAAACAAATAGCATGGTGGATCACACATCACATGGCTCAATCAACTCCTACACATGCTAGTGGGTTTCAACTATTTACTGTGGCAATGACAGGTCATGCAAGGGAATAGGGTTCAACTACCGCATCAAGTAGCAGTTCACGCGCTGTTGCCTTAATGCAGTAAAAGAGAGTAGGAGCGAGAAGATTGGGTTTGTATCAGAATGATCAATGATTGCTTGCCTGACAAGGTAGTTGTCGGGTACTGCTCTTCAACTGGATACGCAGCAGTATCCTCGGGAGCAGGACCTAACACAGAGAATACCGGCGATACAATCATTAACAAACAAATGCAACAATATGATGCATGCTCATGACATGGCAAGATGCATGTGTGTTTGCTAATGCAACTAAAACCAAAAGGGTTTGAACCTATTTGAATCAAGATTCAAAATGGAGTTCAAACTATTATTTAAATAAGTGCATTATCATGTTTTTGATGTATACAGCAAGTTAACTTGTTCAAACATGCATGAAACCAGTGCCATTGGAAAGATTGGATTTTTCTGATCATTTTTCATATATAAATCTTTTCCATCTGAGCTATGGTTGATTTTATATGATTTTTAGAAGTTTTGGGTATTTTCTGGAATTTCCTGAATTATTTTTAAATCTAAAATCCCGGAAAATCCTTTACTGCGTCAGCATGACACCATGCTGACGTCAGGCAGTCAACAGGGCCAGTCCAAGTCAAACCTGACTGGTGGGTCCCTCATGTCAGTGTCTCATGGGCTAATTCCGGTCATAACCAGGGTTGACTGGGTTTGACTAAGCAAGGGGGCCCACTGTCAGTGACTGTGGTGGTTAAACTAATTGCTGTAAGCTCCTAAACAACAGGCCACGTCAGCCCGCTGGAGTTTGGCCGGCGGCGACCATTTTGCACGGCGGTGACTCGTCGGAATCCTTATTCCGGCAGCCATTTGCCGCGCGGATGGGCTCGGTGTGCTCCTGGTGATGCACCGCATCCAACGGTGCCACTGGTTGGTCGAGAGGTCGCCGGAGTCGACGGCGACGAGCTCGTCTGCGGTGGTGCTCGCACGGAGTTGGTCGGGATGGAGTTGTAGTGCACGGTAAGAGGAGCTAAAGCTTGCTTTAGCTTGCTGGTGACCTACTGAAGCTAATGGCGTGCTCAGCCACGAGGTACGGTGCCTATGGCCACGGCGGTGAGTTGGCCGGCGGCGGTGATCGTCGGTCAGCAAAGGGGGCAGCGGCTAAAAGGCATAAACGAGCCCGTGGAGAGGGGGGTTCGAAGCGTGAGCTCACAGCGGTCGCAGAGGGCGTCGAAGTGAGCTCGGCGGCGGCGATCTCCGGTGCCGAAGGTTGAAGACGACGGCGAGGAGGATGTTGCGGGTCTCCTAGCGTCGTGTGCGTTAGTGGGGAGCTTCGGGGCGATGCGGCGGAGCTAGTGGTGCTTCGGGGAGGCGAGGGAGTGGCGTAGAGCGCGGCGTCAGCGGTCGTCGGCGACGAGCTCGCTCAGGGGAGCTCGACGGAGGGAAGAGAGGAGGGGGGGAGACACGGGGGAGAGGGGAAATGGTCGATGGGGCTTCGTGGCGTCGTTCTAGTCCGTCCAGAGGGCCGAGGGGCCAGCCAGGCAGGCAGGAGGTGGCCGGCGCATCGGCGGCGCTCGCCACCGAGCTACTTCGTGCGCTGGCGCGGCGAAGAAGACGAGGATGCCCCTGGTGGGCCGGGCCGGCTGGGCCAGCAGGTAAGTGGGCTCTGGTAAGTGTTCTTCCTATTTTTCTTTTCCTATTTCTTTCTGTTTTATTTCTTTTGCAGCTTTGTTCAATTAATAAAAATGTCTAAACATTTTTATAACTCATGACACTTGTCATACCTACTGTATATAATATGAACAGTAGGAAACATTATAGTTCATGATTATTTGAGCATTTAAAATATTTTTAAGTATTTAAATGCCCAAATTCAAATACCATATGATTTAATCCAAAGCCCTTGAGTGTCCTAGAAAATTGTGCACCATTTTTGGCAGAGGTTTAAGACCAAGGCAGAAATGATGAACATTTTTGAAGGGCATTTTGGGTACATTGGAAAATATTTTATCAAACCCTAGTTGTCAGGAGAGGGGTGCTGGGGTTTCTGTTAATCCCATTTCAAGTTTCTTTGAAAATAAACATGATGCACACTCTAGTTAGGTCCTAATGCAAGTGCTAGCTAGGGATGTGACAACTCACCCCCACTTAAAAGAATCGCGTCCCGAGATTCAGGTTCCTCCGGAAAGAGGGTGGGGTACTCAAGTCGAAGACGATCCTCCCTTTCCCAAGTAGCTTCACTCTCGGAATGATGTGACCATTGAACCTTGAGAAACTTGATATTGTGGCGTCGAGTGGTGCGCTCAGTTTGATCAAGAATACGAACAGGGTATTCTCGATATGTGAGATTATCCTGGAGATCAAGCGTTTCGTGGTCCACTCCGCGGATAGGATCCGAGAAGCAACGCCTGAGTTGAGAAACGTGGAAAACGTCATGAACTATGGAGAGGTGCGGAGGTAGTTCCAATTGGTAGGCAACTTCTCCTCGTTTGGCAAGAATGCGAAAAGGACCGATGAAACGAGGGGCCAATTTGCCTTTGATACCGAAGCGATGGGTTCCCTTAAGAGGAGTAACCCGAAGGTAAGCCTTATCGCCGACTTCAAAAGTCACAGCCTTATGATGACTATCATATTGGCTCTTTTGGCGAGACTGGGCTGTTTTCAATCTCTCACGAACGATGCGAACTTGTTCTTCTGCTTCCTGAATCATATCCGGGCCAAAGAATTGTCTTTCCCCGGTCTCTGACCAGTTAAGAGGTGTTCGACACCTTCGTCCATATAGAATTTCGAAGGGAGCTTTGCCCAAGCTGGCTTGATAACTATTGTTATAAGCGAATTCGGCAAATGGAAGACATTTTTCCCATTCCATACCGAATGAAATGACAGAGGCTCGAAGCATGTCTTCCAGAATTTGATTGACTCGTTCCACTTGACCACTTGACTGCGGATGGAAGGCAGTACTGAAAGAGAGATGAGTTCCCATAGCATTCTGGAAACTTTCCCAAAATCTTGAAGTGAAAAGACTTCCACGGTCTGAGTTAATCTCCAACGGTACACCATGTAGTGATACTATCCGAGAGACATATAACTCTGCTAGCTGGCTAGCGGTAATACTCTCCCGAACAGGCAGGAAATGAGCTACTTTAGAGAGGCGATCGATAACGACGAAGATAGCATTATTCCCTTTCCTGGTCCTGGGAAACCCGGTGATGAAGTCCATACCGACTTTATTCCATTTCCATTCAGGAATAGCTAAAGGTTGAAGGGTGCCAGCAGGCCGTTGATGCTCTGCTTTGACTCGACGACAAACGTCGTAGTTAGCAATAAATTGAGCGATTTCTCTCTTCATCCTAGTCCACCAGAATCTTTGACGTAGGTCTTGATACATTTTGGTACTACCGGGATGAATCGTGAGAGGAGATTCATGAGCCTCCTTAAGAATCATCTGTCGTTGTTGTGGTTTCTTGGGCACCACCAATCGGTTCTCGAAGTACACAACACCTCGATCATCCATAGAGAAACTTCTAGCAACTCCGCTAGCAATGTTCTCCTTGATCCGTGATATGCCCTTATCATACCGCTGGGCAACTATGATTTGATCCATAAGGGTAGGTTTCGCCACCAAGGTGGAAAGGAATCCTCGAGGAACAATGTGAAGGTTAAGCTTACGAAATTCCTCGTGGAGAAGTGGTTGACTTTGTTGTAACATTAAATTGTTACAATATGACTTACGACTTAGTGCATCGGCCATGACATTGGCCTTTCCAGGAGTGTAAGTGATTCCTAAGTCGTAGTCGGTGAGCAACTCAACCCAACGTCTTTGCCTGAGATTTAGATCCGGTTGGGTGAAGATATACTTCAAACTTTGGTGATCAGTGAAGATTTCACAGCGATTACCAAGGAGGTAATGTCGCCATGTTTTGAGTGCATGGACTACAACTGCAAGCTCTAGATCATGAGTAGGATAGTTATCCTCATGTGGACGCAACTGTCGAGATGCGTATGCAATCAATTGACGATCTTGCATGAGAATGCAACCTAGTCCTTGTCGCGAGGCGTCGCAGTAGATTATAAAATCCTTGGAAAAATCTGGTGGTACCAGTACAGGTGCAGATGTCAGGCGTCTTTTCAGTTCCTGAAAACTGGACTCGCACTGTGGGGTCCACTCAAACTTTTTATCTTTCTTGAGGAGTTCAGTTAGAGGTTTAGCAACCTTGGAGAAGTTCTCGACGAAACGTCGGCAATAGCTCGCTAAGCCAAGAAAACTCCTAACTTGCTTGACCGATTCAGGGGGAGTCCAATCAAGTACGGCTTGAACTCGCTCGGGATTGACAGCAATACCCTTGACAGAGATCACATGACCTAGATAGGTTACTTCTGGCAACCAAAATTCACATTTAGAGAATTTGGCATAAAGGCGGTGCTCTCGAAGCTTCGTCAATACCAGCCTTAAATGCTCGGCATGATCTTCCTTGTTCTTGGAATAGATGAGTATATCATCGAGGTATACCACGACGAATTTATCCAAATACTCCATGAATATAGAATTCATTAACCGAGAAAAGGTAGCTGGGGCATTGGTTAATCCGAAGGACATAACGGTGTACTCATATTGGCCATAACGAGTAATGAAAGCCGTTTTAGGAATGTCCCCGTTCTTGATTTTGATTTCATGGTAGCCCAACCTCAAATCCATCTTAGAGAAGACTGAGGATCCAGCGAGCTGATCATACAGGTCGTTGATCCTGGGGAGCGGATTCTTATTCTTTATGGTGACCAGATTGACAGGTCGGTAATCTACAACCATCCGCTCTGTTCCATCCTTCTTCTTGACGAAGAGGACGGGGCAAGCCCAAGGGGAAGAACTAGGACGGATGAAACCTTTTTGCAAGGACTCATCGAGTTGTTTCTTTAGCTCAGCTAATTCTAGTGGTGCCATCTTATAAGGTCTCCTAGAGATTGGGACAGTTCCAGGAATAAGATCTATCACGAACTCGACATCTCTGTCAGGTGGAACTCCTGGCAGTTCTTCTGGAAAAACATCCGGAAAGTCACGGACTACCGGGATATCTTCGAGTTCTGGTAGAGGGCTGGCATTAAGAGAGTAGATCTGACGCTCAGCCATTCGGGTCAAGACATTGACTATCTTGCCGGATGGATGTGTAAGTTGAACGGTCCTAGTAAAGCAATCAATCTTGGCATAATGAGTTGTCATCCAATCCATACCCAAGATGATGTTTATGTCCGAGGACTTGAGAGCGATTAGAGACGCTAGGAAAACAAGTCTATCGACAAGGATTTCATTTCCATGGCTTACCCTAGAGGTTTGCCACTTTGAACCAGGAGTTTGAATAACCATGGAAGTAGGCATGTCACAAAAAGTCATGTTCTGCAATCGAGCATAGCTCTCAGATATGAACGAATGGGATGCTCCAGTATCGAAAAGAACAGATGCCGGATGGCGGTTTACGAGAAGCGTACCAAGAACGACGTTAGGATCCTCATATGCTTCTTCGGCAGAAACATAGTTGACATGACCACGTGCAGTGGGGATTGGCTTGACATAGTTCACCTTGCCGGTTGGCTTACCACGGCCAACGGGTTTTCCTGGCTGGTTCTGGGGACAATCACGCATGTAGTGTCCCGGTTCTCCACACTTGAAACATGTCACAGTGGTGGTGCGTGGAGGAAAGTTGGAGGGTGGACCTCCATAGGTCTTAGCAGGTGCAAACTGTTGAGTTGGGCGAGGCGCCTCATAGGATGGCCTCGGTGTATACTTGGGTGGCAGAGCAGTGTTAGGAACCCACACATGGCGCTTGTGAGAGCCAGAGCCGGATGAGGAACCAAAGTCTCGAGTATGCTTGCGGGTGGCCTCGAAGTCAGTCTGGCCTGTCTCAGCACTGATAGCCTTGTTAACCAACTTCTGGAAGGAAGTGCACTCGTGCAGACGTAGATCTCGACGGAGTTCAGGGCTGAGTCCCTTGCGGAACCTCGCCTGCTTCTTGGCATCGGTGGATACTTCCTCAGGTGCATAGCGTGCCAGGTTACCAAACTCACGACTATAGCCATCCACAGTTAAGCGGCCCTGGGTGAAATTGCAGAATTCCTCCCGCTTGCGATCCATGAGACCTTCCGAAATGTGATGTTCACGGAATGCCTCACTGAACTCAACCCAGGTAGTGACTTGGCCAGCAGGACGCATAGCTTCAAAGTTTTCCCACCAAAGACTGGCAGGGCCCTCAAGATGGTAGGCGGCGTAGATAACCTTGTCAGCTTCGGCCACACGGGAAGAGTGTAGCTTGTGGGTGATACTACGTAGCCAGTCATCAGCATCCTGAGGTTCAGTGGAGTGATTGAACTTTGGTGGACACATCTTGATAAAATCGTGGATTGACACCACGTCATTCCTCTGACGGAACCCAGTGTTCTGCTCTATGCGTTCCAGCAGACGGTTGGTCTCTCTCTTGTTCCGTTCTGCTTCAAGCATAACTTCCGCCAAAGAGGGTGGCTGGGGAAGATTTCCATCTCTAGCCCCACTAGCCTCACCCTGCTCCTGAGCAGCAGGAGTGTTGCGAGTGTTGGCCATCCTAGGAAAACAAAACAACGGTTTAGACAAGGATGGCAAAAATTTGACATAGAAGTGCAGAATGTAATGGATGACACAGAATGCAGAGATGTTCATCCGTACGACATGGTAATATAGGAACTGCTATATATACACCAGTGGTCATACACACCATACAAAGTTTAGTACAAGCCAAGGCTAAAGTACAACTGCGGTGAAAGACGATACATCCCATCAGAGGCATTCCGAGCTCCTATACATTATTTAATTACACCTCCGGAACTCAGTACACACTAAGTCATATTCCACAAGACGCGCAGGACTGTGGAAATACAACTACTACAATACTACTACTACCACGGACTAGCTCAGACATTCGCGTAGTAATCCTCGTAAAGATTACCACCGTAGCCTGGAAGTGGTACAGACGGATCTTGGAACTCGCGAGCACTCGAAGGCTGTGGACCATAGGTGCATGGGTGTGGTCTCGGTCCCGATGCTGGTGGTAACCGACGCCCACGTGGTGGTGTAATACCCCCAACGTCACGCCAATCCATGCGATCAGGCAGACGAGTCCGCACGGGGTACAAATCCCGCATGTCCAGATATCCGGCGTGCACAGCAGGTGCAAGCCGTGTCAAAGTAGTCCAGTGAGCGGCCCGAGTGTTATACAGCTCCATTCGGAGGGCACGGACCTCACGGTCCCTATCCTCCAACATCTGAACAGTAGTCTGAAGCAGTGGCTCTTCATGAGCAGCATCAGTATACAGACCAGTGTAGTAGCCTTCCTCTCCGGGAAGTGAGACTGGCATGTAACAGAACTCAGTGTTCAGCAACAGGGCACGCCTAGCACGGAGAATGGTCATCATCAAATAAGCGGCATCCTGCACTGCCATCTCGATGGTAATCCCGAGTCCATAAGACCAATGGATGGGATCATTAGCTCCGGGATATGAGGGGTATATCCGGACTGTGCAGAAATACTGACTCTGATTGAAATCCCGGTACTGTTCCTCCACAGTGTATTCAGGATACCAGCGATAACCGGTCTCAGTCATCACACGGACTAGCATGGCCGTGTGACCAGGCACATTAATGCACCGAGTCAAACGAACCACTTGGTGAGGGATGCGGCCAGACATCTGAAACACGAAGTAATGCAAAGGCATTAGTGATTCTGGAAGAAATCGGGCAGCATAACAACTGTAAATGCTCAAACAAAAGTTTGAGACATCATACAAATGATAACATAGCCACTCAACAATTCCATATCAAGGTTCCGGGTTCAACAATCATCATACTCAAGGATAGAAACTGAACTGAGGCTTGAAACCAACAATCCTAAGAGTCTACGGATTAGTAACACGTGAACCTAGTAAGGATAAGAGGCCTAGTCCTAATTCCCCGTAGAAAGAATAGACAGACTCAGATCAGAAGGGCATAAGGTAAAGGAGTAAAAAGAGCCTTACGTTCCCTTCCACAATCAATTCCCCTACATATAACTAAAAAAATTTCTAGACTCAACATCGACCAGTTTGGCTTGAGAAACCTACAGGCAGTCCAGCTCTGATGCCAACGCTGTCAGGACCCCGATCCTAAGCCACACCGATCTAGCTGTAACACGTCATATCACTTTGCGGCCTCACGCACGGTATCCCCACGGGTGCCACCTTACCTGGCCCGGGACCGTTTGCGCATTTTGGCACACGTATATGACAGTGTCGCTAGCATCCATATGACAGAGAACCCGGGCCGACATGGCTAGTTATAAACCAAAAGTGGCACTAAATTACAGAGACATGCATCCATGAACCAGCAACGAACGTGTCGGTCATCAACGTATGAACCCAAGTCGTAGCAAGCTACATGGACTTAAAGGAACAACGCGTGACATTTCCCCTAAGGGACAGACACAGGAACGAAGAAGGACACATGCCGGCCAGCCTACGTGTTCCGAGCAGTAGCAAGCTACCAAGGCTCATTGGAATCACTAGGAGGCATTTCCCTGTAAGGTAGGCTACCAAAGGAAAACAACTAGGTGTCGGATCCCACACATACCAAGAATTTCAATCATACACGCAATATGCTCAATATGTGCAAATACAACATTGCATCACAACAGAACTCTATGACTCAAAGTACTTTATTTAAAAGGCTCCAAGAGCCATACATAACATATCCATATAGGTAGTGGTCACATGACCCAACACTCAAGTCATACAGTCATACAAACACAAGCGGAAGCTACATGTCTGAGTACAGACATCTTAGAAAATAACACAGGCTTGGTGTAGCCTGACTATCTACAAGGCCCTTCACAAGCTCCAGATCTCCGTCTGGGTGTCAAGATACTCGTCGACGTCAACGTCTATGTAGAACCCATCAGCAGGGGCAGGGTTCTCCTCTGCAACAGTTATTAAGCAAACATGAGTACAAAGGTACTCAGCAAGTCTTACCACAGAACCTATCATACATGCAACATTACCAAAGGGGATAGTGGAGTTTATAGCAGAATGCCAGCTTTGACCTTGGCTAACCTATACTACAACTCTCAATAGATTGCAAGATGTTATTACGAACACGAGTCCTCTACTCACCACATCAATACACTACCGAGGATCCTCTTCCGTCATCCTACGGAAGGGCCATCCACGGCACTCACGCTTATCTTGAGGCTTTTAGTAGTATCCATCAACTTGTCTATGAACTGTAAAAGTAACCAAGTAGTTCGTACCGCGAACAACGGCTATTCGAATAGTTTGATAACCCTGCAGGGGTGTACTTCTTCACACACGCTTTCACCACTTATCGCCGTTTACTCGGCGTGTTCTCGGCAACCTTCAAGCGGAAGCCCAGCGGGGGTGTCGGCCACGACCTGACTAACTACTCAAGTCTCTCGTCCAGGTTTATCGCCTATTTGGGTTCCATCCGTGGGGAGATCCGGCCGGGGTGTCGCTCACGGCCCCAAACGATGTGTATAGGGTTCCCGAGTCACCAAACGTGCAACCGGTACACCGTGCCACATACCTGTCGCATCACAACCCACCCCGAGGGTCAGCGTTGTGCACGACCTCCAGTAAGCTATAAACACCAGAAACTAATTGCAACTCCTGGACAGAGATCAAGGGTAATTAATAAGCCGAGAGGGTCAATTAAGGATCCCAATGCGTGGTAGTAGCTGTAACTTGAACCACACATACATATCTCGGGTCCTATGGATGATTCCAATGAAACAACCCACCATGTACTCCTACATGGCCTTTCATCGATACCTTTACCAAGCGTATTCCACACTTCCTTCTCTTTATCGGTAAGATCATTTCACTCTGATCCATCACCCAGATGAATCAGACCAGACACAACTGTAGGATCGAAAGTAGGTCTAGAGGGGGGTGATTAGACTACTTGACAATATAAAAAAATCTGCCTTTAGATCATGCAATGTTTTTGGCAGTTTCACAATTAAGATCAATTCAAGTATCACCCTACACATGCAATTCTAGAGTAATAGCAGCGGAAAGTAAATTGCACATGTAAAAGAGAGGTGGAGAAGATCAAACGCAGTTTGGTGACACGAAGATTTTTGTCGTGGTTCCGATAGGTGGTGCTATCGTACATCCACGTTGATGGAGACTTCAACCCACGGAGGGTAACGGCTGCGCGAGTCCACGGAGGGCTCCACCCACGAAGGGTCCACGAAGAAGCAACCTTGTCTATTCCATCACGGCCTACGCCCACGGAGGACTAGCCTTACTCGGGGTAGATCTTCACGAAGTAGGCGATCTCCTTTGGCCTTACAAACTTCTTGGTTCAACTCCACATCTCAAAGACGGAGGCTCCCAAGCGACACCTAACCAATCTAGGAGGCACCACCCTCCAAAAGGTAATAGACGGTGTTGATGATGATGAACTCCTTGCTCTTGTGCTTCAAATGATAATCTCCCCAACACTCAACTCTCCTCACTGATATGGCTGTGGTGGAAGAAAGGTTTGAGTGGAAAGCAACTTGGGAAGGCTAGAAATCAAGTTTCATATGGTAGGAATGGAATGGCTTGATCTCAACACAAGGGTAGGTGGTTCACTTCTCAGAAAGTGTATGGTAGGAGTGGTAGACTTTCTGATGGCTCTCTCCACGAATGAAGAGGGGGTGGAGGGGTATATATAGCCTCCACACAAAATCCAACCGTTACACACACATTTGACCAATCTCGGTGAGACCGAAGTTAAAACTCGGTCAGACCGAAAGTTCAAATATAGTGAACGTTGGGATTTTCGGTGGGACCGAAAATACCATCTCGGTGTGTCCGAAGTGAGTCAAAGGTTGGAGCTTGCCATCTCGGTGAGACCGAAAGTAACAACTCGGATATTCCGAAGTGATGTCAAATGGTTACAGAAGGTTGGCAGTCCATTTTCGGTGAGACCGAAACTCAAAATCGGATGGACCGAGAAATTAGGGTTTGGAAGAATAACTGAGGTGGTTCATCTCGGTGGGACTGAGTTTGCAGAATCGGTTTGTCCGAGATTACTTATGAGTGTGTTAAGTAGTGAAGAGTGCTGATAGTTGAGGGAGCTAGATCACCAAGCACTTGAGCAACCAGATCATTAACACAACCTCATCCCCTTTTAATAGTATTGGCTTTTCCTATGGACTCAATGTGATCTTTGATCACTAAACCAAAAAAAGAGTCTTGAGCTTTTGCCAATGCTTGTCTTAGCATTTTGAGGGGTCCACTTCTTCAGACATTTCCATACCCATATCATCGAACTTTTCTGAAATGATTCTCAAGTAAATATTAGTTCAATGATATATATGTTGTTATTAATTACCAAAACCACCCGGGGATTAGTTGCACTTTCAATCTCCCCCTTTTTGGTAATTGATGACAACATATAGATCAAAGCTTCGATAAAGGATATAATCAAAGAATAACATCGTCGCTTTGAGAAGTATGTGATAAACAAGAGCTCCCCCTAAATTTGTGCATTATTTAAAATTTGCGTTTGAATGCAAATGCACAATCGATTAGGATTATGGGTCACTCTTCCATGTCACATACATCTTGGTGGAGCGCACAAAATGATAAGAATGAATAACATGCACTCAATCACCAAGACAAGAGTAAATAGCCATACAATAAGGAATAGCATATGATAAGAAATAAGCACACATTAAAGCATAATATGACTAGGCACTCATTAAGATAGCATCAAACGTAGTAGCAAGCACACTTAAAGTTTCAGGAACCAAAAGAAACCAATGTAGCTCAAAAAAACGGCAAAAGAACGAAAGACGAAAGAGCACTCTCTCTCTCGAAGCCCTATGATCTATAACAATTTCTCCCCCTTTGGCAACAAGTTACCAAAAAGTTCGAAAAGGTATAGAGCTAAGCGTCACTGCGGGCTCTGCTGGCGGCTCCCGTCTGGGTAGATGTCGGTGTAGAGATAGCTGCATCGGCGAAGACTTCTGCTGATGTCTGCGGTGGAGGAGTGGATGCTGGAGCTGGAGGAACTGCTGGAGCTATAGCTGGTGCTGAAGTGGTAGCCCTGGAGTCTATCACTGGGATAGCTGCAGATCTGGATCTTCTCGGAACCGGAGTAGTCTGGCGATGAGAGTCCTGGACTAGATCATCCTGCATAAGCTCTGCTCTCTCCTGCCTTGTCTCCTCCATGTCTGCCTCAAGCTTGTTGACAGACACCTGAATCTCAGTCAGCTTCACGTCCAGAGCGTGGATCTTGTCCTCAACAATCCTCTCTAGGCTCTCCTGAGATTGCTCAATGCTGGCCAGGCGTTGTTCAATCCTCTGGGTAGCTTCAAGAATTTGTTCTCCAAAGCTCTTTGGCTTAGCTGCTGCTGCTGCTGCCTCTTTGTCAGCTTTAGCCTTCTTTGCAGCTTCGATTTTGGCTTGTCCTTCAACTGAGGTAGGATCCTCTTCATCCATCACAACTACGTTGTCATCATGCTCTGGCTGCAGTGGCAAGTGCTTCCTATCCAACATGAATTTGCCCGTGCCAAACTTGGCGTTGATGAGCATCTGAATCTGCGGAGCAAACCCACACGACCTCTTCTGGTCAGCTGCTGTCCTCTTAATGGTCTCTACCATCAAGTCCATCACCTTGAAAGGTGCCTTCTCATCGAGAATGTGCAGCATGTTGATAGAATAGCCTCGAATCATGCGGTGGTCTCCAGACTTAGGCATCAATGTATGCCTCAGAATAGTGTTAGTGGTGGTCAGACCTGCCTGGAGATAGTACACTGAGCCAAGCTTCCATCCTTCCAAATCAGCAGCCGGGATCTCCTTGTACATGTTCTTCATGGAATCATGACTCTTCTTAGGAATCCCATAGACATCAATGTCGTCCTCTCTCTGCACTGGAGCGTTCAGAAGTTCTGCCCATTCTTCAACAGTCGAAGAAAACCTTTGACCTTAAGTCATCCAGGTGATCTTGCCATCAGGATAGAAGTGGGCTGTGGCATAGAACTGCATGATCATCTCGTCATTCCAAGCTGTCAGCTCTTGACCCACAAAATCAGCAACTCCACATGCAGTAAAGCTCTCATGCACATGGGGAAAGAAGTCCCGGTGCTCTTCACTGTCAATATACTTCCAGTCAACATACCTGGTGTCAGCAACAATGGGCTTCTTATCCATCAGCACGGTCTCATAGAAATCCTGCTGCTCTCTGGTGTGGAATCTGGGGTCCACAGCAGTCCTTCTCCTTACAGCATATGGATCAGACTGTCTCCATAGCCTGAGACCTTTGTCCTTCCTTGCCTTCATGTCCTCAGCTTGAGGATGAGCATCATTGTGGAGTGGCAACTTGGGACGGAGCTTAAGCAACACATGCTCTTCATCTGATTCAGACGGTGGCATCTCACCTTTGTTCTTCTCAGAAGCTGGAATGCTTCTGGTTGTTCTCTTGGGCTTGGCTGGAGCTGCCTTGGCTTGAGCAGGCTTCTTGGGTTTAGAGGAGGCTTGAGCCCGAATAGCATCACCCATGAACTTAGCTTTCTGAGGAGGAGGCTGGGGTGCATCTTCTTCTTCTTCTTCTGCAGCATCAACTTGAGGTTCAGCATAAACTACCCTCTTCCTTTTGGAAGTCTTCTTCACCTTGCTTGGAGCAGGCTCTTCCAAGTTGAGCTTCTTTGCAACTGCTGACTGCTTTACTTTGCTTGTGCCTTTCCTTGACTGCTGCCCTTGGTGCTCTTTGGCAACCACATTCCTCTTTGGCTTGGAGGTAACTTCCTCAGCAACAAAGTCAGAGTCTTCATCATCAGAAGTTCTCTTCTTCCGGGTTCTGGTGGCTGCAGGAGGCAAACCACTAGGGGTGCTCCTCTCACCATCAACACTGGAGCTGCTAGCAGGACTTGTATCTGCCTCTGGAATTTCAGCAAACGGTGATTCAGACCTGTTCTGGCTGTCACTGACATCTGACATGGCTGAAAAACCTGTGAAAAGATAAGGTATAGGCAGAGTAGAAGAGTTATCACAACTGCAGAGGTTTTTGCAAAAAAATGAGTTCAAAACTTAGTTTTGAGTTTTCACAGAATGTATTTCGGTCAAACCGATTTCAGGTTTCGGTGAAACCGAAGTGTTCAACAGAAACCTACACACCACTTTCGGCCAGACCGAAATGGGTTTCGGTCCTACCGATAACTTAGGGTTTCACTGAAACTACGTTTCGGTCATTCCGATTGGCACAACTCGGTTAAACTGAATGATGCAGTGCAATGGCCAGAGGCCAAATCGGTCATTCCGAGTTTCAAAATCGGCTTCACCGAGATGCATTTCGTGGAAACCTAAACCTAAGAATTTTGCTCGAAACTAGAGGATCTGAACTAATGTATAGGGAATATCTCAAACGTGGATTGAATCATGGCAAGCCTATCGTGCAAGAATCGGATGGGGAGCACGAAAGGGATCGGGATACACCCTAACTTGGTGGAATCCCTCTACGGCGGCAACGGTGGAGATGATTACCGTTGACGGCGGCGGAGACCTGCGGCGAGGGCGCACAGGCGACGACGACGACGATCCGTAGACCAGGGCGACGACAGCAGGGGTCTTGGGGGCGAACGGTTTGAAGAATTAAATCGCGCGCAGTCCTCAGGTATATATAACCCCATGCTGTCGGTGGGACCGAGTTGAAAAACTCGGTGTCACCGAGATGTATAACTGCTGTGCAGTTACGCATATCGGTCAGACCGAGATTTTGAACTCGGTTTCACCGAGATGAAACCTAGATCAGTCTAAGCGTTTCGGTTGGACCGAGATTGAGAAGCCGGTCAGACCGAAATGGACTTAGAGGGTTTTGGAAGTCAGCCTTAGACGAATCGGTGGCTCCGAGTGCTCCTCACTCGGACTGTCCGAAAAAGACTTGTTCAAAGTTGTGATAAGAGCATGAATAGAATTTGAGACAAGAAAGCATAGATAGCTAGAGAAAGTGCTTAGGCATTCTTGTCCATCCATTTGGCCAGAAAAATCAAAACAATCAAAACAACAAATGGATGTCCTTGAATGGATAAAATCATGCATTCAACATGCTCACACAATAAGATAGCAACTCAACTATGTGTCAAACATGCACAACCAGCACTTTAGCTACTAGCACACAATTTGTCGATGACTAGGTCATCTATATATGAGTATATTGACTTAGGAGCCAAATGAGAACATTTGATCATAGGTCATACTCATCGTTTAAGCACAAGTGGGGTTACCACTTTTACATAAAGCATTTATGTGTTCACATCATTTGGAGATGCTTTAGCTCAATTTTTTAGAGCAAAGCTCCCCCTAGATGTGAGAACCCCTTTCAAAGGGTCAAACTAACCTTGGGTTGTCGTAGAAGACTTCATGTAGATGTTGAAGATGTGGATGCTCAATGTTGATGCAGATCATCAAGAGTTGGGAGCAATCCTTTGGGTTAGGGCACTTTCAATACCTACATGGGTTAGTCCCACAAGGAACAAACAAGAATATCCATAGACATAGAGTGAAGTACACAAAAGATGATGTCCATGAAAGCAATGATTACCTTGTCCCTTGACTTACCAACAAGAGGGTTTGTGACTCCATGAACTAGTGCATGATGTGGAAGTTGATTGCACAAGTTCTTGCCAAAATGAATATGAGTGAACTTTGTTGGCGGAGTCACCCTCAAGAACCTACTAGTTCTTCTTCTTTGGGATCCACATCATCTTGATGGGAATCCTTGGTGTTGTAGTTGAGCTTGACGAAGTAGAACTTGATGTGTCCTTGGGAACCCACTTGACAATGGCTTGAGGTGCTTCAATGAATGCATCAATCTCCTCTTGAAGCTTGTCCTTGGCCTTTAGCTTGTGGTCTTGTGGTGGAAGGTCATCTTGAGCTTGTTCCATATTGGAAGAAGTAGGATCATACTTCTTCTTTTGTGAAACAAACTGTGGAGTAGGGTATTGACCTTCTTCCCACTCAACACCTTCGGCATTGAACTTTCGCTCAAAACCAATCCCTTGATTCTTCCGGTGTCTTCCTTGTTTGCGAACAATCTCCTCAAAGTTCTTGCTTCCGGCAAGACTCTTGTAGACACCTTTCTCTATGATTTCCTTCAATAAGCTATTTTCTTGCTCAAGTGTAACTTGGCTTGAAACATTGTTAGTGGAATCAAGAGAACTACTAGAAGTAACAACATTTGATTTAACATTGTCATTGTTACTACTAGAGGAAGAATTTTTCTTATGTTTGTCATGCTTAGTCTTAATAGGTGGCAAGAAATTTGACAAGAGAAGTCGTTTGGCAAGATATGAAGAACTCTTCTTTCGAAGATCGTCATTGATCGCTTTTAGAAACTCATGTTCTTGCTCTAGAGTGAGCTTCTCGAAGCGTAGCTTCTCATGAGATCTTAGGAGCTCTCTATGATCTTCTTGAGTTGTTTCATGAGCTAACTTAAGAGTGTTTAGTTCTTTAGTTAGACGCTCAATCTCCTTCATAGCTTTGTCATTCAACTCTTCTCGACTATAAAGACTACTAGCATTTTCATCATTACTAAGCTCGCTAGATTTATCATGCAAGAGCTCATCTTCACCAAGCAAGTCATCCTCATCACTATCAAAGTCAATGAATTCAGGGTGTGTTACCTTGGGGCCTTTAGCCATGAAGCATCTTCCAATTCCCTCATTTGGTGAATCAAATAAGTCGTAGGAGTTGGAGTTGGAGGATACGAGTGCAAGTCCGGCAACACCTTCATCTTGACTATAGTCGGAGTCGGAGTGATAGCTTCCATCGGATTGATTGTCAGAGTCGGAGCCGGAGACCCATTCACCTACATGAGCTTGATGTCTTCTTCTTGTGTAGCTCCTTGATGACTTGTCTTTCCTCTCTGAATCCTTGCTTCTCCGAGAGGGTCTTCGTTCATAACGATCATCTCTGCTCCTTCTCTCTCTCCGAGGTGACTCATCTCTTGCTCTTCTTCTTGGAGATTCTTCTCTTCTCTTGTGGGGAGCCGTACACTCATTTGAGAAGTGTCCGGGTCTTCCACAATTGTAGCAGTTTTGATCACGACTAGAAGATCTCTTTTCATCATATGATCTAGACTTTGAGCTTCTTTCTTTGCCTCTATTCTTGTAGAACTTGTTGAAGTTCCTGACCATTAGGCTTATCTCTTCATTAGAAATTAGCTTGTCACTTGAGGTAGTAGGAGCATCACTTGTAGCTTTGTAAGCACCACTTGACTTGTTGTGAAGCTCTTCCTTATCCTTAAGTGTCATCTCATGAGCAACAATTCTTCCAATGACTTCAGTTGGCTTGAGGGTCTTGTAGTTTGGCATCATTTGGATCAAAGTGCACACGGTGTCATATTTTCCATCCAAAGCTCTGAGAATCTTCTTAATGATGAATCGGTCGGTCATTTCTTCGCTTCCTAAGCCGGCAATCTCATTTGTGATGAGAGCAAGCCTAGAGTACATTTCAGCGACTCCTTCACCATCCTTCATCTTGAACTTGTCAAGTTGACCTTGAAGAATATCTAGCTTTGATTCCTTCACAGATTCAGTACCTTCGTGCATTTCAACCAAAGTATCCGAAATCTCTTTAGCATTCTCAAGACGGCTGATTTTGTTGAACTCCTCGGGACACAAAGCATTGAAGAGAATGTCACAGGCTTGAGCATTGTTTTGCAACATCCGCAACTCTTCTGGTGTAGCTTCGCGATCCGGAACTTTTCCTTCTTCGAAGAAATCACCTTGCATACCAACACAAATAATGCCCCATGCGGCTGGGTTATGACCAAGAATATGCATTTTCATTTTATGCTTCCAACTAGCAAAATTTGCACCATCAAAGTAAGGACCTCTACGATAATTACCCTCACTAGACGCCATACTCTCCTAGGCTGTGAAACCAAGCTTATGGAGTCCAATGCAATGGAAACCAAAACAATGGAGACCAAAGCTCTGATACCACTTGTAGGATCGAAAGTAGGTCTAGAGGGGGGTGATTAGACTACTTGACAATATAAAAAATCTGCCTTTAGATCATGCAATGTTTTTGGCAGTTTCACAATTAAGATCAATTCAAGTATCACCCTACACATGCAATTCTAGAGTAATAGCAGCGGAAAGTAAATTGCACATGTAAAAGAGAGGTGGAGAAGATCAAACGCAGTTTGGTGACACGAAGATTTTTGTCGTGGTTCCGATAGGTGGTGCTATCGTACATCCACGTTGATGGAGACTTCAACCCACGGAGGGTAACGGCTGCGCGAGTCCACGGAGGGCTCCACCCACGAAGGGTCCACGAAGAAGCAACCTTGTCTATTCCATCACGGCCTACGCCCACGGAGGACTAGCCTTACTCGGGGTAGATCTTCACGAAGTAGGCGATCTCCTTGCCCTTACAAACTTCTTGGTTCAACTCCACATCTCAAAGACGGAGGCTCCCAAGCGACACCTAACCAATCTAGGAGACACCACCCTCCAAAAGGTAATAGACGGTGTTGATGATGATGAACTCCTTGCTCTTGTGCTTCAAATGATAATCTCCCCAACACTCAACTCTCCTCACTGATATGGCTGTGGTGGAAGAAAGGTTTGAGTGGAAAGCAACTTGGGAAGGCTAGAAATCAAGTTTCATATGGTAGGAATGGAATGGCTTGATCTCAACACAAGGGTAGGTGGTTCACTTCTCAGAAAGTGTATGGTAGGAGTGGTAGACTTTCTGATGGCTCTCTCCACGAATGAAGAGGGGGTGGAGGGGTATATATAGCCTCCACACAAAATCCAACCGTTACACACACATTTGACCAATCTCGGTGAGACCGAAGTTAAAACTCGGTCAGACCGAAAGTTCAAATATAGTGAACGTTGGGATTTTCGGTGGGACCGAAAATACCATCTCGGTGTGTCCGAAGTGAGTCAAAGGTTGGAGCTTGCCATCTCGGTGAGACCGAAAGTAACAACTCGGATATTCCGAAGTGATGTCAAATGGTTACAGAAGGTTGGCAGTCCATTTTCGGTGAGACCGAAACTCAAAATCGGATGGACCGAGAAATTAGGGTTTGGAAGAATAACTGAGGTGGTTCATCTCGGTGGGACTGAGTTTGCAGAATCGGTTTGTCCGAGATTACTTATGAGTGTGTTAAGTAGTGAAGAGTGTTGATAGTTGAGGGAGCTAGATCACCAAGCACTTGAGCAACCAGATCATTAACACAACCTCATCCCCTTTTAATAGTATTGGCTTTTCCTATGGACTCAATGTGATCTTTGATCACTAAACCAAAAAAAGAGTCTTGAGCTTTTGCCAATGCTTGTCTTAGCATTTTGAGGGGTCCACTTCTTCAGACATTTCCATACCCATATCATCGAACTTTTCTGAAATGATTCTCAAGTAAATATTAGTTCAATGATATATATGTTGTTATTAATTACCAAAACCACCCGGGGATTAGTTGCACTTTCAACAACTCTAAGCATAGCAGGCAACATAAACAAATAGCATGGTGGATCACACATCACATGGCTCAATCAACTCCTACACATGCTAGTGGGTTTCAACTATTTACTGTGGCAATGACAGGTCATGCAAGGGAATAGGGTTCAACTACCGCAGCAAGTAGCAGTTCACGCGCTGTTGCATTAATGCAGTAAAAGAGAGCAGGAGCGAGAAGATTGGGTTTGTATCAGAATGATCAATGATTGCTTGCCTGACAAGGTAGTTGTCGGGTACTGCTCTTCAACTGGATACGCAGCAGTATCCTCGGGAGCAGGACCTAACACAGAGAATACCGGCGATACAATCATTAACAAACAAATGCAACAATATGATGCATGCTCATGACATGGCAAGATGCATGTGTGTTGGCTAATGCAACTAAAACCAGAAGGGTTTGAACCTACTTGAATCAAGATTCAAATTGGAGTTCAAACTATTATTTAAATAAGTGCATTATCATGTTTTTGTTCAAACATGCATGAAACCAATGCCATTGGAAAGATTGGATTTTTCTGATCATTTTTCATATATAAATCTTTTCCATCTGAGCTATGGTTGATTTTATATGATTTTTAGAAGTTTTGGGTATTTTCTGGAATTTCCTGAATTATTTTTAAATCTAAAATCCCAGAAAATCCTTTACTGCGTCAGCATGACATCATGGTGACGTCAGGCAGTCAACAGGGCCAGTCCAAGTCAAACCTGACTGGTGGGTCCCTCATGTCAGTGTCTCAGGGGCTAATTCCGGTCATAACCAGGGTTGACTGGGTTTGACTAAGCAAGGGGGCCCACTGTCAATGACTGTGGTGGTTAAACTAATTGCTGTTAGCTCCTAAACAACAAGCCAAGTCAGCCCGCCGGAGTTTGGCCGGCGGCGACCATTTTGCACGGCGGTGACTCGTCGGAATCCTTATTCCGGCATCCATTTGTCGCGCGGATGGGCTCGGTGTGCTCCTGATGATGCACCGCATCCAACGGTGCCACTGGTTGGTCGAGAGGTCGCCGGAGTCGACGGCGATGAGCTCGTCCGCGGCGGTGCTCGCACGGAGTTGGTCGGTATGGAGTTGTAGTGCACGGTAGGAGGAGCTAAAGCTTGCTTTAGCTTGCTGGTGACCTACTGAAGCTAATGGCGTGCTCAGCCACGAGGTACGGTGCCTATGGCCATAGCGATGAGTTGGCCGGCGGCGGTGATCGTCGGTCAGCAAAGGGGGCGGCGGCTACAAGGCATAAACGAGCCCGTGGAGAGGGGGGTTCAAAGCATGAGCTCACAGCGGTCGCAGAGGGCGTCGAAGTGAGCTCGGGGACGGTCGGACGACGGCGTACGGGCGGCGGCGATCTCCGGTGCCAAAGGTTGAAGACGACGGCGAGGAGGACGTTGCGGGTCTCCTGGCGTCGTGTGCGTCGGTGGGGAGCTTCGGGGCGATGCGGCGGAGCTAGTGGTGCTTTGGGGAGGCGAGGGAGTGGCGTAGAGCGCGGTGTCAGCGGTCGTCGGCGACGAGCTCGCTCGGGGGAGCTCGACGGAGGGAAGAGAGGAGGGGGGAGACACGGGGGAGAGGGGAAACGGTCGATGGGGCTTCGTGGCGTCGTTCTAGTCCGTCCAGAGGGCCGAGGGGCCAGCCAGGCAGGCAGGAGGTGGCCGGCGCATCGGCGGCGCTCGCCACCGAGCTGCTTCGTGCGCTGGCGCGGCGAAGAAGACGGGGATGCCCCTGGTGGGCCGGGCCGGCTGGGCCAGCAGGTAAGTGGGCTCAGGTAAGTGTTCTTCCTATTTTTCTTTTCCTATTTCTTTCTGTTTTATTTCTTTTGCAGCTTTGTTCAATTAATAAAAATGTCTAAACATTTTTATAACTCATGACACTTGTCATACCTACTGTATATAATATGAACAGTAGGAAACATTATAGTTCATGATTATTTGAGCATTTAAAATAATTTTAAGTATTTAAATGCCCAAATTCAAATACCATATGATTTAATCCAAAGCCCTTGAGTGTCCTAGAAAATTGTGCACCATTTTTGGCAGAGGTTTAAGACCAAGGCAGAAATGATGAACATTTTTGAAGGGCATTTTGGGTACATTGGAAAATATTTTATCAAACCCTAGTTGTCAGGAGAGGGGTGCTGGGGTTTCTGTTAATCCCATTTCAAGTTTCTTTGAAAATAAACATGATGCACACTCTAGTTAGGTCCTAATGCAAGTGCTAGCTAGGGATGTGACAGACATTTCCCCTAAGGGACAGACACAGGAACGAAGAAGGAGACATGCCGGCCAGCCTAAGTGTTCCGGAGTAGTAGCAAGCTACCAAGGCTCAGTGGAAGCACTAGGAGACATTTCCCTGTAAGATAGGCTACCAAGAGTAAACAACTAGGTGTCGGATCCCACACATAGCAATACACATTACACGTATGCATAACATGCAAGTATGTGCTGTACAACATGGCATCACAACATAACTCAACAACTCATATAGATAAGGCCCAGAAGAGCCATCATAACATTTATTACAAATAGAGGTCACATGACCCAACATACAGAGCATACAGGCAACATAAGCATAACATGTCTGAGTACAGACAATTACAAATGAAAAGGGTGAGAAGCCTGACTATCTACAAGACCCTCCCAAGGGTACAAGATCGTAGCTAAGACAATTACAAATGAAAAGGGTGAGAAGCCTGACTAGTGAGACTGAAGTCTCCTCTGCAAAACATAAATTAAGCAAACGTGAGTACAAAGGTACTCAGCAAGATTTCCATCAGAACTAGCTACATATGCATCAGTATCACAAAGGGGATGGTGGAGTTTGACTGCAGCAAGCCAGCCTTGACTTGGTGGCTATCCTAAACTACGACTACAAGTAACTCTTTTGAGGTGGCGCACATGAGTCCACATATTCACCAATCAATACACCACTATGGATCCGCTCCCGTCTCCCTACGAGAAGGCCATCCATAGCACTCACGCTTATCTTGCGTGTTTTAGAGTATCCACTTTCACTTGTCTATGAACTGTACAGGTAACCTAGAAGTCCATTTCCGTGGACACGGCTATTCGAATAGATCATATATAACCCTGCAGGGGTGTACTTCTTCACACGTGTTTCCACCACTTAGCGTCTGCACACGACATGTGCTCGGCGGACTTCAAGCGAAAGCCGATGTGGGTGTAGACCATGACCTAACCAACCACTCAAGTCTCTAGTCCAGGTTTATCGCCTATTTGGATTCCATCTGTGGGGAGATCCGGCCGGGGTGTCGCTCATGGCCCCAAACGATGTGTACAGGGTTCCCGAGTCACCAAACGGGTGACCGGTACACCGTGCCACGTACCTGCCGCGTCACAGCCCACCCCAAGGGTCAGCGCTGCGCACGACCACCAGTAAACTACAAACACCAGAAACTAGTTGCAACTCCTGGACAGAGAACTAGGGCAGTCAATAAGTCGAGCGGGGTCATATTTCAGGGCCCAACGTGTGGTAGTAGCTGTTCATGGATCAACTAACACAGAACTCAGTTCCAGAGGACGGTCTCAATGAGACAACCCACCATGTACTCCTACATGGCCTCTCATCGCTACCTTTACCAAATCGTGTTCACACACTTAGCTCTCAAGAGCAGGACATGTTCACCACATTCCAATTCATCCTCGATGAATCAGACCTGACACAACTCTAAGCAATAGCAGGTATAACCAGAAAGCATCAATGAGTAGACACAACATGGCTCAAACAACTCCTACTCATGCTAGTGGGTTTGAACTATTTACTCTTGGCAATGACAGGTCATGCAGAGGAAAGGGGTTCAACTACCGCAGCAGGAAACAGTTGAAGCGTTGTTGTCCTAATGCAGTAAAAGAGAACAAGAGCGAGAGAGTGGGATTGTATCGGAATGCTCAATGGGGTTTTTCTTGCCTGGCACTTCTGAAGATGGTACTGTGTCTTCATCAGTGTCATCGGTCACATCGTCGGAACACGTCTACTGAGAGGGGACAAACACCGGCAAACAAGAGAGAACACAATCAATGCAATGCGACATTATGATGCATGATCATGACATGGCAATATGCTGTTGATTGAGCTAATGTAACTAGCAACCATATTAAATGAAGTCGGTTTGAACCAAAGGTTCAAATTCAAACTCCATATGTTAATATTCAAATGCCATTAAGTGATTTGACCTGATTAGCAGGCATAAGTTGCTCAAACATGCATGGTAATGCCATAAACAGATTCCTTGAATTTTTTTGATCATTTTTCATATATAAATTATTTTCATTGGAGTTATAGATTATTTTCTGTGATTTTTAGAAGTTTTGGCTATTTTCTGAAATAAATAAATCATTTCTTATTTATTTTAAATTCCAGAAAATACTTACTGCATCAGCATGATGTCGCTGTGATGTCAGCAGTCAACAGGGGCTGGTCTACGTCAAACCTGACCAGTGGGGTCCACTAGTCAGTGACTCGGGCTGGTTAGTGTCGCCGACATGTGGGCCCAGTCAACAGCCACGTCAGCTTGGTCAACTTTGACACGTGGGGCCCGCTGGGTTAGTTTAAACTAAACAAAAGATAAACTAGGTTAATTAGGCAGTGGGGCCCGTATGTCAGTGGCCCTGGTGGTGTTTAGCGGGGTTATTAGCGCTAATTAACCGGAGCCACGTCAGCAGGTGACGCCGGCGACCACAGCAGCGGCGGGAACTCGCCAGGGTTGGTCGGGGCGGCGCTATAGGCCGCGGCTGGGCACGCTGAGGGCACCAGGAGGGAGCCCGTGCTTCCGCGCGTCTAGGGGCGCATGCAGCCGGGCACATGGAGGCCGGGGTCGACGGCGGCGACCAGATCGGCGGCGGCCGGAGCTACGGGTTCGAGCGACGTATCGCTACGGTGCACGAAAGGACGAACTGGTGGCGGCGTTAGCTTGCTGCGGAGCTGCTGAGCACGTAGCCAGGCTCGGGCACGAGCTTTGCTAGCTCTAGCTACGACACCCTCAAGAACAGCGGCGACTGGTTCTCGGCTCCAGCGGACAGCGGGGCTAGAGGAGGATAACGACGGCGGGGAGAGAGGGGTTCAGTAGAGGAGCTCACGTCGGGGTCGTCGGTGATCTTAGCATGCTCGGGGATGGCCTGGTGACGATGAATTGGTCGACGACGGGCGTCGGTGTAGAGGGCGGAGATGGCGTCGACGATGGCGCTCCAGGGCGTCCGACGTCATGTCGCTCGGCGGAGGGGACCGGGGCGTCACGGCGGAGCTCGGGGGCGCGTCGGAGAGGCTCAGAGATGGCTGTGGCCGTGGGGGAGCTCGTCGGCGGCGACGTTTGCGTTCGGTCGCGCTCGAGGGAGGAACTAGAGGGCGAAGGAGAGAGCAGAGAGTGAGGGAGAGGAGCGAGGGGCCAGGGGGCGTCTCCGTGGCATCGCTAGAAGGCCCGGGGAGGAAGCAGGAGGTGGCCAGAGCAGTGTCTGCGCTCGCCACGCACCTGGTTGTCCTCCTGGCCGAGGAGGAAGATGACAAGGGGGCGCTGGGGGCCTGGGCCGGCCACTTGGGCCGCCAGGTGGGCTACACAGGTGAGTGGACCCAGGTTATTCTCTCTCTCTCTTTTAATTATTGTTTCTGTTTTTCTATTTCTTTTGTAACTTTGTGGCTTTTCTAAAAATGCTTAGGCACTTTCAAAAATCACCAAACTGCTCATGCCCACTGTTTAGCATAAAACCAACATGGCACATTTTAGTTTAGGATTATTTGGACATTTAAAATAATTAGTAGCATTTAAATGCCCAAATGCAAATACTTTATGATTTAATTCAAAAATCCAGAATGGTCCTAGAAATATGTGCAACATTTTTGACAGAGGTTTTTAACCAATCCAAAAATGATGAACTTTTCTAAATGGCATTTTGGGTTCATTGAATTTTTTTAATTTGAACCTAGTTGAGTTCACTTGGTGCTAGGGTTTGAACAACCCCATGTCAAGTTTTTGAGAAAAATAAACATGATGCACATGATCATGCAGAGTCAAGCAAAGGCTAAAACTATAGGGCTGTGACACTCGGCAACAAGGACTAATGACACCTCTGCATTCACGGGGACATGCTCTTCAACTGCGGGGACCGGGTGTCCGACAGGAGGATGCGGCGCAGCAAGCACATGTGAGTTGTTTTCGGCAGGGTCCCTGCCAGGTGCCCCAGAGAGCTCGACCGGCAGAGGCTTACAGGAGTCCAATTTCCTCCTCATTTTGGCCATTATTGCTGGGGATATGGAGGGCTAAGTAAGGTGGAGGACAAAGGTTCATGGTCCCACAGGAAGCTTTTGTGCAACACATTTTGATAGATTATCTATAATGATGCTTTCCGCACGGGGTAAGTGCTCTGTTTGCAATACATCAAAATGTTTCTCCAATCTTCTCACTTCCTCAATGTATGACTCCATCAATGGTCTTTGATAATCTTTATTGACTTGCCTCACCACCAATTGCGAATCTCCTCGGATGATAATCTTCTTGATTCCCAGTTTGGTGGCAATTCTGAGCCCGACAAGGAGCCCTTCATAGTCTGCTGTATTGTTGGTAGCCTCCTCCCATGGAAAGTGTATCTGGACGACATACTTCAAGTCCTCCCGTGTGGGTGCAAAGAGAAGCACGCAGCCCCTCCACCTTTCAAGGAGAAGGCACCATCAAAATACATGATCCATTCTTGGGGTGATTCCTTACCGAGGATATTTGTCTTTGGCTTTTACTCATCAAGGGTTGGCGTCCATTCTTCAATAAACTTTGCCAATTCCCTGCTCTGAATTGTCGATGTGCTCTCAAACTTCAAACCAAAGCTGGATAACTCCAAAGCCCACTCCACTATCCTGCTGGTAGTCTCTAGGTTCCGAAGTATCCTTTGGAATGGGAAGGGTGTGACAACCGTTATCTCATGAGCTTGGAAGTAGTGGTGCAGTTTCCTTGAGGCCATGACTAGGCCAAAAATAAATTTTTGCACGCCAGAGTATCTGGCTCTAGCCCCCTGCAACACAGAGCCGACGAAGTACACTCGGCGCTGCACCACTTTTTCCTTGCCATATCCTTGGGGTCGCCATTGCTACCGTGCTCATCCTTATCCTGATCCAGAACTGACTCTGTTGGGCAGTGCTCATCGTTATCCCTGGAAGGAACAACAGTTGAGGTTGTTGCTTCCTCTACTTCCCGCTGTGCTACCAAGGCTGCAGTAACCACTTGATTAGTTGTCGTTAGATATAGCAGCAACAGCTCTTGTGGCTTGGGCGCAACCAAAGTAGGCATAGAGGACAAGTAGGTCTTCAACTCTTGCAGTGCTAAATTTGCTTCCAGGGTCCTCTTTACGGGTCCTGCCTTCTTCAAGATCTTAAAGAATGACAGGGCACGCTCGGCAGACTTGGAGATGAATCTGCTCAGTGCGGCAACACACCAAGTTAATTGCCTGACAACCTTTTACTATCTTTGGTGCCTGGATCTGCTCGATAGCTTTGCTCTTGTCAGGGTTGGCTTCTATACCATGGTAGGATACAAAGAAACCAAGCAACTTGCTGCAGGGAACACCAAACACGCACTTCTCCGGGTTTATCTTCAAGTTGATCTTGCGTAAATTGGCAAATGTCTCTTCTAAATCTTGGATGAGGGTTGACTTGTACTTAGTTTTGACCACAATGTCATCCATATATGCTTCAATATTCTTGTGCAGTTGTGGCTCAAAACCAATCTAGATAGCTCTTTCGAAGGTATACCTAACACTCTTTAACCCGAAAGGCATACGCACAAAGCAGGAAGTACCACATGGGCTGATGAATGAGGTCTTCTCTTCATCTTCTTTGGACATGAAGATCTGATGATATCCAGAATATGCGTCCAAAAAAGAGAACATATCACAACGTGAGGTGGTGTCCACTATCTGGTCGATGCGCGGCAAGGGAAATGGATCCTTCGGGGATGTCTTGTTCAGATCAATGAAATCTATGCACAATCTCCACTTTCCATTGGCCTTGCGCACAACCACCGGATTTGCCAACCATGTTGGGTGTAGTACTCCTCTGACCAGACCAGCTGCTTCAAGTTTCTTGATCTCCTCGTAAATGAATTGTTGCCGTTCAAATGCTTGCTTCCGGACCTTCTCCTCGACGGGTCAGGCATGTGGGCAGACAGCAAGGTGGTGCTCGATTACCTCCCTGGGAACACCGGGGATGTCAGATGGTTGCCATGCAAACACATCGATTGTCGGGGTTATGTACCCAGGGTAGCTTCATCCGCACCCTTAGACATTTTAAGACATTGGGGCTGGCCCAGCCCCTCAGGCTGACTGGGCATGCCCCCGGCATCTTGGCCGCGTTCGAGGAGGCGGCATGCCCCTGGCAGGCGGCCCCAGCAGCGGGCCGACTCCTAGCTGTCGGCCTCTTCCTCCTCGGAGTCTGCACCAACTGACCGTGATCAAGATGGAGCATGGTCACAGTTCCATCTGTACCCCTTAGGATACGGGGGAGCATGGCAACAGTGTACCTTGACCAGGCGGACACCCTCTGGCACGGCGCGGCACTGCAGCCACGCACGCTACGATGCCGCCCTCGTCAGCAAGGACAGAGCCATGGTAAAAGGCAATCGGCGTGGTCCACAGGCGGCGGGGCTTACCTGTTGGCCGGATTCTTAGCAGCCGGCGGGGCCCACCAGAGGCAGGCTCCAGCAGGCGGCGGAGAACACGGCGACCGTAGACACTGACATCCGGGACCTACCACCCGACATATTACTATTGTACCCCTGGGGAGTAGGCCTATATAAAACCCCCAGGCTCACCCATGCAAAGGGTTTAGTATCCTTCCCTACACACCATAGCTATAGGAGCAAGAGAGCTAAGCCCTGCCCTTCTTCCTCCCCTAGCAATATAGCTCTAGGAGCACACTTGTATACTTGTGATCATAGTGACCATGCGGAGACCCCGCAGAGCAGGACTAGGGGTGTTATCTCCACGGAGAGCCCCGGACCTAGGTAAGACTCGTGTGTGATCGAGATCTCTCCCATTCTGGCTTCCAGAGCCCGATTACGTAATCATGCCCCTCACTGTCGGCATTCTGGGAACCAGGCTACCCAGACTTGCCAGCCTGCGGCCCGCGACATGGCTCCTTTATGGCCTGGTATGGCCCATCTGAAGTGTCAACACTCAAGACCCCCGCGAGGGACCAAGCCTCGCGGGGCGAACGACACCAAGACCTCCGGAAGGGGCAGCCACGCCTGGCTGGCTCCTGAGGAGCGGAGAACTCTATGCAAACCCCACCTCGCGAGGTTTGCATGACGCAAGCCATGAAGACCAAGGCTAGGCGGGAGCCAGCGGGCGCAGTACATCAATTTCCTCTTTGGTGCCAAGGAAGCGGGCTCATGCGCAGAGTCCCGAGGAATCTGCCAAAGGTTTCCATTTCCATGGAAATGACCAAGACCGCCAGGACGGCAGGACAGAGGTCATCACCGAGCCCACCATGGCGTCAGGATCAGAGGCTTTGCAGGCGAAGACCACCTTTAGTCAGGATAAGATGTACTAGTTGTCTCCCTTCAAAATTGGCTGTTGTGGGATCCCTTCCCGCCAACATTTTGGGGGAAGAGGACCAAGGCCACTATATAAGTAGAATAGCCACCACCCAGCAAGGGCATGGATCATTTAGACCCTTCTCTCCACCACAACGCAAGAACACACCTCCTGAGGTTGTTCACCCATTGTACTAGTTCATCCTCAGCCCATCTCGAGGCTAATCCACCATACTGCTGGAGTAGGGCCACTCACCGCTAGGTGGCCCGAACTAGGATAAACTGCCCCGTGTCTCTTTTACATTCCTGTTCATCAAGCTAGTTCATGAGATGGCGAGAAGGTAGATATGCGAGGTTGAGTTCTTCGCTTCGTCCGTTCGGTTCATCGTCATCTCACCGCCCCATGGCTGACGCTCGCCGCATCCGTGCTGAGCCCCGGGCCGCTCTCGCCGCCCACGTGGCCTAGACGGCACCCCCAGGTGACGGCATCCCCCATCGCTCTCCATCACCGACGGCAAACGCCGCCACCTGCCCAGCTGCCCACGAGCAGGAAGATTCGTCGCTCCCGCTCTCCGTGCTGCACGACAGCCGCACTGCAACCCCGTCACTGACCCCGGCGGCTGCTTCGTCCACCCACGCCCGCCGTGGACCGGCGAACTCGTAGGCCACACTACTCTTGGAGCGTGAGCTCGTGCGTTACCACCCGGCCGATGACCTCTACGAAGATTGGCTGGACCGCATCGCCAAGCTCGTCAGCGCCGCGGGAGAAGTTCCAGCATCGTCCCACTCGCTGCCTCCTCCACAACCTCAGGTGGGCGACGAGGCTTGCGGCACCCCTCCTCCACCTCTCCGGAGATACGTCATCCCCGAGCCAAGACACGAGGCCCCCAAGCATGACCAACCACACAGGGTGGTCGCGCATGATGAATAAAGCTGCCAGGTGGTGCACCGGCCGCATGGCGAGGCACGTGCGCTTCCAGCTCTGCTTCATCTCCAACTTCGAAGGGACTCGGGACCGTGCCCCGGCAGTGGGCGACCTACGGCGTATCACTCAGCAGCTAGTTGAGACCTTGCGCAAGTACATACAACACTTCACCAATGTTCGCATCAAGATCCCCAAGGTATCCGATGAAGGCATCATCTCGGCGTTCACTGATGGTGTCAGAAATGTCAGGATGAAGGAGGAGCTTGCCATTCTAGAGGACCTGTGCTCAGCTCTGGAGATGTTCAACCTGGCAATCAAGTGCACAAAGGCAGAAGAGGGTCGCCTCTCACTCGTCGAGCTTCTCGAGGTTGATCCAGAAGACAAGAAGGCCAAGACCAAGGAAGCCAAGCGAAAAGGACCGGCAGTGCTCGCGGTTAATCCTGAGATGAAACGTGGGTGTGATTACCCCGATTCCTCCAAGGGAAGCCGCCCGTTCTGCGTCTTCCACAACATGCACAGCCACAACACCAATGACTACCAAGAACTCAGGGCTATCCATGATGGACGCCTCGGACGCTACCCCGAGCGCGACGAACGGGGCAACGGTCGCGGCGGTGGCCGTCAAAGAGGACGCTGGGATTATCGTGACTCTCACCAACGCTCGTGTGAGAGGCCTCGCGAGGACCACTGGCAAGGCCAGCCTCGTGAGGGCCTGTGGTGGGACCAACCTCGTGAGGATCACTCGAGGGACCAGCCGCGTGATGATCACCCTCGAGACAACGCAACCCTTCCTCCGCTACCTCCACCGCCGAGAAGGAACGATGACCGCCACCAAGATGAAGGGGCTGGGGGCTTTCAGGAGCCGCGTGCCGTGGCATGCATCCTGGGAGCCACTCAGGCCGCGGCGTCTCATCGCGTCTTCAAGCAGTTTGCCCAAGAGGTGAATGTAGTCCTTCCCAAGCTCGAGATAACGCGTCCTCTCAGATGGTCCAAGTGCGCCATCACCTTCGACTCTGCTGACCAGCTCAAGGAAGCGGCCGGCGCCCTCCCTGTGCTCTGCTCACCTACCATCAGCAACGTGCTCGGCACCAAGACCCTCATCGATGGCGGAGCAGGGCTCAACGTCCTCTCCTCGAGACCTTCGACACACTCCACGTGCCATACGACTAGCTCCAGGCCACCAAGCCTTTCTCCGGAGTGACCGATGGCTCTACAACACCAATAGGGCAGATCCGCCTTCTCGTCACCTTCGGCAACCATAAAAACTACCGCACGCAGCTCATCGACTTCAACGTCGCCCACATCTGGCTCTCGTACAACGCCATCCTTGGCTACCCAACCATGGCCAAGTTTATGGCAGCGACTCACCACGGCTACAACGTCCTCAAGATGTCGGGAAGTGGCGACATCATCGTGGTTGCCTGTAATGAGAAGGATGTGGTGTGTGCTCTCGAACGCGTGTACCAAGCTGCGGAAGTGGAGAACTCAGATGTCGAGGGCTTTCCCTACCCTCCTAAAGCCGCCACGAAGAAGAAGAACCAGCTGCTCGCCCTGCAGCCACACGAGGAAGCAGTACCCGACGGTCGCGCCTCAGGATCTGCGCCCATGAATGGGGCGCCTTCCTCCCTCACATAGGAAGGCGTGCCCGGCGCCCCTCTCAGGCTGGGCTCGGGGGCTCTCCTATGGAGGGCCTCTGACCTAGCCAACGCCACGAGGGAGGCGCTCGGGCACCATTTGGAGGCGTGCTTCAGCGCATGTTTCCGCGAAGAGGGCACAAGGCGCGAGGCGCCGAGTGCTCAGGAGTTCATCACCCAGATCATCGAAGACCTACAGGTACCAAGGGCTATGTGACGTGAGCGTCACCCCACACCACCAAGTGCAGCTGCCGTCCCAGGCTCGGGCGAGCAGCTAGGCGTCTGCATCAACGTCCCACGACTCAACAGAGTCGCGTCTCAGGAGCTCTACTGGCGGTCCTAGGTGGGCTGATGCAAGGGCCCCCCTCACAGCTATGTTCGCATGCCCTTCGGTCTGCTGAACCGCACTGCCCTGCACCAGCGCCGTATGCGGGACGTCCTAGCGGCTCACGAGGCCAGGCATCAAGAGGTCCTGACGGAGGAGGCACTGGTCCTTCGTGAGCCCCTGAACCTCAGGAGCCTTCCGAGGTCCCAAAGACAGGCAACTCATGAGGAGAATTTTTTGCAGCACGCGTCTTCAGCTACTCCTACACTTCTCCCGCAATGGTGCCAGGTGAAATTTCCCATTTTGTTCAGTTGGGGGCGCCCCTCGGGCTGCATCATCCCCAAGTCATGTGGGTCCGTCCCTGCGGCATGTATCTTTTGTGCTCGAGTTGGGTTTGGCTTTGCTTGAGATTGGGTCTTCCCCTTGCCCATTGAAAGTCGCTCGTTTGTTTTCCGGCCATTTAAAGTGTCACCGCGCCCTGACCAGCAGGCTGGGGCGCGTAAACCGGATTCCTTTTTTGCTTCCTGGGACGCCTCCGTGGGAACCATGCGTTGGGGGCTCCTCCTGGGGTTGTTACATGAAGAAGGTTAAGCACGAAGCCTGTGCTCGGGTCCGTCCCTGCAGCATTGACAAACCCAAGGAACCGAGCTCTGTTTGACGGATTTGCCTCGCTCACGTCACCTCTCAAGGTACTTGGTGCTCGACCTTCCCATGTAATGGCCTCCGGAGGTTTGTTTTGCGCAGGTTACAACTGTCGCGCAAAAGCTCTTGAAGGCCAGGCGCAACCCGCCTTCAGGTCGTGCCTCGTAGGTCCCGCGATGGCTCACGAGTGCCCATATACACCTCCTCTAGCTGGGCTGTACACGCTCGGAGTGCTTCCCTGGCGGGACCTCCGCTCACGAGACCCGTGGAAGCCCCAAGCTCCGCGCTGGCGGACGACATGGTCGAGGCGCGACAATGCCCACGCCAAGTGGTAGCCCTATGCTCCGTGCTGGGGATAAATAATTAGGGACGCCTCCGGGTCGCACTAACTCCAGGATGGCCTCTCGGTCGACCGTTCAGCCTCTCCCTGAGATGATCTCGCAGGGGGCTGGACAAGGGGGCTGGGCCCAGATTAGTTCGACCTGGCGCACACCACCTCACCAAGTCCTTGTACCTGGTCCTTGCATGCACCTCCCAGGCAAGGGTTGACGGGAAGAAGGTATGGAACTCACAAGGGCAATTCCCACGTCAAGGGGGACCCCTGAGCATCATCACTCAGGGGCCTCACTGGCCTCGTAGCCCCTCGCCCCTTGGTCCCGTCCTGGTGATCCGGACGCCCCAACGGCGGTCGAGGAATGCGACAAGTCGGGCCCTACCGATGCACGACCCATCCTTGTGAGGCTCTGGCTCATTAAAACACTAAGCATGTTTGTACGTCAAGGGGGACCCCTGGGCATCGCGACCCAGGGGCCTAAATGTCCACGTAGCCCCTCGCCCCTTGGTCTCGTCCTGGTGATCCGGACGCCCCAATGGCGGTCGAGGTATGTGCGGGGTCGAGCCCCGCAGACGCATAACACCAAAGGCAAACAAAAAAGAAAATAGGAAAATCCAAAGCAAGTTATTACATAGCATATTGTTTTTTCGAAAGTTCAAAGCGAAGTTCTTACGCCTCCACGAGGCATGGTAAATGGGGCAGGAATAAAGCGGGGAGCGGCAACACCATCATCCTCTTCTTCAGCCTTGGACGCCACCAACATCCGTCAGCAACGTCACCACCGTCTTCTTCGCTGGCTCCTTCCGCGGCATCTGAAGGCTTGACCAGGCGGAACTGCTACAGTAGGGCTTCCACTTGCTCCTTCACGACTTTGGCGGTGACGTCTTGAAGTTCGGGAGCCGCGTGCTCAAGAAGGGCACCAAAGTCGAAGTTGGGGTCGCGAAGATGAAGGTGGTGGTTGATGTGCGTCGCGACTGAGGCGGAAAGAGTGCGGGCCTCCGCTTCCACCAAGGGGCCCAACCCGACGGCAACACCTTCAAGCTCCATGGCAAGCTTGGGAAGTAGTCTGGAGGGACCCTCCTCTGGTGTCGCCAGCGATGCCTCGTACCTGCTCCATAAAGGGATCACAGGGATTCATGGAGCTTTTCCTCAAGAGAGACAAAGGTGTCGTGCTTCATGCCGTCTGCTTCCTCGGCCTCGGCGAGGGACCCCCGGATCGCCTCCAGATCTTTCTCCAGCTTCTCCAAGCGGCCACGTTCTGTGGCTTGTTCTTAGGTGGCCTTCTCTAGCTTGGCGTCGCGGTTGTCAAGCTCCACCTACAGGGCTATCGACATCCTTCTCCCGCTCAACAAGACGGCAGGGCCCTCCAAGGCCCTCCAGGCGCAGCCCCCATTCGTCAAAGAGGGGCATCTGCTTCACGAAGCTCTCCTTGTTCGAGTAGCTATACAGAAGGCAGCCGTTCTTCGCGAGATTGGCGGGCGCCGGGTCGCCGGTCAGGAGCTCAAGCACTACGCACAGCGTTTCAAGGGGGAGCGAAGGCACATGAAGTCTTATCCGGTCTTCGAGACCAGAGAAGGTCCACATCGGGCAAGAATGACGCTGGAGCAAGGCGATGCGCTGCCCGACAAACTCCCTCACCACCATTGGAGCAGTCACACCAGCTCTTGTCAGCCCAGCCAGCCTGGTCCAAAAAAGACAAGCCGTCGGTCAACCAGCTCCTCATGGCACCAGCCTGAGCTGGGCTCCACTGGTCTTCGCGGCAGTAGAAGCAAGGGACTAAGAGTGGTGGCGTGCACAAACACCCATTGCTTCCGGAATCCCTTCACATCCGGGTGGAGCGCAAAGTCGATACCTGAGCCAGACGTCGCCGCTTCAGCTTGGAAAGCCACACACCCCGAACACAGACGGTTGCTGCTAATAAGACGTGTGTGTTGTGTGATGGGATTGCGTACAGAACAACATATATATAGACACTTATAAGGACATGGTTGCATAACCAAATTAAACATCCACTTACATAGGTGGCTACTACAACCATGGCATTTGCACATACCAAAGTAAACTATTACATGCATATTTACATAGGTGGCTACTACACACATGACATTTCCACACACCAATAAAGTAAACTATATATTTCATGCATGATTAACTAGCATAAACGGTTATCTGATCATCATCTACTTCTTGGGACGCTTGCTCTGCTTGTGGCTTGATCCGGGCTCGTCGATTTGGGTAAAGGCACTTCCTCATGTCAACGATCCGCCTGTGCATCTCGTAGCATGTGTACACGCTCTTGGCCATGAAATGGAGGTGAAGTTCATCCAGTTGCCACATCCAGGCCCTGTTCCAGTATACATGACTTGTTCTCTTGGCATCCTGCTTCATCTTTTCGTAGTAGGGGTCGATGATGGCCGAGGCGAGTTCAACCAGGGAGTCCTTCTTCATGCTGCCCCAGACCCTATAGTGCTAACGGATTTCTACATTGTTCTGGCAGGCCAAGCCTGTAACCCTGAGCGCTTTTACATTGTCGGTGGTTTCTACCGTGGAGAACTTGTAGTCGGTGCTGTTGACAAACCTTTTGACACGGTCGAAAGGCTCTGTGGCCATGCAGTAGTGGTAGATGAGGACATGATGGCCCACGCACAACTGGGCAACGACAACCTTCTAATCTATGTCGGGACGACCGGCGGTGTACTGGAGGTCGATGCCGACCACCTTGTACTTGTCTCGAGCAAGCAACTGCTCAACGCTGTTGATGTAGTCGTCCACCACGGCCGGGTCGATGGTGTACACCATCGAGAGATCCGTCTCCCTCGCATGGGCCACCACTTTATGCTCGCTGAACTCCATTGGAGCGCCGCTAAACATCCCCTCTCTATGTGTCGTCGTGGGTGTGCTTCTTGTGTTGTGGGGCGCGATCGAAAGGTTGAAGAGACTAAGGTTATAATGGCCGCGGGAATAAATGGGGAAGCCGGACGACCTGGAATATCAGCAGGCCCTGATGGCAGTTCTAATTTGCACCGCGTATCTCCATCTTTCCGCGCGTAACTGCATCATGTTGTAATGCGCGCGGCGCAACCACATGCATATGGGGCCCCCGACATGATCGTGTGCACGCCCAACCGCTGGCAGAGCGCGCATGGAGGGACACAAGCAAAGCGCTCCGCGGTCGCCTCAACGGCGAGCAACCATATATATATATATATATATATATATATATATATATATATATATATATATATATATATATATATATATATATATATATAATATAGCAGTTGAACATGCAAGGAAAAACTTTCCACAAGCCGTGCGCGACGACGGACGCGAGCATAGTGCCAATGGACGCGAGTAGAGTGTGCAGCAGCACCTAACGGCGAGCATAGCGCGCTGGGGCGCCTAACGGTGAGGAGAGCTTGCCGAGGGACGCGAGCCGAGGCCGGCATAGTGGTATGTGGCAAATAAGACGAAACGTGCGAGCGATGTCCATTCATATTTTATTAGGTAAATCCTACTTATAAACCAGGACGGGGTATAGTAGGTAATTAAATCACAGACGTTTTTTCTGTATTAACCGTATGTGTATGTCTCCTTTCGTCCTCCTCTCGCACGTCTTGTCACCCCGCTACCACAGACGGCTTACAACGCAAGCTTTCGCAGCACGCGAGGGAGGGATCTTTTGGCCAAACGGTGGCGCCAATGAATCATTGGTGAGCCCGTTCCCGCTCAAGCTTCCCGCCTGACTCGGTGAAATCCCTCGAAATCCCCCAAAATCCCAATGCTTACCGGCCTGCTATATAAACCCTCACGGCCGGCGAGTCATGCGTCGCATTTTCCCGTCCCTCCCTGTAGCTTATCTCGGATGCTTCTCCCACAATCGCCAATGGCACTGGCCTGTCGTCGTCGCTCAGCCACTCGGCCGTCATCAGAGGACAGCTCCAGCTAGGAGGCTACACTGCGGCGGCGGCGCAGTCCTCGGCGTAGTGTAGTGTGCGTGGCGTCCCTGTTGGGTGTGCGTGGAACACCCACCACACGCTCCGTCGTCGCTGCCCGTCGGCAGCTGTTGCCGGCCACCGTTGCCGCCACACCATCATCGAAAGCCAGGGCCATCACCCGCTCGGCCGCCGCGGCCCGAAGGCGGGAGGTGGCCATCTTGGCCACCACCCCACTGCCGGCCATCGCCCGCTACGCCACCGTGGCCCGAAGGTGGGAGGTGGCCGTCATGGCCGCCACCCCATCGTCAGCCGCCGTGGCCGCCAGCCCACCGTCGACCGCCGGGATCATCACCCGCTCCGCCACCGCCGCCCGAGGGAGGGAGGCGGAGGTGGAGGCCCGCACATGCGTCAGCGACCTTGCGTGCTACATGAAGGTCCTTCGGGAGGAGGAGGAGCACCTCGTCGAGCATGCAAGGAGCCTTACCGCACCCATGGCCGGAGAACACACTGATGCAGAGGCGAGGAATAAGGAGATCTACGAGCAGTCCATCCGCTACGAGAGGGGTTGTCCGGAGCGGCAATGGGCGTTCGAGCTGGCAATAGTTGCTGACCGTGCAGCAGTGGAAGACATCGTATTGCAGTTGTCCAGCTCGTCGGTAGGCTCCTCCTCCTCTGCCTCTTACTGAGCGCGCTCGGTAGAGGAGAGGCTGCCGGAAGTAGCACAAAGCGCCTCTGTAGTAGTAATAGTATTTAGCGGCAATTTTGTTCATTTCATCTGACTATAGATGTGGTGGAACTGTACAACATACTTAAAATTAGCTAGTATATATAGTTGAACTAGCTATTTCAGTATGTGGTTGGCAACAATTGGGTAAAATTTTGGTCGGTTCAGCTGTCGAGTTGAACTGTTTGTATATATTAAGAATGACTGCTTAATCTATGAATGAAAGCAATGCTTAATTACTGAATTTTAGTCGCAAAAATTAGTTGGTGCTAGTTATTTTTAGCTGCATATTTTGACAAATCGCAGTGTTACAAGGATTGACAAATTGTTTGTACGTGGTTCCACACGGGTCATCCAAAACAACCGTTTGTGTTGAAGGGATGCACAAATCCCGCGCTACGAATTTTCCCTCAACTTAACGGGGAAGACCTTAGCTCTCACTTTGCATACGGGTGTTCTACCTAAAACATTTGCGATCAAGAGCTGTGGAAATCCTGGTCGACACATTTTCTCTTCGCTTCCTAGGGAAGCTGTCGGTTTGCATACGGGTGTTCTAACTTAAACGTTTGCGATCAAGAGCTGCACAAAACCCGCATTGGAGTACAGTCGGGTGGCATCCCATGATAACATGCCAAATTTTATGAATTTCAGACGAGTTTTGGATTTACTAGAATTTAAAAACAAAGTATCTCAAAGTTTTGCCGGCAATCAACAGTGCCCTAGTGTTTGAAATTCATTCCCATTTCTTGCATGAGAGCTAAGCATGCACCGAAGGACACATATTTGATTTTTCAACCCGTTTATATGCACTGGAGCATGTGCATGTAATTCAAATTTGAATTATGCACATAAAATGCCTAAAAAACCCAGTTAATGTATAAAAATGTCCAAACGAACCCCAAAAAATTCCAAAATCAGACACAACACTCCTATTGTTCTATGTTGACACTAGAAATTTTTTGAAAGCTATAAGAGGCAACGTATATCGTTTCGTCCCCAAAGGTGGCACGTTCGCTACCAAAACCATCACGCTTGTTGTGAGAAGCTCTGGTTTGTGAGAAACTTATACCCAAACCTGCCCCAAATGGGACAAATATTTTACCATGGCATGTTGATGCTGCTCTATAATAGCATGCCCAGTTCCATGAATTTCAGACGAGTTTGGATTTACTAGAATTTAAAAACCAGGTATCTCAATATTTGCGGCTGAGTGACGGTGGCAGTGAGTTTGAAATTCATTCTCATTTCTTGCATGGGACCTAAGCATGCACCAAAGGACACATATTTGGTGTTTCGACCCGTTTATATGCACTTGAGCACGTGCATGTAGTTCAAATTTGAATTATGCACCTGAAATGCCTATGAAACCAAGTTAATTTATAAAAAAGGTCGAAACGAACCCTGAATAATTCTAATTTTTTTGATGATGCACCTATAGTTGCATGTTCACTGCAGATAAAAGTTCTAGCAATTCAAACACCATCCTTTGCAGCTGTGACCTCATTACGTAATTCAAATCAAGAAGAAAAATCAAGTAGATGACACATAGTTTATTATCACCAACCGTGTGAGATGCATCACAAAATATCTTGGAGCACCGTCGGAGTGTCAATCACACTAGCCCGCTCCTCAAATATCATTTCACTGTTCAATCGTCGCCGGTGAAAGATGGGGACGTGGACCAACATTTTTGACGTTCAAACTCATCACACACGGGTTAAGCTATCTGAATCGTTTGTGATGTTGACATATCGTACACAGTTCTGAATAAGGGACCGTGTCTGATGACACAATGCGCGCCAATTTTTTCGCTTAAGCGATTCCAAATTTTTTTGCTTCCGCGTAAATAGCTATCTTCCCGCCCCCTCCCCGCCCCTCCCCCTTTACAAAAGCCACATTTCCCCTGTTTCCGCCTTCCTTTCCAAGTTGAAACCTTCACTCCTTGCTTGCAGCGCCGCCTCCTCACCGGCGACCCTCCTTCATGCTGCTCGGCCTCGTCTATCCAGGCAGATAATCCACACCTGACCCCCATCCTCCTCCGTCTTCCACACCCCACATGCCTCGACCGCCGGCGCGAGCGCGACACCTTTCACCCAAATCACCGACCCCTCCACCATATAAGTGCTGCCCAAAGCCATGGGGCACGCAGTATAGCCAAGATCTCAAGGAGCATTTGGAAGCGGAGAAGCAAATTGCAGACGGATGCGCGGATGAGATCACGATGGCTGCCATTCGTGCCGACCCCCAGATCTTGGAGGAGCACATTGCCATTTGCTAGCTATGCCGGTTAAGCATGCTCGGTTTACCCGTTGTGTGTGCTACTCCTGCCTTTCCTTAACAAATTCTACTAAATTGTGCTATCTAATTTTACCATGCAATCTGGTGCTCTAGTGTATATGTTCTATATGTCGTACAGTGTGGTGCTCACTTATTAACTGTTTTGTTAATTAGTTGTCGTCTTCAGTTAACTGTTTGGTTCAATTCTGTAAATGTGATGTTAAATTCTTCAGGCTGCAATTTTGTATTGTCTTCCATGTAAGAAATAAATCGAATTTATCTCTACAAGATACACGAGAAACAAATACAATTGCTATATTTCCAAGTTGTCAAGCATGCTTGGTTTGGTTATACATTGTGCAATGTGGTGCTCAGTTAATGTTTGGTTCATTTGTGTTGTGGTGCTTGGTTAACTGTTTGGTTCAATTCTGCAATGCGATGTTCAATAGTTGTGGGTGCATTCTGTTATTGTATACCATGTGAGATGTAAATCTAATTTGGCTGTACTAAATACTTGAGAAACAAATACAATTGCTGTATTTCCAATTTGTTAAGCATGCTTGGTTTGGTTAACTGTCTGATCTTCTATTAGGAGTATGTTATATTGTGCAATGTGGTGCTCAGTTAACGTTTGGTTCATTTGTTGTGGTGTTTAGTTAACCGTTTTGTTCAGTTCTGCAATGCGATGTTCAATAGTTGAGGGTGCTTTCTGTTATTATATATCATGTGAGGAATAAATTGAATTTTTCTGTAGTAAATACATGAGAAACAAATACAATTGCTATATTTCCACATTGTTAAGCATGCTTGGTTTGGTTAACTGTCTGATCTTCTATTAGGAGTATGTTATATTGTCCAATGTGGTGCTCAGTTAATGTTTGGTTCATTTGTTGTGGTGTTTAGTTAACTGCTTAGTTCAATTCTGCAATGCGATGTCGAATTGTCATGGGTAGAATTTTGTAATGTTGTGCATGTGAGGAATAAATCGAATTTGGCTGCACTTAATACTTGAGAAACATATACAAGTGCTATATTTGCTAGTTATTAATCATGCTTGGTTTGGATAAATGGGTTTTCCATGTGGCTTGAATTAATCTGATGAATCTACAATGTGCTTACTTTCCATCAACATATTGTACTAATAGCATGCGAACCCTTACTTAACCTGATGACTCACTACCTTATATGTGTTGCAGGGAAACAATGGGAAGCATTGAGGTTTACAATCGAGGTTAGCACGTGCATGGTGCTTTGTCTAATAACACATTATTGTGAAATTACAGGAACCATTCTAATATTTAAGTTTTTAACAATTTGGTCTTGCACATGTAGGTCCTACCGTTAGAGGTTTTGACCCATTGTTCGATCCTTTTTGAATATGGGGAAATGAGTTGTCCATGAATATGAGTCAAGTCTAGAAACTCAGAAAGATTGTTAGGATAAAGAATTAGCCACAAAAAACAACAAGATCTTTTTCTGCACAATGAAGAAGACATCAGTTCACTATAGGATGGTACTAACTATTATACCTTGCCTTTTTTATTCCTTTGCCCTGTTTCCAATATAGAGAAGACATTTATGCACATCCTTGTTTTTAGGCCTTTCCAAAGCAGTTCACTGATGATTACCTCTCAAACCACCTGTATGGTCAAGAGGCGAGGAAGGTATTTATACAACACCCACGGTTCAACATTGAAGTGTTCCTGAAGAGGATGAAAGATGGACGATCAATCATCCACAGACACTGGCCTAAAGTTGCAAAGACCTTCAACATCAATGAAGGCTCAATATTCTCCTTCTGCTTCAGCAGTTTTTCAGATGAGATACATCTATCTATGTACCGTCTATGTTGCTAATTTCGAAAGCTTATAGATGTTGCATGTGAAACATGGTGCTGGTGCAGTTGTGTAATGGGGTAGCTGAGTGCTGAAGCTATATGATGTTGTACTCTGATATATTTCAATTATGAAAATGAAATATATTGTGTACTTAATATGAAATGTCAATTAGATTAATAAATGGATTATTAATAGTAGGATAATTAGCCTGCTAATTGGGGTTTTCTATTGCAAATAGTTATTGAGAAAACACAACGTGTGATGCATTCAATAACGCACACAGTTTCTAGGAATAAACAGTGTTAGATTAATGAACAATCACACACAACATCCTCTTGAAAACTGTTTGCGTTAGGCCACCTGGCGCAAACTTTCACCACATAAAAACTGTTTGTGTTGGATTCAATAATACAAATGAAAGAATTGTTAATACCATGTGCAATGCAAACGCTATCACAAACAATTTAACGGGGAAAATTGTGTGTGATGTACCTACGAATAGAAACGGTTTTCTTGGAGCGACTGTGTGGGATGTATATACAGCCGGAAACGTTTAGCGGGGACTGACTGTGTGGGATGTACTGACGACTAGAAATGATTTTGCCTGTATAATTTTAATTTTTTGAGCACTATTGTACGTAAAACCATATTTGGTCCCTTGCCGGTCGCACACAACCTTATTTTGCCGAGCATGTGTGCCAGGAGGGCATATCCCCGACGGTTTCTGGGTCATGTGGGTAGGACCCCCCTATCACCCATACTCACTAGGCGACGGTTCCAAATGCCATCATGGAAAGGGGTTAAAAACCGTTTGTATAGCACCTCGCTGTACTAGTGCGACTCCGTCAAGGAATCCAAATTGGATGTGCTTCAAAGTCCACTTGACAATTTCAAAATGAAGGATGGTGAAGGTGTCGCTGAAATGTACTCCAGGCTTGCTCTCATCACAAATGAGATTCTCGGCTTAGGAAGTCAAGAGATGACCGGCAGATTCATCATCAAAAAGATCCCAAGGGCCTTGGATGGAAAATATGATACCGTGTGCACATTGATCCAAATGATGCCCAATTACAAAGATCTCAAGCCAATGGAAGTCATTGGTTGAATTGTTGCTCATGAGATGTCACTTAAGGATAAAGAAGAGCTTCACGACAAGTCTAGTGGCGCTTACAAAGCTTCATGTGATGCTCCTACATCATCAAGTGAGAAACAAGTCTTCAATGAAGAATTGAGCTTAATGGTGAAGAACTTCAACAAGTTCTACAAGAATAGAAGCAAAGATAGAAGTTCCAAGTCAAGGTCCTACAATGACAAAAGATCTTCTAGTCGTGATCGCAATTGCTACAATTGTGGGAGACCCAGACACTACTCAAAGTAGTGTAGGACTCCACACAAGAGAAGAGAAGATTCACCCAAAAGAAGAAGTAAAAGAGATGAATCACCACCAAGAGAGAGAAGGAGTAGAGATGATCGTTATGAATGAAGACCCTCTCATACAAGCAAGATTTCGGAAAGGAAGGACAAATCATCAAGGAGCTATACAAGACGAAGACATCAAGCTCTCTTGGTGAATGGGTATCCAATTCCGACTCCGATGACCACTCCGAGAGAAGCTATTACTCCGACTCTGAAGATACTCAAGAAGAAGGTGTTGCCGGAATTGCTCTTGTGTCATCCAACTCCTACGATATATTTGACTCACCTAATGAAGGAACTGGAAGATGCTTCATGGCTAAAGGCCCTAAGGTATCACACCCGAATATGTTGATTTAAATAGTGATGAAGATGATTTGCTAGGAAATGATGATTTACTTGCCGGTAGCACTAGTGATGAAAACTATGATGATGTTGCTATTAATCATGCTAATCAAGATGAAACGAATGATAATGATAAGAAGGAAATTGAGCGTCTAACTAAAGAACTAAACACTCTTAAGTTAGCTCATAAAACTAGCTTAGAGCATCATCGGGAGCTTTTAAAAACTCATGAGAAGCTACGCTTTGACAAGCTCAACCTAGAGCAAGAACATGGGTTCTTAAAAGCTATCAATGATGATCTTCGTAAGAAAAGTTCTTCTTACATTGCCAAGCGTTTACTCTTGTCTACTTACTTGCCACAAGAGAAATCTAGCAACAAGAGTAAGAAAGATTCTTCTTCTAGTAGTAACAATAATCATGCTAAATCTAGTATTGTTGCTTCTAGTAGTTCTCTTCATTCCACTAATGATTCTCTTAGCCAAGTTACACTTGAGCTATAAAATAGCTTATTGAAGGGAATTATAGAGAAAGGTTTTTATAAGAGCCATGCCGGAAGTAAGAAATTCGAGGAAATTTTACGCAAGCAAGGAAGGTGTCAGAAGAATCAAGCTGTTGGTTTTGAACGAAAGTTCAATGCCAATGGAGTTGAGTGGGAAGAAGATCAATACCCCAAGACAAAGTTTGTTCCTCAACAAGAGAAGTATGATCCTACTTCCTTCAAGTGGACACAAGCTCAAGATGATCTTGCACCACAAGACCACAAGCTAAAAGGCAAGGACAAGCTTAAGAGGAGATTGATGCATTTGAAGAAGCTCCTAAGGCATTGGTCAAGTGGGTTCCCAAGACTACAACAAGCTCTACTTTATCAAATACGAATACAACTCCAAGGATTCCCATCAAGATGATATGGATCCCGAAGAAGAAGAACTAGAGAGTTATTGAGGGTGACTCCGCCAACATACTTCACTCATATTCATATTGGCAAGGACAAGTGCAATCAACTTCCACATCTTGCACTAGTTCAAGGAGTCACAAACCCTCTTGTTGGTCAGTCAAGGGACAAGGCAACCAAATGCATTCGTGGACATCATCTTGTGTGTACTTCACTCTATGTCTATGGATATCCTTGTTTGTTCCTTGTGGGACTAACCCATGTAGGTATTGAAAGTGCAACTCACTCCAATGGATTTCTCCAAATGATCTACATCAACATTGAGCATCTACATATTCAACACCTATATGAAGTCATCATCGACAAAACCCAAGGTTAGTTCATCCCTCTTAGGGGGGATATCACATCTAGGGGGAGCTTTACTCTAAGAATTGAGCTAAAGAAACTCTAACGGTGTGAATACAACAATTCTTAATATCAAAGTGGTAACCCCACTTGTGCTTAAACGATGAGTATGACCTATGATTGAATGTTCTCATTTGACTCCTAAGTCAATATACTCATATATAGATGACCTAATCATCGCCAATTGCTTGATAGATGCTAGAGTGTTTGTGCATGCTTTGCCACATATTTCATTTGCCATCTTATTGTGTGAGCATGTTGAGTGCATATTTTTTTCAGTCGAGGACATCCATTTGTTGCATTGATTGTTTGGTTTTCTTCTTTCGCCAAATGGATGCACAAGAATGCCTAAAAACTCCCTCTAGCTATCTATGCTTTTCTTGTCTCAAACTCTATTCATGCTACATCACAAAGTTTGATCAAGTCAGATTTGAACCCTCTGGGTGAGGAGCACTCGGAGCCACCGATTCGTCATAGACTTAAACTTCCAAAACCTCTTAGTGTGTTTCCGTCCGACCGATTCATTCCTTTTGGTCATACCGAGTTCATTAAGTTAATCTAGGTTTCAATCTCGATGCAACCGATTTGAACAATTCGGTCTCACCGAGTTGCAGTAACCGCTTGCGATTCTGCATCTCGGTGCCACCGAGCCGTTCCACTCTGTCACACCGACAGGGTCTAGATATATATACCCACAGGCCAAAATTTGGAAATTTCTCTGAAACCCTTCACCCGCGCCTGTCCAGCTCTGCTGACTCGAGGTCTCCGGGCCGTCTCCTCATCGCCAGCGACCCCGTGCCGCTGGTCTCTGCCCCCGTCAATAGAAATCTTCGCCGTAGTAAGCTCATTGCCAAGTAAGGTTATGAGTTCGACCCCATTGTGCAATCTTTATCTCTGATTCCTGCACTTAGGTCAATGTCATGAATCTTACCACATTTGAGATACTTCTATCCAGTCAAGAAATCCTGTAGATTAGATTTGATCCAAAATCTTAGGGTTAGGTTTCCGCCGAATTCATCTTGGACAGACCGAGTTGTAGAAATCGGTCTCATCGATTTGGCTTAGGCCATTGCACTTGTGATTTTTGGTCTGACCGAAACTTACAAATCGTTGTGACCGAGTTCGATTCTCAGTGAAACCCTAGCAATCTCGGAGTCACCGAACTGTGTCTCGGTCTGACCGATTCCACTAGTTTAGACTCTAATATCGCTTCGGTGTTACCGAGTTTAACAAATTGGTAGCTCCAAAATGCTTTATGTAGAAAACTAAAACTAAGTTTTGACTCAATGGTTTTGCAAAATTTCTTCACTTTGTGATGCTCATACTCTATCTCAACTATATCTATTCATAGTGTCAGCCTTCAGGGCCAGCTTTCAGATTCCAGCCATGTCAGACAACAGTGATAGTCAAAACATGTGTGAGGAACATGTTAACTTAAGTGAGGGCACTAGTCCCTCTGACAGCCATGATGATGGACGGAGAAGTAGTCCAAGCAACCTGCCAAAGGTTGCTACTAGGGAGAGGAGGAAAAGAAATTTAGATTCAAAAGATCAAGATTTTGTGGCTAATGAGGAAGTCACTTCAAGGAAAAAGGTTGTCAACAAAGAGTATGGCACTGCTGCTGCAACCAAGCCTGGGTTGCATAAGAAAACTCCTGCCAGAGTGATTGCAAGGCCATCTATGAGAGATGATGCTGATGATGATGAGAATGTAGATGAGCATGCTGAACCAGCTCCCAAGACATAGAAGTTGATGGGCGATGCTATCAAATGCATGGCTGCTCCATCAAAGCCCAAGACTGCCCCAAGGCTACTCCTGCTGCTGTCGGCATTCCGGGAATGGGGGTACTCAGACTTGCCTGCCTGTGGCCCACAGCGTGGCTCGTCCAGTGGCCTGGTATGGCCCAACCTCGTCAGCAACCACTCAAGACCATCGCATGGGGCCAAGCCTCGCGAGGCAGACGACGCAAGACCTCCCCTGGGGCGGCCTCACCAGGCTAGCTCCTGATGAGCGGAGATATCAAGGCAAAGGGCACCTCACGAGGTTCCTGTGACGTGGGCCATGACGACCAAGGCTAGGCGGGCGCCAGCGGGTGCAGGATGCCAGTTTCCTCTTTGGTGTTAAAGGGGCAAGCACAGGCGAGGAGTCCCGACGCATTAGGAAAAGGTTTCCATATCGGTACAACGAGACCAAGACCAGCAGGACGGGAGGGCGGAGGTCATCGCCAAGCCCACGATGGCATCACCACCAGAGCCTGTGGCAGGCGAAGACCACCTTTTGTCATTATAGCTTGTACTAGCTACCCCCCTTCAAACTTGGCCGTTGTGGGATCCCTTGTACTAGTTCATCCTCAGCTTACAAGGCAATCCACCACACCACACTGGATCAGGGTATTACACCACAACGATGGCCCGAACCAGTATAAACCCTTGTGTCCCTTGTTCTTTGCGTTCGATGAGCTAGGCCTAGGAATCGATGTGAGAGCAAGCCAGAGCGGAAAGGAGAGATCTTCGTGCGCACCCCAGTGTTCGAACCTCAAGGGTTTTGCCGGAACCCATGATCCGACATTTGGCGCGGCAGGTAGGTGTGTGCCGAAGCTTTCCTTCCATCGATCCACGCTCCGTCATCCCGCCGGTTCCATGGCCAATGCTCGCCGAGCCCGTGTTGAGCGAGGGGGGGGGGGCCTCGCCGCCCGTGTTGCTCAGACAGCTCCTGCCGGCGGACCTCCATGCCGTTCTTCATCACCCCCTGCCAACACCGCCACCGGCCCGGTGCGGCACGAGCAGCAAGCCTCGTCCCTGCACCCCTCCGTGCGGTGAGATGGACGCACCGCGATCCCGTCACTGACCTCGGCGGGCTCGTCGTCTCACGTTTGCCGCGGACCCGCGGACGCACATGCTGCGTTGCTCATGGCACGTGTGCTCCTGCGCTACCACCCCGTCGATGACTTCTACGAAGACTGGCTCGACCGCATCGCCGAGCTCGTCAGCGCCGCTGGGGGCTCTCCTGCAGCGTTCCTCTTGCTGCCTCGCCCTTCTCCCCATGCGGGTGATGTGGCCCATGAAACGCCTCTACCACCTCCACATCAAGGCATCGTCCATGACCCAAGGCACGCGGCCCCGCGGAATGACCTCCCGCGCGCGGCGCCAGTGCACGAAGAAGGAAGCTGCCAAGAGATCCAGCGGCCTCGAGGAGGAGCGCTAGCGCTCCCTCCACCGCCGCATTGAGAGCGTGCGCCCCCTGCCGTGGTGGCGCGCGAGGACCAAGACCAAGCTCCGCCTCCATGACAAGCTCCGGTGTCAACAGCAGGCAGTAAGGCCCTCGCCCCCGAGCTGCGCAAGGTCAACTGGCCCAGGAAGTTCAAGCCCGACCTACCTCCACGCAACGACGACACCCCGACCCTGCTGAATTATTGTAGCTCTACAAGCTGATCATCGAGGCATCTGACGGCAATGATAAGATCATGACAAATTGGTTCCCCGTGGCTCTCAAGGACGGCGCTCGGTCGTTGCTCCTGAACCTGCCCGCGGGATCAATGTCCACCTGGGGTAAGATGTGTGAGCGCTTCATTGCCAACTTCGAGGGCACCCGCGACCGCCCCCCCCGGCCGCAGGTGACTTGCGGTGCATCAAGCAACAACCAGGGGAAACCTTGCAGAAGTTCATGCAGCGCTTCAATAGTGTCCACGTGAAGATCCCCAAGGTGACGTACGAAGCCATCATTTCAGCGTTCTCAGATGGCGTCCGTGTCGTCAAGATGAAGGAGGAGCTCGCCATCCACGAAGATCCGTGCACGACCCTGGAGCTGTTCAACCTCACGACCAAGTGCGCCAGAGCTGAGGAGGGGCGCCTCTCCCTCCTCGAGCTCCCCGCTGTTGAACCTGAAGACAAGAAGGCCAAGGGCAAGGACGTGAAGCGCAAAGGAGTGGCAGTGCTCGCGGCTGAGCCAGAGATGAAGCGTGCCCACGACTACCCGGAGTCATCCAAGAACAACCATCCGTTCTACGCCTTCCCCAACGTGCACAACCATAACACCCATGACTGTCAAGAGCTCAGGGCCCTCCGCGATGGGCGCATCGGCCAACGCCCCGAGTGGCTACGGCCATAGAGGAAGTCAGACCAGGTACGCTGGGACGACCGCGGCCCTTGCCAGGAGTGGCGTGAACAGCCTCAGAAGGACCGTTGGCACGATCAGCCTCGTGAGGATGCCTGGTGGGACCAGCCTCGCGAGGACCGTCCCCAGGGCAAGGCCGGCCACCCTCCTCTGTCGTCGCCAAGAAGGAACGGCGACCAGGACGAGGGGGCTGGGGGCTTCGAGGAGCCTCGCGCCATCGCCTGCATCTTGGGCGGAGTGCAGGCCCCGGCCTCTCAGCGCCTCTTCAAGCAGTTCGCCCGAGAAGTACCCGTGGATCTCCCCAATCTCAAAGCCACGCGCCCACTCAGGTGGTCCAAGTGCCCCATCACCTTCAGTTCAGCAGACCAGCTCAAGTGCGCGGCGATGGTCGGTGCCCTTCCGATGCTTTGTTCACCCGTCATCAACAACGTTCAAGTTACCAAGACCCTCATCGACAGCAGTGCAGGGCTCAATGTCCGTGTGATCAGCTACTATCTACCAAGCCCTTCTCTGGAGTGACTGACGGATCCACCACCCCTATAGGGCAAGTCCGCCTGCCTGTCACCTTTGGCAAGCACAACAACTACCACACCGAGATCATTGACTTTGACGTCGCCAACATTCATCTCCCTTACAATGCCATCCTCGGGTACCCAGCCCTGGCTCAGTTCATGGGAGTGACTCACCACGGCTACAACGTCCTCAAGATGCCAGGAAGCGGCAGCGTCATCACCGTTGCTTACGAAGAGAAGGACGCGGTGTGCTTACTCGAGCGCACTTACCAGGCAGGAGCGGTCGAGGATCCAGACAATGGTGGCGCCGTCTACCCTCCTGAGGCCGTCCCCTAGATGAAGAAGCAGTTGCATGCCCTGGAGCCTCACGAAGTTGCGGCGCCTGGTGGCCGCACCTCAGGACCTGTTCCCAGGGATGGGGCGCCTCCCTCCCTCGCATAGGAAGGTGCGCCCGGTGCTCCCCTCAGGCTGGGCTTGGGGGCTCTCATCTAGAGGGCCTCTGACCTAGCCAATGTCTTGAGGGAGGCGCTCAGGCACCATGTGGAGGTGTGGTTCGCCGCATGATTCCCTCCGGAGGCCTCAAGGCGTAAGGCACCAAGCGCCCAGGAGTTTATCAGCCAGACCATCGAAGACTTGCTGGTGCCAAGGGCAATGTGGGGTGAGCGCCGCCCGGCATCTCTAAGTGCAGTTGTCGCCGCAGGCTTGGGCCATGAGCTGCTCGTTTGCATCAACGTACCAGCACTCAACATGATGGCGTCTCAGGATCTCTACTAGCCCTCTTAGGTGGGCCGGTGTGAGCGCCCCCGTCACAGCTACGTTCGCATGCCTTCGGCTTGCCGAACCAAGCGACCCTTCATCAGCGCCACATGCAGGAGGTCGCGGCGACTCGCGAGGCCATGCTTCGGGAGATCTTGGCGGATGTGGCCTCGGTTCTTCGCGAGCCCTGGGAACCTCCGGAGCCTCGCGAGGTCCCGGAGTCAGGCGGTACGTAAGGAACGGCATCTGCATCAAGCGTCTTTAGCTGCATCAACACTGCTTCAGCAACTGAGCCAGGTGACTTTTTCAGCTGGGAGCGCCCCTCGGGCTGCATTATTCCCAAGTCACATGGGCCTGTCCCTGCGGCGTGTATCATTTTGCATCTTTAGCTTACTCTGTTAGGGGCACCCCCTTAGGCCGCGTCATCCACATGCCCCACAGGTCCATCCTCGTGGCATGCATCTTATTTTGCATCGCTTGGTTTAGCTCATTCCCTCCTACGATTTGCTTTACGAGCATCACCTAATCACTCATCACCTCTTTTGGCTTCCTTCGCTGCCTAATGGACTTCTGCTCATCTCGCAACGGGGGCTGCATACTTTGGCACGACGCTTCTGCTCGGGTCCGTCCCTGCAATGCTGACAAATCCGAGAGACCGAGCTCTGACTCGCGGCCCGCTCCGCATGCCTCACCTCACCCGGAATCGTAGGAGCACGACGGCAGGCGACCCAGCCGGCCGCCCCTTCCCACATAATTAGCTTGCGCGTTAAAGGGGGGGGGGGGCTCTGAGAATCGCGCCTCAGTGGCTCCTACTGACTCTCTAGCCCTCACCCCCTAGCCTTGACCATGGCACCGCGATCTAGCATACTAGAGGCGGCTGAGCTTTGCTCGAGGGTTGGGACCCAAGGACGTAGAGCATCAAGAAGGATGAGGGAAGGGGAGGTCGGCTTAGAGAGCTCAAGCCTGTTCGTACGTCAAGGGGGACCCTTGGGCATCGTGACCCAAGGGCCTAACTTGCCACATAGCCCCTCACTCCCGGGTATTGTCATGGTGATCCGGACAAGCCAGTGGCGGCTGAGGTATGTGCGGGGCCGGGCCCTGCCGACGCAGAACATCAAGGCCTAAGTCCAGCATTTCCTTCCCAAGGGCCATTCGCACGTCAAGGGGGACTCCTGAGCGTCGCGACTCAGGAGCCTAACTGTTCACGTAGCCCCTCACTCCTTGGTCTCGTCCTGATGATCCAGACGACCCAACGGCGGCTGAGGTACAAGCGGGGCTGGGCTCTGCCGACGCAGAGCTCTAGGGCAAGCGGGAAGGAAATCGCGAACTCTCAGCCACGTGACATCGGATGCGAGCCAGGCACACCACATGAGGAATCACCTCATACCCATCAAGATAAGTTGTGAACCCCGTCAATGTGCCATCATCACTTGAAGAGTTGGATTCGGCAGTCACGCGGCGGCAATGCCACCTACCTTTTTAGCCTTCGGAAGCTACTTGCATGCCAAGGGGGACCTCTTGAGCATCATGTCTCAGGAGCTCTTACCTGACCTCAGGCCGCTCACCTCCTGGCTTTGTCCACGACATCGCGACCTGGCATACCAGCGACGATTGCATCTTGCCTTGGAACTGGGACCTCCCAACGTAGAGCACCAAGCTACTGAAAGGGTAAAAAGGAGCAATATTGCCGGAACGAGGCTTGGAAACAGAGTCTATTAGCAAGGATAATAAAACAGGGGCAAAAGCGTTACAAGTTCTTTACACGCCCCCATGGGGTTGGCCTTGATTCCTCGCAGGGAACACTAGGAAGGGATTTTAGGAGGCCCTAGCTACGGCTACTGTCGTCGACGCCGTCATAAACAGTGGACCACGGGAGGCCATCTCCAACCCCGCTCAAGTCACCGTCGGTGACGAGCTCGTGCAGCTGACTCGCTCCAGGCACGACGCGAGCTTGGAGGCGCGTAGCTGTCGTCACTCATCTCCCGAGACTCGTCAGCCTTAGGAGAGTTGCTGGACTCCCAAGTGTTGGGGAACGTAGCAGAATTCAAAAAAATTCCTACGCTTCACCAAGATCAATCTAAGGAGTCATCTAGCAACGAGCATAAAGGAGTGCATCTACATACCCTTTGTAGATCGCGTGCGGAAGCGTTCGAAGGAACGTGGATGATGTAGTCGTACTCTTCGTGATCCACGTCACCTATGATCCCAACGCCGAACGGACGGCACCTCCGCGTTCAACACACGTACAGTACAACGACGTCTCCTCCTTCTTGATCCAACAAGGGGGGAGGAGAGGTTGATGGAGATCCAGCAGCACGATGGCGTGGTGGTGGATGCAACAGGAAAAACTGCAGGGCTTCGCCGGCGCCCTGCGAGAGGAGTTGGAGGTGTGACGGGAGGGGGGGAGAGGCGCCAGAGGCTTGGGGTGCGGCTGCCCTCTCCCCCCCACTATATACAGGGGCCAGGGGGGCGCCGGCCCTAGGAGATCCAATCTCCTAGGGGGGCGGCGGCCAGAGGGGGGAAACTTGCCCCCCAAGGTATAGGGGGCGCCCCCTCCCCCTAGGGTTTCAACCCTAGGCGCATGGAGGGGGGCCCATGTGGTGCGCCAGCCCACCAGGGGCTGGCCCTCTTCCCCCCTGCGGCCTACGGGGCCCTCCGGGATGGGTGGCCCCACCCGATGGACCCCCGGGACCCCTCCGATGGTCCCGGGACACTCCCGGTGACCCCCGGAATTCACCAGATGGCCGAAACTGGACTTCCTATATATCGTTCTTTACCTCCGGACCCTTCCGGAACTCCTCGTGACATCCGGGATCTCATCCGGGACTACGAACAACATTCGGGTTTCCATGTGCATGTATCTCTACAACCCTAGCGTCACCGAACCTTAAGTGTGTAGACCCTACGGGTTCGGGAGACACGCAGACATGACCGAGACGACTCTCCGGTCAATAACCAACAGCGGGATCTGGATACCCATGTTGGTTCCCACGTGTTCCTCGATGATCTCATCAGATGAACCACTGTGTCTAGGATTCACTCAATCCCGTATGTTATTCCCTTTGTCTATCCATACGGTACTTGCCCGAGATTCGATCGTCGGTATGCCCGATACCTTGTTCAATCTCGTCATGGCAAGTCTCTTTACTCGTTCCGTAATCCATCATCCCGTGACTGACTCCTTAGTCACTTTGAGCTCATTATGATGATGTCTTACCGAGAGGGCCCAGAGGTACCTCTCCGTCATACGGAGTGACAATATCCCAGTCTCGGTTCGTACCAACTCAACAGACACTTTCGGAGATACCCGTTGCGTACCTTTATAGCCACCCAGTTACGTTGTGACGTTTGGCACACCCAAAGTATTCCTACGGTATCCGGGAGTTGCACAACCTCATGGTCTAAGGAATAAATACTTGACACTAGAAAAGCTTATGCATTACGAACTATATGATCTCGTGCTAGGCTTAGGATTGGGTCTTGTCCATCACATCATTCTCCTAATGATGTGATCCCGTCATCAATGACATCCAATGTCCATGGTCAGGAAACCGTGACCATCTGTTGATCAACGAGCTAGTAACTAGAGGCTTACCAGGGACACGTTGTGGTCTATGTATTCACACATGTATCGCTGTTTTCGTACAATACAATTCAAGCATGAATAACAGACAATTATCATGAACAAGGAAATATAATAATAATACTTTTATTATTGCATCTAGGGCATATTTCCAACAGTCTCCCACTTGCACTAGAGTCAATAATCTAGTTACATTGTGATGAATCGAACACCCATAGAGTTCTGGTGTTGATCATGTTTTGCCCGTGGAAGAGGTTTAGTCAACGGGTCTGCGACATTCAGATCCGTATGCACTTTACAAATATCTATGTCTCCATCTTGAACATAATTCCGGATGGAGTTGAAACGGCGCTTGATGTGCTTGGTCTTCTTGTGAAACCTGGGCTCCTTGGTAATGGCAATAGCTCCAGTGTTGTCACAGAAGAGAGTCATCGGGCTTGACGCGCTTGGAATGACTCCTAGGTCGGTGATGAACTCCTTCATCCAGACTCCTTCTTGCGCTGCTTCGCAAGCAGCTATGTACTCTGCTTCACATGTAGAATGCGCCACGACGCTCTGCTTGCAACTGCACCAGCTGACTGCTCCACCATTCAAAATACACACATATCCGGTTTGTGACTTAGAGTCATCCAGATCTGTGTTGAAGCTAGCATCGACGTAACCCTTTACGACGAGCTCTTCGTCACCTCCATAAATGAGAAACATATCCTTAGTCCTCTTTAGGTACTTTAGGATGTTCTTGACCGCTGTCCAGTGTTCCATACCGGGATCACTTTGGTACCTCCCTACCAAACTTATGGCAAGGTTCACATCAGGTCTGGTACACAGCATGGCATACATGATAGAACCTATAGCCGAGGCATAGGGAATGACACTCATCTTTTCTCTATCTTCTGCCGTGGTCGGGGACTGAGCCTTGCTCAATCTCATACCTTGCAAAACAGGCAAGAACCCCTTCTTGGACTGATCCATATTGAACTTCTTCAATATCTTGTCAAGGTATGTGCTTTGTGAAAGACCAATGAGGCGTCTTGATCTATCTCTATAGATTTTGATGCCTAGTATGTAAGCAGCTTCTCCAAGGTCCTTCATTGAAAAACTCTTATTCAAGTAGGCCTTTATGCTCTCCAAGAATTCTATATCATTTCCCATCAGCAATATGTCATCCACATATAATATGAGAAATGCTACAGAGCTCCCACTCACTTTCTTGTAAATACAGGCTTCTCCCCAAGTCTGTATAAAGCCAAACGCTTTGATCACATCATTAAAGCGAATATTCCAACTCCGAGATGATTGAACCAGCCCGTAGATCGAGCGCTGGAGCTTGCATACCTTGTTAGCATTCTCTGGATCGACAAAACCTTCCGGCTGCATCATATACAATTCTTCCTTGAGGAAACCATTTAGGAATGCCGTTTTGACGTCCATTTGCCATATCTCATAATCATAGAATGCGGCAGTTGCTAACATGATTTGCACTGACTTCAGCATCGCTACGGGAGAGAAAGTCTCATCGTAGTCAATCCCTTGAACTTGTCGATAACCCTTAGAGACAAGCCGAGCCTTATAGATGGTCACGTTACCATCCGCGTCTGTCTTCTTCTTAAATATCCATTTATTTTCTATGGCATGCCTATCATCGGGCAAGTCCACCAAAGTCCATACTTTGTTTTCATACATGGATTCTATCTCGGATTTCATGGCTCCAAGCCATTTATTGGAATCCGGGCCCGCCATCACTTCTTCATAGTTCGAAGGTTCACCGTTGTCTAACAACATGATTTCCATGACAGGGTTGCCGTACCACTCTGGTGCGGAACGTGTCCTTGTGGACCTTCGAAGTTCAGTAGTAACTTGATATGTTTCTTCATGATCATCATCATTAACTTCCTCCCTTGTCGGTGCAGGCACCTCAGGAACAATTTCCTGCGCTGCGCTACTTTCCGGTTCGGGAGGGGTGACTGTCACCTCATCAAGTTCTACTTTCCTCCCACTCACTTCTTTCGAGAGAAACTCTTTCTCCAGAAAGGATCCATTCTTGGCAACAAATACCTTGCCTTCGGATCTGTGGTAGAAGGTGTACCCAATCGTTTCCTTTGGGTATCCTATGAAGACGCATTTTTCCGATTTGGGTTCGAGCTTTTCAGGTTGAAGTTTCTTGACATAAGCATCGCAACCCCAAACTTTTAGAAACGACAGCTTAGGTTTCTTGCCAAACCAAAGTTCATACGGTGTCGTCTCAACGGATTTCGACGGAGCCCTATTTAAAGTGAATGCAGCAGTCTCTAAAGCATAACCCCAAAAAGATAGCGGTAAGTCGGTGAGAGACATCATAGATTTTACCATGTCCAACAGGGTACGATTTCAACATTCGGACACACCGTTACGCTGAGGTGTTCCGGACGGTGTCAATTGTGAAACAATTCCACTGTTCCTAAGGTGCGTGCCAAATTCATGACTTAAATATTCACCCCCACGATCCGATCGTAAGAACTTTATTTTTCTGTCATGTTGATTCTCAACCTCATTCTGAAATTCCTTGAACTTTTCAAAGGTCTCACACTTGTGCTTCATCAAGTAGATATACCCATATCTACTCAAGTCATCTGTGAGGGTGAGAACATAACGATAGCCTCCGCGAGCCTCAACACTCATTGGACCGCACACATCGGTATGTATGATTTCCAATAAGTTGGTTGCTCGCTCCATTGTTCCGGAGAACGGAGTCTTGGTCATCTTGCCCAAGAGGCATGGTTCGCACGTGTCAAATGATTCATAATCAAGAGACTCCAGAAGTCCATCTGCATGAAGCTTCTTCATACGTTTGACACCAATATGACCAAGGCGGCAATGCCACAAGTATGTGGGACTATCATTGTCAACTTTATATCTTTTGGCATTCACACTATGAATATGTGTATCAACACGATCGAGATTCATCAAAAATAAACCATTGACCAGCGGGGCATGACCATAAAACATATCTCTCAAATAAATAGAACAACCATTATTCTCGGATTTAAATGAGTAGCCATCTCGCATCAAACGAGATCCAGATACAATGTTCATGCTCAAAGCTGGTACCAAATAACAATTATTAATGTTTAACACTAATCCCGAGGGAAGATGTAGAGGCAGCGTGCCGACGGCGATCACATCGACCTTGGAACCATTCCCGACGCGCATTGTCACCTCGTCCTTCGCCAGTCTCCGCTTATTCTGCAGCTCCTGCTTTGAGTTACAAATATGAGCAACCGCACCGGTATCAAATACCCAGGAGCTACTACGAGCGCTGGTAAGGTACACATCAATAACATGTATATCATATATACCTTTGACGTTGCCGGCCTTCTTGTCTGCTAAGTATTTGGTGCAGTTCCGCTTCCAGTGACCCGTTCCCTTGCAATAAAAGCACTCAGTCTCAGGCTTGGGTCCATACTTTGGCTTCTTCCCGGCAACTGGCTTACCGGGCGTGACAACTCCCTTGCCGTCCTTCTTGAAGTTCTTCTTACCCTTGCCCTTCTTGAACTTAGTGGTTTTATTGACCATCAACACTTGATGCTCTTTCTTGATCTCCACCTCCGCTGATTTCAGCATTGAATACACCTCGGGAATGGACTTCTCCATCCCTTGCATATTGAAGTTCAACACGAAGCTCTTGTAGCTAGGTGGGAGCGACTGGAGGATTCTGTCAATGACCGCTTCGTCTGGGAGATTCATTCCCAACTGAGACAAGCGGTCGTGCAACCCAGAAATCTTGAGTATGTGTTCACTGACAGAACTGTTTTCCTCCATCTTACAGCTGTAGAATCCGTTGGAGACATCATATCTCTCAACTCAGGCATGAGCCTGGAAAACCATTTTCAGCTCTTGGAACATCTCATATGCCCCGTGGTGCTCAAAACGCTTTTGGAGCCCCGATTCTAAGCTGTAGAGCATGCCGCACTGAACCAGGGAGTAATCATCACAACGCGACTGCCAAGCGTTCATAACATCTTGGTTTGCCGGGGCGGGAGCGTCACCTAGTAGTGCTTCTAGGACATAAGTTTTCTTGCCAGCTATGAGGATGATCCTCAGGTTACGAACCTAGTCCGTATAGTTGCTACCATCATCTTTCAGCTTGGATTTCTCTAGGAACGCGTTGAAGTTGAGGGTGACATGAGCGTGGGCCATTTGATCTACAAGACATATTGTAAAGAATTTAGACTAAGTTCATGACAATTAAGTTCATCTAATCAAATTTTAATGAACTCCCACTGAGATTGACATCTCTCTAGTCATCTAAGTGATACATGATCCGAATCGACTAGCTCGTGTCCGATCATCACGTGAGACGGACTAGTCATCAATGGTGAACATCTTCATGTTGATCGTATCTTCTATATGACTCATGTTCGACCTTTCGGTCTTCCGTGTTCCGAGGCCATGTCTGTACATGCTAGGCTCGTCAAGTGAACCCTAAGTGTATTGCGTGTGTAAATCTGGCTTACACCCGTCGTATGCGAACGTTAGAGCCTATCACACCCGATCATCACGTGGTGCTTCGGAACAACGATCCTTAGCAACGGTGCACAGTTAGGGGGAACACAATTCTTGAAATTCTTAGTGAGAGATCATCTTATTTACTACCGTCGTTCTAAGTAAACAAGATGCATAAATATGATAAACATCACATGCAATCAAATAAAGTGACATGATATGGCCAATATCATCTTGCTCCTTTGATCTCCATCTTCAGGGCACCATGATCATCTTTGTCACCGGCACGACACCATGATCTCCATCATCGTGTCTTCATGAAGTCGTCACGCCAACTATTACTTCTACTACTATGGCTAACGTTTAGCAATGAAGTAAAGTAATTACATGGCATTATTCAGTGACACGCAGGTCATACAATAATTAAGACAACTCCTATGGCTCCTGCCGGTTGTCATTTTCATCGACATGCAAGTCGTGATTCCCTATTACAAGAACATGATCAATCTCATACATCACATATATCATTCATCACATCTTCTTGGTCATACCACATCACATAGCACATGCTGCAAGAACAAGTTAGACGACCTCTAATTGTTGTTGCAAGTTTTTACGTGGCTTCTATAGGTTTTCTAGCAAGAACGTTTCTTACCTACACCAAAACCACAATGTGATTTGTCAATTTCTATTTACCCTTCATAAGGACCCTATTCATCGAATCCGATCCGACTAAAGTGGGAGAGACAGACACCCGCCAGCCACCTTATGCAACTAGTGCATGTCTGTCGGTGGAACCAGTCTCACGTAAGCGTACGTGTAAGGTCGGTCCGGGCCGCTTCATCCCACGATGCCGCCAAATCAAGATTGGACTAGTAACGGCAAGAGAATTGAACAAACTCAACGCCCACAACTTGTTTGTGTTCTACTCGTGCAAGATGCTACGCAAAGACCTAGCTCAGATGCCACTTTTGGGGAACGTAGCAGAATTCAAAAAATTTCCTACGCTTCACCAAGATCAATCTAAGGAGTCATCTAGCAACGAGCGTAAAGGAGTGCATCTACATACCCTTTGTAGATCGCGTGCGGAAGCGTTCGAAGGAACGTGGATGAAGTAGTCGTACTCTTCGTGATCCTCGTCACCGATGATCCCAGCGCCGAACGGACGGCACCTCCGCGTTCAACACACGTACGGTACAACGACGTCTCCTCCTACTTGATACAGCAAGGGGGGAGGAGAGGTTGACAGAGATCCAGCAGCACGACGGCGTGGTGGTGGATGCAACAGGAAAAACTGCAAGGCTTCGCCGGCGCCCTGCGAGAGGAGTTGGAGGTGTGACGGGAGGGGGGGCGAGGCGCCAGAGGCTTGGGGTGCGGCTGCCCTCTCCCCCCCACTATATATAGGGGGCGGGGGGGGGGCGCCGGCCCTAGGAGATCCAATCTCCTAGGGGGGCGGCGGCCAGAGGGGGGAAACTTGCCCCCCAAGGCATAGGGGACGCCCCCTCCCCCTAGGGTTTCAACCCTAAGCGCATGGAGGGGGGGCCATGTGGTGCGCCAGCCCACCAGGGGCTGGCCCTCTTCCCCCCTGCAGCCTACGAGGCCCTCCGGGATGGGTGGCCCCACCCGATGGACCCCCGGGACCCCTCCGATGGTCCCGGGACACTCCCGGTGACATCCGGAATTCACCCGATGGCCGAAACTGGACTTCCTATATATCGTTCTTTACCTCCGGACCCTTCCGGAACTCCTCGTGACATCCGGGATCTCATCCGGGACTACGAACAACATTCGGGTTTCCATGTGCATGTATCTCTACAACCCTAGCGTCACCGAACCTTAAGTGTGTAGACCCTACGGGTTCGGGAGACACGCAGACATGACCGAGACGACTCTCTGGTCAATAACCAACAGCGGGATCTGGATACCCATGTTGGTTCCCACGTGTTCCTCGATGATCTCATCGGATGAACCACTGTGTCTAGGATTCACTCAATCCCGTATGTTATTCCCTTTGTCCATCGGTATGGTACTTGCCCGAGATTCGATCGTCGGTATGCCCGATACCTTGTTCAATCTCGTCATGGCAAGTCTCTTTACTCGTTCCATAATCCATCATCCCATGACTAACTCCATAGTCACTTTGAGCTCATTATGATGATGTCTTACTGAGAGGGCCCAGAGGTACCTCTCCGTCATACGGAGTGACAATATCCCAGTCTCGGTTCGTACCAACTCAACTGACACTTTCGGACATACCCGTTGCGTACCTTTATAGCCACCCAGTCACGTTGTGACGTTTGGCACACCCAAAGTATTCCTACGGTATCCGGGAGTTGCACAACCTCATGGTCTAAGTAATAAATACTTGACACTAGAAAAGCTTATGCATTACGAACTATACGATCTCGTGCTAGGCTTAGGATTGGGTCTTGTCCATCACATCATTCTCCTAATGATGTGATCCCGTCATCAATGACATCCAATGTCCATGGTCAGGAAACCGTGACCATCTGTTGATCAACGAGCTAGTAACTAGAGGCTTACCAGGGACACGTTGTGGTCTATGTATTCACACATGTATCGTTGTTTCCGTACAATACAATTCAAGCATGAATAACAGACAATTATCATGAACAAGGAAATATAATAATAATACTTTTATTATTGCCTCTAGGGCCTATTTCCAACACCAAGGTCCATCACTGCTGCTGGGAGAGCTGGCGGCGGGGTCGATGGTTGGCATGGCGCTGGCCGCTGTGTCATCCCAACGGCCCCCTCCGGGGCAGCATTCCAGGCGGCGTCCCACTTCATCGAACACCTTGAAGAGCAGCACAGAGGCGCCATCATACTCGAAGTGGATGGCGAGGGTGCCCTCAGCGCGGCAGACGCGGGCAACCTCGCCCCATCCACGGGTCATGAAGATCTTACCCGGGGAGACGACCTCAACTTCAGCCCCTGCCACTGGGGCCCGTCACTCGGCGTGCTGTAACCATAGCTCGAGCGGCTGCCTCGGCGGCATCTATGTGGCGAGGAATGGCGGGAAGCGGATCCAGGAGCTAGGAGGCATCGCCGCCCACACCATGAACTCACGCGAAGAGCCTCCAACGTGCGTCCGCAGGATGGCGGCGTGCACCACGCCGGCATGATCGACGCGGCCAAAGCGAGGGCAGCGCTGGGCGCTGCCTTCCCCTCTAGGGCCTTGCGTCCTGGCATACAAGGATAGCGGGTCGCCGGGGGAGGCCGCTCGTGCCAAGGACTCGTCACATCTGGCCTCAGGACGGCGCCACAAGGGCGGAACAGTCTTTTCTTTAGGGGGACCAGCCCAGGCTCCTCACGAGGAGTCTTCCCCTTCTCGGCGGCGGAGAATCGCCGCATCGGCCCCATGGGTGGTGCTGCCAAGCAAGGAGCAAGGAAGAAGAAGAAGAAGAAGAAGAAGAATCAAGAGGAATGGCGGAAGAAGATGCGCAACAGGGGCTCTGCCCGTCACCTTATTTATAGCCAGGAGAAGGCGAACCGCCGACCTCCAAAATCACAGGTAATGATGGTTTTTTGTGCATGCAGGGACTTGTCGAGTTGTGCAGTTGCCGAGGCGGCATGGAGAAGTGCATACGCCCAAGTCCCATCAATCACCATGCGTCAATCAAGGCCGCATGCTTTTGGGGCCCACGGCGCTCCGCGCTTGACCCTTGGCTTCGCCGCGACGTCAAGTCCGAGCGCACCTTGGGCCCGGGGCTACTGTTGGCGTTTTGGGAATGGGGGTACCCAGATTTGCCTGCCTGCGGCCCAGAGCGTGGCTTGTCTAGCGGCCTGGTATGGCCCAACCTCGTCAGCAACCACTCAAGACCCTCGCGAGAGGCCAAGCCTCGCGAGGCGGACGACACAAGACCTCCCCTGGGGCGGCCTCACCAGGCTAGTGTTGGGGATCGTTGCAGAAATTCAAAATTTTCTACGCATCACCAAGACCAATCTATCGAGTGACTAGCAATGAGAGGGGAGTGCATCTTCATACCTTTGAAGATCGCGATGTGGAAGCGTTGCAAGAACGCGGTTGGTGGACTCGTACACAAAGCGATTCAGATCGCGGCCGAATCCGATCTAAGGGCCGAACAACGGCGCCTCCATGTTCAACACACGTGCAGCCCGGTGACGTCTCCCGCTCCTTGATCCGGCAAGGAGAGAGGGAGAGGTTGGGGAAGACTCCGTCCAACAAAAGCACGACGGCGTGGTGGTGGTGGTGGAGCGTGGTACTCCAGCAGGGCTTCGCCAAGCACTACGAGAGGCAAGGAGAGGGAGAGGTAGGGCTGCGCCGAGAGAGAGACAGGAACTCACGTGTGTGGCAGCCACAAACCCCCCCCCCACTATATATAGGGGAAGGTGAGGGGGTGCACCCCCTCTAGGGTTCCGACCCTAGGGGGGAGGCAGCCCTAGATGGGTTTTGGGTGGGGGCAGAGGGGGAGAGAGGGGGGGCGCCCCCTAGGTGGGCCTTAGGCCCATCTATGCCTAGGGTTTCCCCCCTCTTCTCTACCTTGCGCCTTGGGCCATTGTGGGAGGCGCACCAGCCCACCTAAGGGCTGGTCCCTTCCCACTCTTGGCCCACGCAAGCCTCCGGGGCTGGTGGCCCCTCCCGGTTAAAACAATTATAGCATGAACAATAGACGATTATCATGAACAAGGAAATATAATAATAACCATTTTATTATTGCCTCTAGGGCATATTTCCAATAGTCGCTCACTTGCACTTGAGTCAATAATCTAGTTACATTGTGATGAATCGAACACCCATAAAGTTCTGGTGTTGATCATGTTTTGCTCGTGGATGCGGTTTAGTCAATGGATCTGCCGAATTCAGATCCGTATGCACTTTACAAATATCTATGTCTCCATCTGGATTATAACCATGAATGGAGTTGAAACGACGCTTGATGTGCTTGGTCTTCTTGTGAAACCTGGGCTCCTTGGCAATGGCAATAGCTCCAGTGTTGTCACAGAAGAGAGTCATCGGGCCCGACAGGCTTGGAATAACTCCTAGGTCAGTGATGAACTCCTTCATCCAGACTCCTTCCTGTGCTGCTTCGGAAGCAGCGATGTACTCCGCTTCACATGTAGATGCCACCACGACGCTTTGCTTGCAACTGCACGAGCTGACTGCCCCACCATTCAAAATATAGACATATACGGTTTGTGACTTGGAGTCATCCGGATCTGTGTCAAAGCTAGCATCGACGTAACCCTTTACAACGAGCTCTTCGTCACCTCCATAAACAAGAAACATATCCTTAGTCCTTTTCAAGTACTTCATGATGTTCTTGACCGCTGTCCAGTATTCCATTCCGGGATCACTTTCGTACCTCCCCACCAAACTTATGGCAAGGTTCACATCAGGTCTGGTACAAAGCATGGCAAACATAATAGAACCTATGGCTGAGGCATAGGGGATGACACTCATCTTTTCTCTATCTTCTGCCGAGGCAGGGCTTTGAGATGTGCTCAATTCATACCTTGCAATACATGCAAGAACCCTTTCTTGGACTGATCCATATTGAACTTCTTCAATATCTTGTCAAGGTATGTGCTTTGTGAAAGACCAATGAGGCGTCTCGATCTATCTCTATAGATCTTGATGCCTAATATGTAAGCAACTTCTCCAAGGTCCTTCATTGAAAAACACTTATTCAAGTAGGCCTTTATGCTTTCCAAGAGTTCTACATCATTTCCCATCAACAATATGTCATCCACATATAATATGAGAAATGCTACAGCGATCCCACTCACTTTCTTGTAAATATAGGCTTCTCCATAAGTCTGTATGAATCCAAATGCTTTGATCATTTCATCAAAGCGAATGTTCCAACTCTGAGATGCTTTCACAAGCCCATAGATGGAGCGCTGAGCTTGCATACCTTGTTAGCATCCTTAGGATCGACAAAACCTTTCGGCTACATCATATACAATTCTTCCTTAAGGAAGCCGTTAAGGAATGCCATTTTGACGTCCATTTGCCATATCTAATAATCATAGAGTGCGGCAATTGCTAACATGATTCGGACGGACTTCAGCATCGCAACAGGAGAGAAAGTCTCATCGTAGTCAATTCCTTGAACTTGTCGATAACCCTTAGCAACAAGCCGAGCCTTATAGATGGTCACATTTCCATCCGCGCCAATCTTCTTCTTACAGATCCATTTATTTTCTATGGCTTGCCGATCATCGGGCAAGTCAACCAAAGTCCATACTTTGTTATCATAAATGGATCCTGTAACACCCCAGATGTGATACTTTCCATTTATGGCAATATATGAAACGTTGGCTTCATCAAATCCATTCTGGGCTCTTCTTTCATTTCCGGTTTCTTCGTTTTGTCGCGTGCATGTGTGCATTTCATCCATGTCATGTTATCATGTGCATTGCATTGCATTTGTGTTGTCACTGACACCCGGTCCCACTCGCCTCTTCCCGTTGTCCGTTTCGAGTTCCGACACTCACACACGTGCCCGTGGCACCCCCGAGTCCTTCTTTCGTGTGTGGCCATGTAACGTTCCCGTAATAAAGTGAGACTTGTCGTGCGTTGTTGTTTTGGTACGTGTAGGCCTCCTGTCAAGTTTCGTCGTGTTTGAAGTTTGTTTGGTACTCCAACGGTTAACCTAGTGGGCTAAAAGCACCTCTTCCTTTTGGCCCAAGACGCCCTCCACAACAGCCCACTAACCCAGCACAACCACTCCCATCCTCTCGGCCATTGGATCACGAACGTGTGGGCGAAAACCGCACCCCATTTGGAGTCTCCTGCTCCCTATGCCTATAAAAACGTCCTCCCCCCTCCATTTTTCGGGTAAATACCCTAGCCCGAGCTCCCCGAGCCGCCGGACGCGTCCGACCGCAGCCGGACACGTCCGCCACCGCGCGCCCAGCCTATCCCACAGCGCCACGTGTCTCCGTCGCCGCCTCTCTCTCCTCCCCGCGCCGCTGGCCCGCTGGGGCTCGGGTCAGGCCCCCCGGCCCACATCCCGCGCCGCCGCCAGCCCGCATCACCGCCGCCTGGGCCGATCCGCCTGCTGCCCGGCTCGCGCGTCGCGCGCCTCCCGCCGGCGCCCCTCGCCGCCGGCGGCTCCGCCCGTTGTCGCAGCCCCGGGCCGCGCCCGCCGCCGCCGGCCTCCCGCTCCGCCGCCACCGTGCAGGCCGGCAGCCGCCCTCGTCCCCGCCGTCGGCCTCCTTCGCACCTCCGGCCGCCGCCTCGCCTGCTCCGGCGAGCCGCCTCCGACCGGCCCCGTCGTTCTTCTCTGGCGATCCCGATCCGGTTCGGGATCGGGACGAGATCCACCACTCCCCCGAAGCAAACGCGCCCATCCCCGTCCCGGATCTCCCCGTACCGCACGGATCCGTCCCGTTGACTTTCGGGAGGTATAAATTTCCACTAAGTCCCTGGCTCTAGTAATTTTTTGTGCCTCCTTCAACATGCAATAACTTCGTGCTCGTAGATCCGTTTTGAGCGTGTAATATATAAAAATGTTCATTGAGATGTGCTCTTCATTTTGTTCCACTGTGGCAAGCTTGTTTGAGTTCATCTTGATGCCCTAATAATCTATGCAAGAGTGCTATATGTTTAAAACTGTTGCTGACTGTAATTTTGTTGCCATGTTTGAGATGTGATAACTTTGTGCATGTTGGTCCAAATGGAGCATATGATATGTCAAAATGTTCATTGTGAAGTGCTCTACATGATGGTTGCTGTAGCATTCATGTTAGGTGTCATATTGCCATGTTAATCTCTGTTGCAAAAGTCCATGTGGCTGTTAAGTGCTGAAACTTGTTGCGAGATGCTGTTTTGACTTGCTCATTGCTATTGATGTGTTTATCTTCATGTCACTTGTCAATATGTTTTAGAAGCACAATCATATGGTCTTTGATGTGGTGCAAACCACTTTCCATGATATGCCTTGAGGTGAATTAAACAAGCTTGTAAACATGGCATGCCAATGTTGCTGTTTTATACTTAGTGAAAAAAACTGCTAAGTCTGGAATCTGTTAACCTGATGCTATGTTTGCTTGATGCCTCACTCAATTCCATGCTTGTTTTCGAGTGGACAATGGTCATATCTTGTTGTCCATGTTATGCTCTATCCATCCATGCCCTTACTTGCACATATGGCCTGCTGTAGCTTATTTATTTCTTGCTCTCAAGTTGCTATAAATTTTACCTATCAGGTTTTTATCAGCATGATCAATTTGGTGAAGCTTGTTGCTATTGATCCATGCCTCCTATGGAGTTGCTCCAATGGAGTTGTTTGATGTATGATATGTCTATTACATGTCCATGATCTTTATATACTTAGTGGAGTTTATATGCTTGTTGTTTTGCGCCTACGAAGGCAGCATCGTGATGATGTTTTTGCCTTCCCAGATTTTGACCAAGTCTGGATAAATTTATTGCAACTTGCCATGTTTGGTTAATTGTGTTCCAGTAGGTTTTTGGGTGTGTTCAAAGTTCATGCTTGTTAAGTAACATGTATACTTCACATCCATGCCCTTTGTCTCCATGTTTGAGTGTTGTAGCATAATTATTTCTTACTCCAAAGATGCCATGTAGCTGTAAACTGCAGTTTTGTGTGAATATTGTTTTCCTTGCCTTTTGCAAACCGTGTGTCCGTTTCCGGCGATCTTTATATCGATTTCAACCGAAATCCTCCCCTCTATCCAGTGGCTTGCTTAATTTTCCAAGATGAGGCCTTCTCCATCATCTTCTCCTTAGGCTCGAGTGCTTCCACATGCATACGCACATCATACTTGCATCATGTTGTTTGTGCATTGCACCATGTTTGATATTGCGCCATGTTGTGTTCTTGTGTTGAGTTGAGCCGGGAGCCGAGACCGAGTATGAGGTTCCTACCGAGGTTGAGTGTGAGGAGCAAGGTCACGATCCCACTGATGACTCAAGAGGCTAGATGACCTTACCCAGATATCACTACTATCTTTGCCTATGCTAGATGTCTCGCTCTTTAGCTTATTGCCTCGATGCCTATGTCTGTTTGTCAGCCTCCTATTGTTGCCATGAACCTCTCTAACCACCCAACCTAGCAAACCTTGGATTGGCTACGTAAGCTTCGCTCGGCCCCTCTTATAGCATTGTTAGTTGCAGGAGAAGTTTTGAAGATTCTTGCTTCATGTTGAAGTTATTGTTGGGATATCACAATATATATAATCTCTTAAACTAAACCATATATATATTGGTAATGGGTGGAAGGCTAAGCCTCTTGCTTGGTTGTTTGTTCCACTCATGCCACCCTAGGAATCGTTTAAACCCGTGTTATGTTCCTTGATTTTGCGTCCCTAACACGGTTGGGGTTTATGGGCCCCCCTCGATAAAACACTTAGCGCTAAAGCTTTTCCAGCAAGGCCCAACATTGGTTTTACATTTGCCTAATAACTAAAACTTGCATAGGGAGTTATAAACCCTTTTCTTAATCAACAACCTGGGCCAGTGCTCCACATGAGTGTTGGTCCAAACTGGGGAGCCTGCGGGGCCACCTTGGGGAAACCCGAGGGCTGGTAAAAACCTGTAGCATCGCCCATCCGGACGTGGCCTGAGACGAGATACGCGCGGCTACTATCAGGGTGTCGGCACGCCGGTAGGTCTTGCTAGATTAGTTTTACCTTAGTCGGAATATCTTGAGCACGGGATTCCGAGAATACTCGGGTCTTCCCACCTTGGAGTTGCGACTTCGCAGATCATGAGCTTGTGATGGGCTAAGTTGGGACATCCCTGCAGGGTTTGATCTTTCGAAAGCCGTGCCCGCGGTTATGGGGCAGATGGGAATTTGTTAATATCCGGTTGTAGAAAACTTGACACCATGTTCATAATACAATACCAGCGTGAGTAACCGTGGCGGTCGCTTTCCGAAGGGGTTCGGGAAGTGAACACGGTGGGGTTATGTTTGACGTGCTTAGATAGGATCACTTCGTGATCACTTTGACGATCATTGGCACTTCTTTTCTCGCTCTAAACACGTAAGCTAGTGCTAGTGCAGCTGCAACCTTGTTCTTCAGCCTTGTTCCACACCCAAGGCTTAGATAGTTTTGCTACCCGGGAACGGGATTGCTGAGTCCTCCGTGATTCACAGATTCTACACAACACCAGATGCAGGTACCGTGGAGAACTACACTGCTGGTGGTTTAGAGTTGTACTGGGAGTTCGACGAAGAACGTGGGTGATACTACGTGTCTTATCCAGAGGATCAGTAGGGCTCTTACTAGGATGATCGAGACCTTGTGTTGTTTATTTATGGTATCTTTCATTTGGATCTTCGTCCGTAGTCGTACTCTGATGTTATTTGGATGATGAATGTTTATGTAATGCATTGTGTGACGTGGCGAGTGTAAGCCAACTACTCTTTTGCAATTTCATCCCTCTTTTACATTAGTTGTGCCAAGATACCATTCTTGAGATCATTCCAGTATGATATTATGCCTTTAAGTCATGCCTCAACACATGGGAGGTATAATATCATACTGGGCATTACAAGTTGGTATCAGAGCCTTCTCCGACCTAGGAGCCCCCACTGATTGATCGAATCGTTGACGGTTGAGTCTAGGCACACACTTGAAAATGTTTTGAGTCCTATATATATTGAAGAGTAGGATTTCTTTTTACTCTTCATCCCTTTATCACTCTGGTGAGGACTCCTGACGATTACTCTATCTCTTCTACTCTAAAAAATTCACTAATTTTTTTTTAAGATCAAGCGAATATTGTTTGAATTGTTCCGATGTCTTTGTGACGAGAACATTGTTCTCGATGCCTCCTATCATTTAGGGGTTGTGGCAGTGTCTCGGGGAGTTGAGCTCCGAGGTATTGTCGTCACAAATCTATCGCAGCAGTTCTGGAATACTTAAGACGGCCGACATCGAAAACTCTTATATGCGGTTATGTTGGAAATATGCCCTAGAGGCAATAAATTGGTTATTATTATATTTCCTTGTTCATGATAATCGTTTATTATCCATGCTAGAATTGTATTGATAGGAAACTAAGATACATGTGTGGATACATAGACAACACCGTGTCCCTAGTGAGCCTCTACTAGACTAGCTCGTTGATCAAAGATGGCTACGGTTTCCTAGACATAGACATGAGTTGTCATTTGATAACGGGATCACATCATTAGGAGAATGATGTGATGGACAAGACCCAAACGATAAACGTAGCATATGATCGTGTCAGTTTATTGCTATTGTTTTCTGCATGTCAAGTATATGTTCCTACGACCATGAGATCATGCAACTCACTGACACCGGAAGAGTACCTTGTGTGTACCCAACATCACAACGTAACTGGGTGACAATAAAGGTGCTCTACAGGTATCTCCTTGGGTGTCTGTTTAGTTGGCATGGATCAAGACTGGGATTTGTCACTCCGTATGACGGAGAGGTATCTCAGGGCCCACCCGGTAATACAACATCACAATGAGCTTGCAAGCAATGTGACCAATGAGTTGATCACGGGATCTTGTATGACGGAACGAGTAAAGAGACTTGCCGGTAACGAGACTGAACTAGGTATAGAGATACCGACGATCGAATCTCGGGCAAGTAACATACCGACAGACAAAGGGAACTATATACGGGATTGTCTGAATCCTTGACATCGAGGTTCAATCGATAAGATCTTCGTAGAATATGTGGGAACCAATATGGGCATCCAGGTCCCGCTATTGGTTATTGACCGTAGAGGTGTCTCGGTCATGTCTGCATAGTTCTCGAACCCGCAGGGTCTACACACTTAACGTTTGGTGATGATATAAGTATAGTCGAGTCGTTATGTTGGTAACCGAAGGTTGTTCGGAGTCCCGGATGAGATCCCGGACGTGACGAGGAACTCCGGAATGGTCCGGGGATGAAGATTGATATATTGGATGATGGGAATCGGAGTCCGGAAGTGTTCCGGGGAGCACCGGGGAGTCGTCGGATGACCGAAAGGAGTCTCGGGGGGTCCCGGCAAGTGTTGCGGGCCTCATGGGCCAAAAGGGGGGAGGCACATCAGCCCACACAGGGGCTGTGTGCCCCCCCCACAGGCCTCCCACGCAGCTAGGAGGGTGGGGGCGCCCCTAGGGCAGCCGGCCCCCTCTGGCTTGGGGGGCAAGGCGCCTAGGGGGGGCCACCCAAACCCTAGCCGCCCCCCCTCTCCCTTGTGGCCGCCACCCCCTAGGGGAAACCCTAGGGGTGCCTCCACTTCTCCCCTCCCCCTATATATAGAGAGGGAGAGAGAGGGCAGCCACACCCCTACGTGCCTTGGCGCTGCCTCTCCTCTCCCTTGTAGCATATCTTCTTCTCCGCAGTGCTTGGCGAAGCCCTGCTGAGTTTTCTCCACCACCACCTCCACCACGCCGTCGTGCTGCCGGAGGACTCAAGTTGCTACTTCACCATCGCTCGCTGGATCGAGGAGGTGAAGGCGTCATCAAGCCGTACGTGTGTTGAACGCGGAGGCACCGTCCGTTCGGTGCTGGGATCTTCGGCGATTTGAATCGCGGCGAGTACGACTCCATCAACCGCGTTCTTGAACGCTTCCGCTTAGCGATCTACAAGGGTATGTGGATCCGACTCTTCCCTCGTAGATGCATCTCCTAGATTGATCTTGGTGAGCGTAGGAAAATTTTTGTTTCCCATGCAACGTTCCCCAACAGTGGCATCATGAGCTAGGTCTTTGCGTAGATGTTTTCACGAGTAGAACACAAAGGGGTTTGTGGGCGTTGATGTTTAGATTGATTCCCTCTTTGGTCTTTCTTGATTCAGCGGCATTATGGGATGAAGCGGCCCGGACCAACTTTACATGTCCACGTACATGAGACCGGTTCCATCGACAGACATGCGACTTTTGTTGCATAAGATGGCTGGCGGGTGTCTGTCTCTCCTATCTTAGTTGAATCGGATTCGACGAAGGCGGTCCTTGTAGAAGGTTAAATAGCAACTTAAATATCACCGTTGTGGCTTTGCGTAGGTAAGAAGCGTTCTTGCTAGATACCCATAGCAGCCACGTAAAACATGCAACAACAAATTAGAGGACGTCTAAATTGTTTTTGCAGGGTATGTATGTGATATGATATGGCCAAAGACATGATGAGATATATTTGATGTATGAGATGATCATGTTGTAATAGTTAATATCGACTTGCATGTCGATGTATACGGCAACCGGCAGGAGCCATAGGGTTGTCTTTAATTTTGTATGACCTGCGTGTCAATCATTAAGCGCTATGTAATGCTTTACTTTATCGCTAAACGGTAGCAATAGTAGTAAGAGCATGGTGGGCGCGCGACAACCCCGATGGCAACACGATGATGGAGATCATGATGATGGGGATCATGGTGTTACGCCGGTGACGATGGAGATCATGCCGGTGCTTTGGAGATGGAGATCAAAAGCACGAGTTGATGGCCATATCATGTCACTTATGATTTGCATGTGATATTAATCCTTTTATGCATCTTATTTTGCTTAGGACGACGGTAGCATTATAAGATGATCCCTCACTAAAATTTCAAGATAAAATTGTGTTCCCCCCAAGTGTGCGCCATTGCGAAGGTTCGTCGTTTCGAAGCACCACGTGATGATCGGGTGTGATAGACTCTACGTTCGCATACAACGGGTGCAAGCCAGTTTTGCACATGCAGAACACTCGGGTTAGACTTGACAAGCCTAGCATGTACAGACATGGCCTCGGAACACGGAAGACCGAAAGGTCGAGCATGAGTCATATAGTAGATATGATCAACATGAAGATGTTCACCATTGACACCACCTCATCTCACGTGATGATCGGACTTGGGTTGGTGGATTTGGATCATGTCACGCTCGGATGACCAGAGGGATGTCAATTTGAGTGGGAGTTATAAGTAATTTGATTAGTTAAAACTCACTTATCATGAACAATAGTCTAAGATATCTTTGCAAATCTTTTGTTGTAGATGGCTCCCGCAGTAGCTCCCCTGAATTTTAATGCGTTCCTAGAGAAAACTAAGCTGAAAGATGATGGGAGCAACTTTGTGGACTGGCTCCGCAATCTGAGGATCATCCTCACAGCTGCCCAAAAGGTTTATGTCCTAAATGCACCGCTAGGTGAACCCCCCGCTCCGGCCTCTGTGGACGTTATGAACGCCTGGCAGTCGCGTGCGGATGACTACTCAGTAGTGCAGTGTGCCATGTTGTATAGCTTGGAAGGAGGACTTCAAAGGCGTTTTGAACGTCATGGAGCATATGAGATGTTCCAGGAGTTGAAGTTCATCTTTGAGAAGAATGCTAAGATCGAGAGGTATGAGACCTCCGATAAATTCTTTGCTTGCAAGATGGAGGAGAATTCGTCTGTCAGTGAGCACTTACTGAAGATGTCTGGGTACTATACCCACATAGCTGATCTGGGACTTGTGTTCCCGGAGGAGGCTATCATTGACAGAATTCTCCAGTCACTCCCACCTAGCTACAAGAGCTTCGTGCAGCAGTATAACATGCAAGGGATGAACAAAACCATCGCCGAGCTGTTTGCGATGCTGAAAGTCGCTGAGTCAGACATCCAGAAGGAGCATCAAGTGTTGATGGTCAATAAAACTACCAGTTTCAAGAAGAATGGCAAGGGCAAGAAGGGTAACTCTAAGAAGGGTGGCAAGGCAGTTGCTCATCCAGTAAAGAAACCCAAGGCTGGGCCCAAGCCAGAGACTGAGTGTTTCTATTGCAAGGGGAACGGCCACTGGAAGCGGAACTGCCCCAAGTATCTGGCAGACAAGAAGGGGGCCAACAACAACAACAAGCAAGGTATATGTGATATACAAGTTATTGATGTGTACCTTACCAACTCTCGTTGTAGTGCCTGGGTATTTGATACCGGTTCGGTTGCTCACATTTGCAACTCTAAACAGGAACTACGGAATAAACGGAGGCTGGCGAAGGACGAAGTGACGATGCGCGTGGGGAATGGTTCCAAGGTTGATGTGATCGCCGTCGGCACGCTCGCTCTTCGATTACCATCGGGATTAGTTATGAACCTGAATAATTGTTATTTAGTGCATGCGTTGAGCATGAACATTATATCTGGATCTTGTTTAATGCGAGACGGTTACTCATTTAAATCAGAGAATAAAGGTTGTTCTATTTATATGGGTAATATCTTTTATGGTCATGCACCCGAAGTAGGGGGTTTATTCTTATTGAATCTCGATAGTGATGATACACATGTTCATAACATTGATGCCAAAAGATGTAGAGTTGATAACAATAGTACCACTTTCTTGTGGCACTGCCGTCTGGGTCATATCGGCGTGAAACGCATGAGGAAGCTCCATGCTGATGGACTTTTGGAGTCTCTTGATTTTGAATCACTTGACACATGCGAGCCGTGCCTCATGGGCAAGATGACTAAGACCCCGTTTTCAGGAACAATGGAACGGGCAAGTGACTTATTGGAAATCATACATACTGATGTGTGTGGCGATGAGTGTCACGGCGCACGGTGGATATCGTTATTTTCTCACCTTCACTGACGACTTAAGTAGATATGGGTATATTTACTTGATGAAGCATAAGTCTGAAACGTTTGAAAAGTTCAAGCAATTTCAGAGTGAAGTTGAGAATCATCGTAACAAGAAGATCAAGTTCCTACGATCTGATCGAGGGGGAGAGTATCTGAGTTATGAGTTTGGCAATCACTTAAGAAAATGTGGAATTGTTTCACAGTTGACGCCACCTGGAACACCACAGCGTAATGGTGTGTCCGAACGTCGTAATCGAACCCTATTAGATATGGTGCGTTCTATGATGTCTCTTGCCGATTTGCCACTATCGTTTTGGGGATATGTGTTAGAGACAGCTGCATTCACTTTAAATAGGGCTCCATCTAAGTCCGTTGAGACAACACCGTATGAACTATGGTTTGGTAAGAAACCTAAGTTGTCTTTTCTCAAAGTTTGGGGTTGCGATGCTTATGTCAAAAGGCTTCAGCCAGAAAAGCTCGAACCCAAAGCGGCCAAATGTGTCTTCATAGGATACCCAAAAGAAACTGTTGGGTACACCTTCTATCTCAGATCCGAGGGCAAAGTGTTTGTTGCTAAGAATGGGTCCTTTCTCGAGAAAGAGTTTCTCTCGAAAGAATTGAGTGGGAGGAAGGTAGAACTTGATGAGGTTATTGAACCTCTGCTTCAACCAGAGAGTAGCGCAGCACAGAAAGATGTTTTTGTGGAGCCTGCAACGGTTGAAGAGGAAGCCAATGATGATGATCAAGAAGCTTCTGATCAAGTTACTACCGAACCTCGTAGGTCGACAAGGGTACGCACTGCACCTGAGTGGTATGGTAACCCTGTCTTGGAGGTCATGTTGTTGGACAACAGTGAACCTACGAGCTATGGAGAAGCGATGGTGGGCCCGGATTCCGACAAATGGTTAGAGGCCATGAAATCCGAGATGGGATCCATGTATGAAAACAAAGTATGGACTTTGGAAGTATTACCTGAAGGGCGGAAGGCCATTCAGAATAAATGGATTTTTAAGAGGAAGACGGACGCTGACGGCAATGTCATCGTGTATAAAGCTCGACTTGTGGCAAAGGGTTTTTCACAAGTTCAAGGAGTTGACTACGATGAGACTTTCTCACCCGTAGCGATGCTTAAATCCGTCCGACTCATGTTAGCAATAGCTGCATATTTCGATTATGAAATTTGGCAGATGGATGTCAAAACAGCGTTCCTTAACGGTTTTCTTAAGGAAGAGTTGTATATGATACAACCGGAAGGTTTTGTCGATCCAGAGAATGCTGACAAAGTTTGCAAACTCCAGCGTTCCATTTATGGGCTGGTGCAAGCATCTCGGAGTTGGAATCTTCGCTTTGATGAGGTGATCAAAGCGTTTGGGTTTGTACAAGTTTACGGAGAAGCTTGTATTTACAAGAAAGTGAGTGGGAGCTCTATAGCGTTTCTAATATTATATGTGGATGACATATTGCTGATTGGAAACAATATAGAACTTTTGGATAGCGTGAAGGGGTATTTGAACGAGAGTTTTTCGATGAAGGACCTCGGTGAAGCTGCTTTCATATTGGGCATCAAGATCTATAGAGATAGATCGAGACGCCTGATAGGACTTTCACAAAGTACATACCTTGATAAAGTTTTGAAGAAGTTCAAAATGGATCAATCCAAGAAGGGGTTCTTGCCGGTATTGCAAGGTACAAAGTTGAGTAAGACTCAATGCCCAGTAACTGCGGAAGATAGAGAATAGATGAGTGTCATCCCCTATGCTTCAGCCATAGGCTCTATCATGTATGCAATGCTGTGCACAAGACCAGATGTCAGCCTTGCCATAAGTATGGCCGGAAGGTTTCAAAGTAATCCTGGTATGGATCACTGGACAGCGGTCAAGAATATCCTGAAGTACCTGAAAAGGACTAAGGAAATGTTTCTCGTTTATGGAGGTGATCAAGAGCTCGTCGTAAAGGGTTACGTCGATGCAAGCTTTGACACTGATCCGGATGACTCTAAGTCTCAAACCGGGTACATATATATTCTCAACGGGGGAGCGGTAAGCTGGTGCAGTTCCAAGCAAAGCGTGGTAGCCGATTCTACATGCGAAGCGGAGTACATAGCTACCTCGGAGGCGGCAAAGGAAGGTGTCTGGATGAAGGAGTTCATAACAGATCTTGGAGTTGTGCCTACTGCATTGAACCCAATGACTCTGTTTTGTGACAACACTGGTGCCATTGCTCTAGCCAAGGAACCAAGGTTTCACAAGAGGACCAGACACATAAAGCGATGCTTCAATTCCATCCGCGATTCAGTCAAGGAGGAGGACATAAGCATTTGCAAAGTACACACGGATTTGAATGTTGCAGATCCGTTGACTAAGCCTCTTCCACGGGCTAAGCATGATCAACACCAAGACTCTATGGGTGTTAGATTCATTACCTTGTAATGCTAGATTATTGACTCTAGTGCAAGTGGGAGACTGTTGGAAATATGCCCTAGAGGCAATAAATTGGTTATTATTATATTTCCTTGTTCATGATAATCGTTTATTATCCATGCTAGAATTGTATTGATAGGAAACTAAGATACATGTGTGGATACATAGACAACATCGTGTCCCTAGTGAGCCTCTACTAGACTAGCTCGTTGATCAAAGATGGCTACGGTTTCCTAGCCATAGACATGAGTTGTCATTTGATAACGGGATCACATCATTAGGAGAATGATGTGATGGACAAGACCCAAACGATAAACGTAGCATATGATCGTGTCAGTTTATTGCTATTGTTTTCTGCATGTCAAGTATATGTTCCTACGACCATGAGATCATGCAACTCACTGACACCGAAAGAGTACCTTGTGTGTACCCAACATCACAACGTAACTGGGTGACTATAAAGGTGCTCTACAGGTATCTCCTTGGGTGTCTGTTTAGTTGGCATGGATCAAGACTGGGATTTGTCACTCCGTATGACGGAGAGGTATCTCAGGGCCCACCCGGTAATACAACATCACAATGAGCTTGCAAGCAATGTGACCAATGAGTTGATCACGGGATCTTGTATGACGGAACGAGTAAAGAGACTTGCCGGTAACGAGATTGAACTAGGTATAGAGATACCGACGATCGAATCTCGGGCAAGTAACATACCGACAGACAAAGGGAACTATATACGGGATTGTCTGAATCCTTGACATCGAGGTTCAATCGATAAGATCTTCGTAGAATATGTGGGAACCAATATGGGCATCCAGGTCCCGCTATTGGTTATTGACCGTAGAGGTGTCTCGGTCATGTCTGCATAGTTCTCGAACCCGCTGGGTCTACACACTTAACGTTTGGTGATGATATAAGTATAGTCGAGTCGTTATGTTGGTAACCGAAGGTTGTTCGGAGTCCCGGATGAGATCCCGGACGTGACGAGGAACTCCGGAATGGTCCGGGGATGAAGATTGATATATTGGATGATGGGAATCGGAGTCCGGAAGTGTTCCGGGGAGCACCGGGGAGTCGTCGGATGACCGAAAGGAGTCTCGGGGGGTCCCGGCAAGTGTTGCGGGCCTCATGGGCCAAAAGGGGGGAGGCACATCAGCCCACACAGGGGCTGTGCGCCCCCCCCCCCCCCACAGGCCTCCCACGCAGCTAGGAGGGTGGGGGCGCCCCTAGGGCAGCCGGCCCCCTCTGGCTTGGGGGGCAAGGCGCCTAGGGGGGGCCACTGTAGGATCGAAAGTAGGTCTAGAGGGGGGGTGATTAGACTACTTGACAATATAAAAAATCTGCCTTTAGATCATGCAATGTTTCTGGCAGTTTCACAATTAAGACCAATTCAAGTAACACCCTACACATGCAATTCTAGAGTATATGCAGCGGAAAGTAAATTGCACATGTAAAAAGGAGGTGGAGAAGATCAAACGCAGTTTGGTGACACGGAGATTTTTGTCGTGGTTCCGATAGGTGGTGCTATCGTACATCCACGTTGATGGAGACTTCAACCCACGGAGGGTAACGGCTGCGCGAGTCCACGGAGGGCTCCACCCACGAAGGGTCCACGAAGAAGCAACCTTGTCTATTCCATCACGGCCTACGCCCACGGAGGACTAGCCTTACTCGGGGTAGATCTTCATGAAGTAGGCGATCTCCTTGCCCTTACAAACTTCTTGGTTCAACTCCACATCATCAAGACGGAGGCTCCCAAGCGACACCTAACCAATCTAGGAGGCACCACCCCCCAAAAGGTAATAGACGGTGTTGATGGTGATGAACTCCTTGCTCTTGTGCTTCAAGTGATAAACTCCCCAACACTCAACTCTCCTCACTGATATGGCTGTGGTGGAAGAAAGGTTTGAGTGGAAAGCAACTTGGGAAGGCTAGAGATCAAGTTTCATATGGTAGGAATGGAATGGCTTGATCTCAACACAAGGGTAGGTGGTTCACTTCTCAGAAAGTGTATGGTAGAAGTGGTGGTACTTTCTGATGGCTCTCCTCACGAGTGAAGAGGGGGTGGAGGGGTATATATAGCCTCCACACAAAATCCAACCGTTACACACACATTTGACCAATCTCGGTGAGACCGAAGTTAAAACTCGGTCAGACCGAAAGTTCAAATATAGTGAACGTTGGGATTTTCGGTGGGACCGAAAATACCATCTCGGTTTGTCCGAAGTGAGTCAAAGGTTAGGGTTTGCCATCTCGGTGTGACCGAAAACAACAACTCGGATATTCCGAAATGCTGTCATTTGGTTACAGAAGGTTGGCAGAACATTTTCGGTGAGACCGAGACTCAGAATCGGATGGACCGAAAAGTTAGGGTTTAGGGAAAGAACTGAAGTGGTTCATCTCGGTTTGACTGAGTTTGCAGAATCGGTTTGTCCGAGATTACTTATGAGTGTGTTGTGAAGTGAAGAGTGCTGATAGTTGAGGGAGCTAGATCACCAAGCACTTGAGCAACAAGAACATTAACACAACCTCATCCCCTTTTAATAGTATTGGCTTTTCCTATGGACTCAATGTGATCTTTGATCACTAAACCAAAAATGGAGTCTTGAGCTTTTGCCAATGCTTGTCTTAGCATTTTGAGGGGTCCACTTCTTCAGACATTTCCATACCCATATCATCGAACTTTTCTGAAATGATTCTCAAGAGAATATTAGTTCAATGATATATATGTTGTTATTAATTACCAAAACCACCCGGGGATTAGTTGCACTTTCAATCTCCCCCTTTTTTGTAATTGATGACAACATATAGATCAAAGCTTCGACAAAGGATATAATCAAAGAATAATATCGTCGCTTTGAGAAGTATGTGATAAACAAGAGCTCCCCCTAAATTTGTGCATTATTTGAAATTTGCGTTTGAATGCAAATGCACAATTGATTAGGATTATGGGTCACTCTTCCATGTCACATACATCTTGGTGGAGCGCACAAAATAATAAGAATGAGTAACATACACTCAATCACCAAGACAAGAGTAAATAGCCATACAATAAGAAATAGCATATGATAAGCAATAAGCACACATTAAGGCATAGTATGACTGAGCACTCATTAAGGTAGCATCAAACGTAGTAGCAAGCACACATAAAGTATCTGGAACCAAAAGAAACCAATGTATCTCAAGGAAAACCGGCAAAAGAACGAAAAGACGAAAGAGCACTCTCTCTCTCGAAGCCCTATGATCTATAACAATTTCTCCCCCTTTGGCAACAAGTTACCAAAAAGTTCGAAAAGGTATAGAGCTAAACGTCACTGCGGGCTCTGTTGGCGGCTCCCGTCTGGGTAGATGTCGGTGTAGAGATAGCTGCATCTGCGAAGACCTCTGCTGATGTCTGCGGTGGAGGAGTGGATGCTGGAGCTGAAGGAACTGCTGGAGCTGTAGCTGGTGCTGAAGTGGTAGCCCTGGAGTCTGTCACTGGGATAGCTGCAGATCTGGATCCTCTGGGAACCTGAGCAGTCTGGCGATGAGATTCCTGGACTAGATCATCCTGCATAAGCTCTGCTCTCTCCTGCCTAGTCTCCTCCATGTCTGCCTCAAGCTTGTTGACAGACACCTGAATCTCAGTCAGCTTCACGTCCAGAGCGTGGATCTTGTCCTCGACAATCCTCTCAAGGCTCTCCTGAGATTGCTCAATGCTGGCCAGACATTGTTCAATCCTTTGGGTAGCTTCAAGAATTTGTTCTCCAAAGCTCTTTGGCTTAGCTGCTGCAGCTGCTGCCTCTTTGTCAGCTTTAGCTTTCTTCGCAGCTTCAATTTTGGCTTGCCCTTCAACTGAGGTGGGATCCTCTTCATCCATCACAACTACGTTGTCCTCATGCTCTGGCTGCAGTGGCAAGTGCTTCCTATCCAACATGAATTTGCCCGTGCCAAACTTGGCGTTGATGAGCATCTGTATCTGCGGTGCAAACCCACATGATCTCTTCTGGTCAGCTGCAGTCCTCTTAATGGTTTCTACCATCAAGTCCATCACCTTAAAAGCTGCCTTCTCATCGAGAATGTGCAGCATGTTGATAGAATAGCCTCGTATCATCCGGTGGTCACCTGACTTAGGCATCAAAGTATGCCTCAGAATAGTGTTAGTGGTGGTCAGACCTGCCTGGAGATAATACACTGAGCCGAGCTTCCATCCCTCTAAATCAGCAGCTGGGATCTCCTTGTACATATTCTTCATGGAATCATGACTCTTCTTAGGAATCCCATAGACATCAATGTCGTCCTCTCTCTGCACTGGAGCGTTCAGAAGTTCTGCCCATTCTTCAACAGTCGAAGAAAACCTTTGACCTTCAGTCATCCAGGTGATCTTGCCATCGGGGTAGAAGTGGGCAGTGGCATAGAACTGCATGATCATCTCGTCATTCCAGGCTGTCAGCTCTTGACCCACGAAGTCAGCAACTCCACATGCAGTAAAGCTCTCATGCACATGGGGAAAGAAGTCCCGGTGCTCTTCACTGTCAATATACTTCTATTCAACATACCTGGTGTCAGCAACAATGGGCTTCTTATCCATTAGCACGGTCTCATAGAAATCCTGCTGCTCTCTGGTGTGGAATCTGGGGTCCACAGCAGTCCTTCTCCTTACGGCATATGGATCAGACTGTCTCCATAGCCTGAGACCTTTGTCCTTCCTTGCCTTCATGTCCTCAGCTTGAGGATGAGCATCATTGTGGAGTGGCAACTTGGGACGGAGCTTGAGCAACACATGCTCTTCATCTGATTCAGACGGTGGCATCTCTCCTTTGTTCTTCTCAGAAGCTGGAATGCTTCTGGTTGTTCTCTTGGGCTTGGCTGGAGCTGCTTTGGAAGGAGCAGGCTTCTTGGGCTTAGAGGAGGCTCGAGCCCGAATAGCATCACCCATAAGCTTAGCTTTCTGAGGAGGAGGCTGGGGTGCTTCTTCTTCTTCTTCTTCAGCATCAACTTGAGGTTCAGCATAAACAACCCTCTTCCTTTTGGAAGTCTTCTTCACCTTGCTTGGAGCAGGCTCTTCCAAGTTGAGCTTCTTAGCAACTGCAGACTGTTTCACTTTGCTTGTACCTTTCCTTGGCTGCTGCCCTTGGTGCTCTTTGGCAACCACATTCCTCTTGGGCTTGGAGGTAACTTCCTCAGCAACAAAGTCGGAGTCCTCATCATCCGAAGTTCTCTTCTTCCTGGTTCTCGTAGCTGCGGGAGGCAGACCACTAGGGGTGCTCCTCTCACCATCATCACTAGAGCTGCTTGCAGGACTTGTATCTGCCTCTGGAATTTCAGCAAACGGTGATTCAGACCTGTTCTGGCTGTCACTGACATCTGACATGGCTGAAAGACCTGTGAAAAGATAAGGTATAGGCAGAATGGAAGAGTTATCACAACTGCAGAAGTTTTTGCAAAAAAAAAAATGAGTTAAAAACTTAGTTTTGAGTTTTCACAGAATGTATTTCGGTCAAACCGATTTTAGGTTTCGGTGCAACCGAAGTGCTCAACAGAAACCTACACACCACTTTCGGTCAGACCGAAGTGGGTTTCGGTCCTACCGAAAACTTAGGGTTTCACTGAAACTTCTTTTCGGTCGTTCCGATTGGCACAACTCGGTTAAACCGAACTATGCAGTGCAATGGCCAGAGGCCAAATCGGTCATTCCGATTTTCAAAAATCGGCTTCACCGAGATGCATTCCGTGGAAACCTAAACCTAAGAATTTTCCTCGAAACTAGACGATCTGAACTATTGTGTGGGGAACATATCAAACATGGATTGAATCATGGCAGCCTATCGTGCAAGAATCAGCAGTGGAGCACGAAAAGGGGTCGGGACACACCCTAACTTGGTGGTGTCCCTCTACGGCGGCAACGGTGGAGATGATTACCGTTGACGGCGGCGGAGACCTGCGGCGAGGGCACACAGGCGACGAAGGCGACGATCCGTAGACCAGGGCAGCGGCAGCAGGGGTCTTGGGGGCGAACGGTTTGAAGAAAGAAATCGCGCGCAGCCCCTCAGGTATATGTAACCCCGTGCTGTCGGTGGGACCGAGTTGAAAAACTCGGTGTCACCGAGATGTATATCTGCTGTGCAGTTACACATATCGGTCAGACCGAGAGTTTGAACTCGGTTTCACCGAGATGAAACCTAGATCAGTCTAAGCGTTTCGGTTGGACCGATATTGAGAAACCGGTCAGACCGAAATGGACTTAGAAGGTTTTGGAAGTCAGCCTTAGACGAATCGGTGGTTCCGAGTGCTCCTCACTCGGACTGTCTGAAAAAGACTTGTTCAAAGTTGTGATATGAGCATGAATAGAGTTTTGAGACAAGAAAGCATAGATAGCTAGGGAAAGGTGCTTAGGCATTCTTGTCCATCCATTTGGCCAGAAAAAGAAACCAAAACAATCAAAACCACAAATGGATGTCCTTGAATGAATAGAATCATGCATTCAACATGCTCACACAATAAGATAGCAACTGAAATATGTGTCAAACATGCACAACCAATCACTCTAGCTACTAGCACACAATTTGTCGATGACTAGGTCATCTATATATGAGTATATTGACTTAGGAGCCAAATGAGAACATTTGATCATAGGTCATACTCATCGTTTAAGCACAAGTGGGGTTACCACTTTTACATAAAGCATTTATGTGTTCACATCATTTGGAGATGCTTTTGCTCAATTTTTAGAGCAAAGCTCCCCCTAGATGTGAGAACCCCTTTTAAAGGGTCAAACTAACCTTGGGTTGTCGTAGAAGACTTCATGTAGATGTTGAAGATGTGGATGCTCAATGTTGATGTAGATCATCAAGAGTTGGGAGCAATCCTTTGGATTAGGGCACTTTCAATACCTACATGGGTTAGTCCCACAAGGAACAAACAAGAATATCCACAGACATAGAGTGAAGTACACAAAAGATGATGTCCATGAAAGCAATGATTACCTTGTCCCTTGACTTACCAACAAGAGGGTTTGTGACTCCATGAACTAGTGCATGATGTGGAAGTTGATTGCACAAGTTCTTGCCAAAAAGAATATGAGTGAAGTTTGTTGGCGGAGTCACCCTCAAGAACCTACTAGTTCTTCTTCTTTGGGATCCACATCATCTTGATGGGAATCCTTGGTGTTGTAGTTGAGCTTGACGAAGTAGAACTTGATGTGTCCTTGGGAACCCACTTGACCATGGCTTGAGGTGCTTCAATGAATGCATCAATCTCCTCTTGAAGCTTGTCCTTGGCCTTTAGCTTGTGGTCTTGTGGTGGAAGGTCATCTTGAGCTTGTTCCACATTGGAAGAAGTAGGATCATACTTCTCCTTTTGTGAAACAAACTGTGGAGTAGGATATTGACCTTCTTCCCACTCAACACCTTCGGCGTTGAACTTTCGCTCAAAACCAATCCCTTGATTCTTCCGGTGTCTTCCTTGTTTGCGAACAATCTCCTCAAAGTTTTTGCTTCCGGCAAGACTCTTGTAGACACCTTTCTCTATGATTTCCTTCAATAAGCTATTTTCTTGCTCAAGTGTAACTTGGCTTGAAACATTGTGAAAGTGCAACTAATCCCCAGGTGGTTTTGGTAATTAATAACAACATATATATCATTGAACTAATATTCACTTGAGAATCATTTCAGAAAAGTTCGATGATATGGGTATGGAAATGTCTGAAGAAGTGGACCCCTCAAAATGCTAAGACAAGCATTGGCAAAAGCTCAAGACTCCATTTTTGGTTTAGTGATCAAAGATCACATTGAGTCCATAGGAAAAGCCAATACTATTAAAAGGGGATGAGGTTGTGTTAATGTTCTTGTTGCTCAAGTGCTTGGTGATCTAGCTCCCTCAACTATCAGCACTCTTCACTATTCAACACACTCATAAGTAATCTCGGACAAACCGATTCTGCAAACTCAGTCCCACCGAGATGAACCACTTCAGTTATTTCCCCAAACCCTAATTTCTCGGTCCATCCGATTCTGAGTTTCGGTCTCACCGAAAATGTTCTGCCAACCTTCTGTAACCAATTGACAGCATTTCGGAATATCCGAGTTGTTGTTTTCGGTCACACCGAGATGGCAAACCCTAACCTTTGACTCACTTCGGACACACCGAGATGGTATTTTCGGTCCCACCGAAAATCCCAACGTTCACTATATTTGAACTTTCGGTCTGACCGAGTTTTAACTTCGGTCTCACCGAGATTGGTCAAATGTGTGTGTAACGGTTGGATTTTGTGTGGAGGCTATATATACCCCTCCACCCCCTCTTCACTCGTGAGGAGAGCCATCAGAAAGTCTACCACTCACACCATATACTTTCTGAGAAGTGAACCACCTACCCTTGTGTTGAGATCAAGTCATTCCATTCCTACCATATGAAACTTGATTTCTAGCCTTCCCAAGTTGCTTTCCACTCAAATCTTTCTTCCACCACAGTCATATCAGTGAGGAGAGTTGAGTGTTGGGGAGATTATCATCTGAAGCACAAGAGCAAGGAGTTCATCATCATCAACACCGTCTATTACCTTTTGGGGGGTGGTGCCTCCTAGATTGGTTAGGTGTCGCTTGGGAGCCTCCGTCTTTGAGATGTGGAGTTGAACCAAGAAGTTTGTAAGGGCAAGGAGATCGCCTACTTCGTGAAGATCTACCCCGAGTAAGGCTAGTCCTCCGTGGGCGTAGGCCGTGATGGAATAGACAAGGTTGCTTCTTCGTGGACCCTTTGTGGGTGGAGCCCTCCGTGGACTCGCGCAGCCGTTACCCTCCGTGGGTTGAAGTCTCCATCAACGTGGATGTACGATAGCACCACCTATCGGAACCACGACAAAAATCTCCGTGTCACCAAACTGCGTTTGATCTTCTCCACCTCTCTTTTACATGTGCAATTTACTTTCCGCTGCATATACTCTAGAATTGCATGTGTAGGGTGTTACTTGATTTGATCTTGTTTGTGAAACTGCCAAAAACTTTGCATGATCTAAAGGCAGATTTTTTATATTGTCAAGTAGTCTAATCACCCCCCCTCTAGACCTACTTTCGATCCTACACTAGTGCATTGAACCCAATGACTCTTTTTTGTGACAACACTGGTGCCATTGCTCTAGCCAAGGAACCAAGGTTTCACAAGAGGACCAGACACATAAAGCGACGCTTCAATTCCATCCGCGATTCAGTCAAGGAGGAGGACATAAGCATTTGCAAAGTACACACGGATTTGAATGTTGCAGATCCGTTGACTAAGCCTCTTCCACGGGCTAAGCATGATCAACACCAAGACTCTATGGGTGTTAGATTCATTACCTTGTAATGCTAGATTATTGACTCTAGTGCAAGTGGGAGACTGTTGGAAATATGCCCCAGAGGCAATAATAAAAGAGTTATTATTATATTTCCTTGTTCATGATAATCGTTTATTATCCATGCTATAATTGTATTGATTGGAAACTTAAATACATGTGTGGATAAATAGACAAACTTTGTGTCCCTAGTAAGCCTCTTCAGGACTAGCTCGTTGATCAAAGATGACCGCGGTTTCCAGGTCATAGACATGAGTTGTCATTTGATAACGGGATCACATCATTAGGAGAATGATGTGATGGACGAGACCCAAACGTTAAACATAGCTTTTGATCGTATCAGTTATCGCTATAGTTTTCTGCATGTCAAGTATAAGTTCCTATGACCATGAGATCATGTAACTCACTGACACCGTAGGAGTGCCTTGTGTGTGCCAAACGTCGCAACGTAACTGGGTGACTATAAAGGTACTCTACAGGTATCTCCGAAGGTGTCTGTTGAGTTGACATGGATCGAGACTGGGATTTGTCACTCCGTGTGACGGAGAGGTATCTCCGGGCCCACTCGGTAATACGTCATCTCGATGAGCTCAAAGTGACTAAGTAGTTAGTCACGGGATTATGTATTACGGAACGAGTAAAGAGACTTGGCGGTAACGAGATTGAACTAGGTATAGAGATACCGACGATCGAATCTCGGGCAAGTAACATACCGACGAGACAAAGGGAACTGTATACGGGATTACCTGAATCCTTGACATTGTGGTTCATCCGATGTGATCATCGAGGAACGTGTGGGAACCAATATGGGTATCCAGATCCCGCTATTGGTTATTGACCTGGGAGTGTCTCGGTCATGTCTGCATAGTTTCCGAACCCGCAGGGTCTACACACTTAAGGTTCGGTGACGCTAGGGTTGTTAGTGAGAACAGTGCATGGTAACCGAAGGTTGTTCGGAGTCCCGGATGAGATCCCGGACGTGACGAGGGTCTCCGGAATGGTCCGGGGATGAAGATTGATATATTGGATGATGGGAATCGGAGTCCGGAAGTGTTCCGGGGAGCACCGGGGAGTCGTCGGATGACCGAAAGGAGTTTCGGGGGGTCCCGGCAAGTGTTGCGGGCCTCATGGGCCAAAAGGGGGGAGGCACATCAGCCCACACAGGGGCTGTGCGCCCCCCCACAGGCCTCCCACGCAGCAAGGAGGGTGGGGGCGCCCCTAGGGCAGCCGGCCCCCTCTGGCTTGGGGGGCAAGGCGCCTAGGGGGGGCCACCCAAACCCTAGCCGCCCCCCCTCTCCCTTGTGGCCGCCACCCCCTAGGGGAAACCCTAGGGGCGCCTCCACTTCTCCCCTCCCCCTATATATAGAGAGGGAGAGAGAGGGCAGCCACACCCCTACGTGCCTTGGCGCTGCCTCTCCTCTCCCTCGTAGCATATCTTCTTCTCCGCAGTGCTTGGCGAAGCCCTGCTGAGTTTTCTCCACCACCACCTCCACCACGCCGTCGTGCTGCCGGAGGACTCAAGTTGCTACTTCACCATCGCTCGCTGGATCGAGGAGGTGAAGGCGTCATCAAGCCGTACGTGTGTTGAACGCGGAGGCACCGTCCGTTCGGTGCTGGGATCTTCGGCGATTTGAATCGCGGCGAGTACGACTCCATCAACCGCGTTCTTGAACGCTTCCGCTTAGCGATCTACAAGGGTATGTGGATCCGACTCTTCCCTCGTAGATGCATCTCCTAGATTGATCTTGGTGAGCGTAGGAAAATTTTTGTTTCCCATGCAACGTTCCCCAACAGGTTAGTGGCAAGATAACCCCGACATCACCCAGTACTGGGGAGGTAGTTCGGGAGTATTGCCATAGCTTGTATAGCAGATGCGTTTCGAAGGTCCGAGGTAAACGGTTTCCGGAAATAACTGGTTATGTGTTGAAGGATGGATACAACTGGATGTAGGATTAGAGTTGAGTGCGGGTTGCTTCCCCTGTATCCCCAACACCCGATTGCATAACTGGAAACTTTCGGAAATTAATAGGTGGGTTCATCTAGTAGCTCGTAGGCATTCTTCCAACGAATGGATGATATGGAGTTCGGGGTTCTACATTGAGTGAAGTGGTTTTATGGGCGTTGTTCCGATCGGGAGTTGCATCTTAAAGGGTCCTTGGCTATGCTGATCCGGGGATTTGTCAAAACCAGTCTTTCAGTAAAACAATTACCGAAAGGCCGACCTTTTTATTAAACCAGCAAGGAAGAATACTTCTTGCCGATGGACAATTCCTTGATACAGAATTCTAGAGTACTGATTATTATACAGGGTTGAGCTGGGATAGCTCAACAATTTATTACAAGTGCGCCAATATAGTACATAGAGGCGGATATGACACAATGGCAGGGTGGCATACTACTAACTCGTAATAAAAGGTGTTGGATATGTCAAAGTGAAGTGGGTGATGTGACTGCAATATAATACAGTTCATCGAGTGTCAGAGTGAGACCGGATGAATTTATTTGGTGGTTGGCGGAAGCGGTTATATAATAGTGATCAACTCCAGGATCGCAAGAGACTGACTCCACTAGACATAGGACTTGCTATCGTACTCTTCATCCATGAGATCGCCTTCGTCCACATCTGGCCAAATCAACAAGCTAGGTGAGTACTTTGAATGTACTCGCAAGACAGTTCAGACAAAAGATATAATAAATGCAACATGATGCATATGAGTATTCTAGCAAAAATTCAACCAGATAATAATATTTCTGAGCTGTATGTAAAAATAGAAGTCGGGCGGTAATCCTCCCGAAATCCATAAGATAAATAAAAGGAACCAAACGAGTGTCTGAGTGACGCCTCGTGAGGAATAAATAAATGGAAACATGCCACAGTCGAATGTCTGAGCGACATCGCATAAAGGGCTTAATCCGAAAATAAAAGACTAGAATGCCACAGTCAGACGTCTGAGCGACATCACATAAAGGGCTTATAAGAAAAAATAAATAACAAGAATGCCACAGTCGGACGTTTGAGCGACATCACATAAAGGGCTTATACTGAAAATAAATAACAAGAATGCCATAGTCGGACGTCTGAGCGACATCACATAAAGGGCTTATAATGAAAATAAATAACAATAATGCCACAGTCGGACGTCTGAGCGACATCACATAAAGGGCTTATAATGAAAATAAATAACAAGAATGCCACAGTCGGACGTCTGAGCGACATCACGGAAAGGGCTTATATAAACATTAGTATAACAGTGGAATACTTCAGGGAGTAAAACAGTACAGAGATAATTGGTTAGTTCATCTACCCAATGAACTTGACAAAATCACTACTCTTGCTACTATCAAAATTTGCTAGAGACGGTCACCGGGTTGACACAAAGATTTACCCTAGGCCATTAATATGGCTACTTGAAGGATTTAACTCTGCAGAGCTTGTACTATTAAATCATAGCCAACGGATTCAACTAGCCACAGGGGCTAGTTCCGTCTACGGTATTCTAGAAGAAACCCAACTGACCAGTACACACCCATTTCACATCCTGCTGTCCGGAATCACCCGCGACAACATTCACGAAAACTTTAAGACGGGGAGGCTACAACCTCGAATAACATGGGATCAAATTTATATATGCGCGCTCTAAGGGGTGCCCCCCTCTCGGTCCCAACCGGAAACACCCATGCCCCCTGACCGGATGACGGGCTTTAATCCAGGGCCATGGAACCCTCATCCCGGCCCCTCTACTTGGTGTGTACTCGGAAAGTGGTTTGCAACTGACTAGACCGTAATCTTAACAGACGGCCCATGATAGTACCAGAAGGAGATGAACGGAATGACGACATGATCTCCGTTGATACTAAGTTAACCAACTACTGGCATGCTCCAACAATACCAGTACACCACCCATCATGTCACCACATGATCGAGGTGGTTCAACCATTATCATTCGGGGCTCACCCGAAGCTTGCTTGCATGAAATATAACCATACACAAATGCTTATATGACCATGCTTATGAAAAGAACCACTTGAGCAAACATGCAACACACCCATCATATCAAAGGTTCAAACATGCTTGCCTGGTTCGGAGTAGTCGGAGTCTAACTCGGTGAGGTTCGTGGCTCCGTCACGTCCTTCGGTATCTACGTATTCAAACAAAACGGATACTAACATAAATACCGCGCGTGCGAAGAAAGTTGCTCCAAATATTTACACATAAATATGACAAAAAATAGACAGAAAACTAAAGAGGACAGAAAAAGAATCAACTCAAAATCCTCTTTAGTTAAAAACATATAAGAGTTTCTGTCCAGGGACTCATCTGTAATGAAACCGAAAGTTTCCAGGGGCTAGAATAGAAAACAGAAAAGCGAACCGGTACGTAGTACGCCAACAGAAGACGAAGACGTACTTTGCCCGAAGGAGCTTTCCAGAAAAACGTTTCGGAGGGAAACAAGAGGCTGACGAAGGGGTCCCACTCGTCGGGTTTAAAGACTGAAGCAGAGTCGCGCCGGCGCCAGAAGCTGCGGTGGCCGCCGGCGCCGATCCATAGCGAGTTAGGGGAGGGGAGTGGTACGTACAGCTTCCTGGTGTTCTTCCGCGTCGATTGGTGGTGGAGTTGAGCGTCGGCGAGTCCCACGTCGATTGCGACCCTGTCTCCGGCGGACGGCGGCTCGGGTGGTCGTGGACCTCGTCGGAGAGAGCTCCTGGGGTCAAATTGTTGTGGGGGTTAGGTTTGGGCAGGTGCCAGGAGGTTACGCTCGAGTCCAGGGAGGCGGAGGAGTTCTCACCGGAGAGAACGCTGCTGGAGCCCGAGGCGGACGGCGTTGGCCGGAGTTGGGGGAGAAGGACCCTTCGAGGCTCTTCCATAGGCTGGGCGCGGTCTAGGGAGATGGTGGAGGTGTGCGGGCTCGAGAACGAGCTCGGGGGTGCTTCATATAGCCGGCCCGAGGCGGTTGCCGTGAACGGGATAAGTTCGGCGAGCGATTACGGCGGTGCAGTGGAAGGACGGCGGGTTTAGGGGCTTGAGCATCGACTAGGAGATGCACTAGTTCCATTCCTGTGCCTAACTCAGCAGGGGAGGGGTGATTACGGGCTGCCCTTGACGGAACGGCGGTGCGGCACGTCGGCGGCAGAGAACGCGCTTTGTGCGCGCCAGGCCACGGCGACGGTGCTGCAGGCGTGTGCTGGCAGTGGAGAAGGCCACGCGGAGCTCTGGGGTGGCTTGGGCGGCGCCAAACGGCGTTGAGCTGCAGGATCCTCCCTGTCGACCGCCACAGAAGGTTCTATTGCCGCGGAAGTCGCCGGCGTGGTCGGGTCAGGGTGTCACCGACGCCCGGAAGCAGCCAAGCAAGCGTGCGGCATGCTGGATAAGCAGGGGGTGCAGTGAGCATCGATCCAAGGCGGGCACTGGCGAGATTGACGCTGCGGCTCTAACGAAACTGACGACTGCACTGTCGACTGATGATATTCAGTTAGCAGTTTCTGAAATTGACAGAACAGTGTAAGCCAGGTGTTCGATGAAATGATTCTGGCATGTGGGAAATGTTTCTGGGGCTGATATTTGGTGGAGTGGCCTCTTGATGCATCTAGAGGCTACCTGAATTTTCACAGAATTTTTGAAAGAAGATAAATATGAATTTTACCAAATTTTGCAAATCTGGTCCAAACTTGCAGCCGGTAAAATTTGAAAATTTTGAACTGTGGAGCAGTGAAACAAGATGGATCTAGGTTGTGGGTACTAAGGACTATCGAGAGAAGTTAGTTTGGAATCAAACAACAAGATGGATATGGTGGTTCCTTTGTAAATCACCAAGGTCCACTATAAATGACAGAAATAGTTTTTGGAGTAAAGATAAATAGAGGAAAAATTCTAATAAGGTTGAAACTCACTGGGATTAATTTGAGACTTGTCCTAAAGTGAAGAGGAGGTCCTGGAGAGAAATATTTCTGTTGGGGTCATGGCAAGATGAAGGTTGGAGAGGAAGATAAGCCCAAGGTTAAACCTATGATGTTTAAATCAAGAAGGAAATGAATCAAACAAATCTCTAAGAAAACAACTTGTGTTGAGCTAACACAAGAAAAGACAATCAAGACCCAAAAATTCAAGCTAGGAAAGAACACACAAACTTTGGCCAGGAGAGATTTTAGAAGGGTTTCAAGAGAAGATCAAACAGCCCCCTTCCAGAAGACCAAAAGTTTTAAAGAAAAATCAAACCAAAAATTTGGAGTGTGACAACACCTACCCCCTTAGGAAAAATCTCGTCCCCGAGATTTCAGCTGATCCTCAAATAGGTGTGGGTGTTCTATCCGAAGAAAATCTTCCCTTTCCCATGTTGCCTCATCCTCTGTGTGATTACTCCACTGAACCTTGAGAAATTTAATAGTCTTCTGACGGGTTCTCCTTTCAAACTCCTCCAATATTTTTATTGGGTGTTCCCGGTAGGTGAGATCTGGTTGCACATCGGGATTTTCATGCGACACATGCTTCTCTGGGTTGCTTAAACACTTCCGTAGTTGCGAAACATGGAACACGTCGTGGATGTCTGATAGTTCCTTGGGAAGGTCCAACTGGTAGGCCACTCTGCCTCTCCGTGCAACTATACGGAAGGGTCCGATAAACCGTGGTGCTAGTTTCCCTTTGACCTTGAATCTCTGTAGTCCCCTCATAGGAGATACACGTAGGTACACGTCTTCACCAGGTTCAAAACTTACTTCCCGATATTTTTTATCATAGTAGCTCTTTTGTCGGCTTTAGGCTGTCTTGAGTCGATCCCGTATTATTTTAACTCTTTCCTCAGCTTCTTTTAACATGTCTGGGCCGAAGATACGACTGTCCCCTGTTTCTGACCAGTTCAACGGAGTACGGCATGCTTGCCTCCCAACTGGTCCCATAGGTGAGGACACATGCCCTTAGCATGTCTTCTAGTATCTGATTTACTCGTTCCATTTGTCCTCCAGTCTGGGGGTGATAAGCTGTACCGAACGTTAGTTGCGTCCCGAGAGCTTGCTGGAACTGATCCCAAAATTTGCAGACGAACTGAGTGCCTTTGTCGGATATTATAGTCTTCGGGACCCCATGTAGGCATACTATACGGGCGAGGTAAAGCTTGGCAAGCTTTTGGGTGGTATGGGTTGTCTTGACTGGAATGAAGTGTGCCACCTTGGTCAGTCTATCTGTGATGACCCATATGGCATCATTTCCGTGTTGTGATCATGGCAGTCCAACGATGAAGTCCATCCCAATATCGTCTCATTTTCACTCTAGTATCTTGTTTGGCCGTAAGAGTCCTGCGGGTTTTTGGTGCTCGGCTTTAATGCGTTTACAGGAATTGCAGCATGCAATATATGTGGCTATATCCCTCTTCATGCCGTTCCACCAAAATCTTTCCTGAAAGTCCTTGTACATTTTTGTCCCTCCAGGGTGAATTGAGTATGGAGCGGTGTGGCTCTCTGCTAGAATTTTCTGTTTAAGGCCGTTGCTATTTGGTACGTAGAGCCTGTCTCCGAACCATAATATTCCCTCACTGTCTATGGTAAATTCTGAGGCCTTGCCCTGACTTACTTTTCTTTTTATTCCATCGATGCTGTGGTGTCCATGCTGATCCTTCTTTATTTGTTCTATTAGCGTAGGCTGTATTTCCAGATTTGACACTTCGCCTTTAGTGACCATCATTAAGTTGAGCTTGGCGAATTCTCGCTGAAATTCGGGTCTCAAGTTCTGTAGGCTGCTGTTGTCCGGGCTGGGGTTACGGCTGAGAGCATCAGCTACCACGTTTGCCTTTCCTGGGTGATAGTGGATGCCAACGTCATAATCTTTTACCAGTTCCAGCCAGCATCGTTGCAGTAAATTGAGTTCTGGTTGTGTGAAAATATATCTGAGGCTCTTATGGTCCGTATATATTTCACAACGATTCCCAAGCAAAAAGTGCCTCCACTCCTTGAGTGCATGTATGACTGCTGCCAATTCCAAATCGTGAGTAGGATAGTTTTCTTCATGTTTTCGTAGTTGCCGGGAAGCGTAGGCGACTATTTTGCCTTCTTGCATTAGTACGCATCCGAGACATTTTCGGGATGCGTCGCAATATACTTCAAAACTCCTGTGTATGTCTGGTACAACCAATACTGGGGCTGTTGTTAATTTCTTTTTGAGTTCCTGGAAGCTTTTCTCACACGCTTTGGTCCATACGAACTTCTTATCTTTCTTGAGTAACTGTGTCATTGGTTTGGGTATAGTGGAAAATCCTTCAATAAACCTTCTGTAATATCCAGCCATACCGAAGAAACTTCGTATATCCGTTACATTGGCCGGTGACTTCCAACCAAGTACAGCTTGAACTTTATCCGGGTCCACAGCAACTCCTTCTTGTGTCAATACGTGTGCTAGGAAACCAACTTGCCTCAACCAAAATTCACATTTGCTGAATTTGGCGTAGAGTTGATGTTTCCTTAATTCTACCAGTACGATACTGAGGTGTTCAGCATGCTCTTCTGGTGTCTTTGAATATACCAAGATATCATCAATAAATACCACCACAAATTTGTCCATGAATTTCATAAACACTTTGTTCACGAGGTGAACAAAATACACGGGGGCGTTGGTCAGTCCAAACGGCATTACTGTAAATTCATATAGTCCGTATCTGGAGGTGAATGATGTTTTCGGAATATCTTCTGTCCGTACTTTTAATTGATGATAACCTGACCTTAGATCAACTTTTGAGAAAACCTTGGCTTGCGCGAGCTGGTCAAATAAATCATTTATCTGTGGCATCAGATATTTGTTCTTGATAGTGACCATGTTGAGCGCTCGGTAGTCTATACACAATCTCATAGTCCCATCCTTCTTTTTGGCAAATAATACCAGCGAACCCCAAGGTGAGGAACTGGCCCGTATATATCCTTTGTCCAGCAATTCCTTTATTTGTTTCTTTAGTCCGACCAACTCGGATGGTGCCATTCTGTATGGTTTCTTGTATATGGGGGTGGTTCCAGGTGCTAGTTCAATAATAAATTCTATTTCTCTGTCTGGTGGCATGCCTGGTAGTTCTTCGGGAAATACGTCCAGAAATTCACATACAACTGAAACTTTGCTTAACTCAGAAGTGTCTACCTTGTTTAATTTTGGCTGCCGCGATACTGGTCTTTCCTGAGCTGCGACTCTTATTGTCTTTCCGTGATGATGAGTAAGGATCACTGTCCGGTTGAAGCAGTCGATAAATCCTTTGTTGGTGGTTAGCCAGTCCATACCCAGGATAACATCTAGTCCCTTGTTTTCCAACACGATGAGGTTTGCATGAAACTTTAATCCCTCAATTTCAATTACTATACCTTGGCAGTTATTTTGAGTGATCTGCTTACTTCCGGGGGACTTGATGGTCATTGACTTTCCCAAGGGAAGTATTGAAAAACCATGTTGCAAAGCAAAACTCTTCAAAATGAACGAATGAGAAGCTCCAAAATCAAACAAAACCATGGCAGGTATTGTGTTGACAGGGAACGTACCGAGTACGATATCCGGGGCATCCTGTGCTTGCTCCTTGGTCACATGGTTCAGGTGTCCTTTCTTGTGGTTGTTATTGGGGTTGAAGTTGTTACGCTTGGGCACGGAATTGTTTCCGTTGCTGTTTAGCTTCGGTGCTGAGTTTCTTGGCTTTGGGCACTGTTTAGCATAGTGTCCCTCTTCTCCACATGCGTAGCAAGTAACACCTGGGCGATAGGTGAAATCCTTGTCCCTTGCATGAAAATTCTTGTTTGGACGTGTGTCATTTGTCATGGGTTTGTTAGCCCCATTTTTCTGGAAATTTATCTTATTCCTGTTGTTGCGAGGGTGGTTGGTCTGATCCCTTTTTCTCTTGCGACTGTCTTCCAGACTACGACGTTCATTTTCCAACGTAATAGCCTTGTCCACCAGTGTCTTGAAATCTGGAAAAGTGTGTACGACTAACTGGCATTTAAGTGCTAGTGCCAGCCCGTCCAGGAATTTTTCCATCTTCTTATTTTCAGTCATACGTTCTTCGTTGGCATAGCGGGACAATTGCGTAAACTGACTGTTGTACTCAGTTACTGTCATGCCCCTTTGCTTGAGGTCATCAAATTCTCTTTTCTTGATCTTCATAATGCTCTTAGGGATGTGCGTCCCACGAAAGCTTTCTTTGAAATCTTCCCAGGTGATATCATTTATGTTGGGGTGCGTAAGCAGATAATTTTCCCACCATGACGCGGCTGCTCCAGTCAGATAATGTGGTGCGTAAAGTACCTTTTCACGGTCTGGGCATTGTGCCACAATTAATTTCCTTTCAATATCTCGAAGCCAATCATCGGCCTCAAGAGGTCTGTCTGTGTGCGAAAATGTTGTTGGACGTGTCTTCTGAAATTCAGATAATTTTGAGTGCTGCTGGTATGGCTCACGGTGATTTCCCATGTTAATGACATGGTTCATCATTTCCTGGTGCTGTTGCTGACCTTGCTCGTAAAGACGACAAACTTGAGAAAATGCTGTTTCGCTGCCCTGCTGACTTGACTGCCCCTGTGTGAAATTGTTACCTGACTGCGGGCCATAATTCTCCTCTGGCAGACTTGGCATGGAACGCGTCCCGGGACGAGTCATTTCTTACTCTGGGGTATTATTGCAGAAATCAGGAGAAGAACCGGGCAGCAAAAATAAACCAAGAATTGCAAAAGCAGCAGAACACGAGCTCCAGAGAGAAATAAAATAAAAGCTTGATTGCGCACGGAGAAGGACTGCTTAGTACATAACTTACACACGAGTCGTAATTATACATACGTCACTCAGGATGCGCGTACACATTCCTGACATGTTATTTATGCTAGTGCACTTCTCCAAATTCCTACATGATGCGCAAACTGACTACTTCCCATCAACCTATTTTACATATCACACACATAACACAAGTGAGCAAAACGCGTCGGGGATAGACGCACTAGTCGGAGATGTTGAAGATTTCCCTCGGCCTGCCGAGGGTAAGGCCCAGTGGTGCTGGAGACTCAACTTCCTCCTCACTAATAGGCTCCAGGCATGGAGTATGGGTACGAGGTGTTGATGCAGGTGCGGCAGGCGGTGCAGTTCTGACTGGGGTAGGATCAATGACCTGGTCAAACTCCTTAGTGGTAGGCAGACGGCGAGCGGTGGCTAAGATGGAAGGTGCATAAGATGCGGCAGACGAGACAAATGTCATTGGTGGCGCAGTATGGAGTAGCTCCCTCCTGTTGGCGGAGCCACTCAGGTCCAAGTCCATACGAGCAGCCACCAAGTCATCCACAAGATTATCAAAGGCTGCCTCAAGTGCCTTGAGGTACTCAACCATTGATTCGATGGCTTCATCACGTTCCCCATTTGCGCAAGCAAACGCATAGTGGCACGTGTAGGGCACGTGGCATGGAAGGTAACGGTAGTGACGAGTCTTCATTGAAGGAAGAATGTCCCTGAGGCGAGCTATCGCCTCACGGGCAGCCATTTGCATGGCATGCCTCTCCGTAGGCATGGCCCTGCCCACAAATCGGAGGCAGCGTGCTTCAGAACGCCCTCCCTTGAAGTGCACCACGGCCTGGTGCATTGACACACTATCGTTGAGCTTGTGACGGTAGAGTGTAAACTCTGGACGGGTTGATGGCCCAATCGCGACTTTGGTGATGGTGAAGAGGAGCTTGACAAACCCCTTAGGAATGTTGGCGAACACTTGTGCATCACAGTCATTGCTAGCCATCTACAAAAGTAGACAAAAATTCCGAATAGTCAAGTCATAAATTTATAATGACTAATAGAAAATTGCTACAGATGCAAAAATGCTAAGTAGCAGTTATTACGCTAATAACCGATTAGCGATCACACCTAGTGGCTTCCTACAGTCAGCCTGGCTCTGGTACCAAGGTTGTCAAGACTGGTCTTTCAGTAAAACAAATACCGAAAGGCCGACCTTTTTATTAAACCAGCAAGGAAGAATACTTCTTGCTGATGGACAATTCCTTGATACAGAATTCTAGAGTAGTGATTATTATACAGGGTTGAGCTGGGATAGCTCAACAATTTATTACAAGTGCGCCAACATAGTACATAGAGGCGGATATGACACAATGGCAGGGTGGCATACTACTAACTCATAATAAAAGGTGGTGGATATGTCACAGTGAAGTGGGTGATGTGACTCCAATATAATACAGTTCATCGAGTGTCGGAGTGAGACCCGATGAATTTATTTGCTGGTTGGCGGAAGCGGTTATATAATAGTGATCAACTCCAGGATCGCAAGAGACTGACTGGGACTCCACTAGACGTGGGACTCGCTATCGTACTCTTCATCCATGAGATCACCTTCGTCCACATCTGGCCAAATCAAAAAGCCAGGTGAGTACTTTGAATGTACTTGCAAGACAGTTCGGACATAAGATATAATAAATGCAACATGATGCATATGAGTATTCTAGCAAAAATTCAACCAGATAATAATATTTCCGAGCTGTATGTAAAAATAGAAGTCGGGCGGTAATCCTCCCGAAATCCATAAGATAAATAAAAGGAACCAAACGAGTGTCTGAGTGACGCCTCGTCGGGAATAAATAAATGGAAACATGCCACAGTCGGATGTCTGAGCGACATCGCATAAAGGGCTTAATCCGAAAATAAAAGACAAGAATGCCACAGTCGGACGTCTGAGCGACATCACATAAAGGGATTATAAGAAAAAAATATAACAAGAATGCCACAGTCGGATGTCTGAGCGACATCACATAAAGGGCTTATACTAAAAATAAATAACAAAAATGCCACAGTCGGACGTCTGAGCGACATCACATAAAGGGCTTATAATGAAAATAAATAACAAGAATGCCATAGTCGGACGTCTGAGCGACATCACATAAATGGCTTATAATGAAAATAAATAACGAGAATGCCACAGTCGGACGTCTGAGCGACATCACGGAAAGGGCTTATATAAACATTAGTATAACAGTGGAACACTTCAGGGAGTAAAATAGTACAGAGATAATTGGTTAGTTCATCTACCCAATGAACTTGACAAAATCACTACTCTTGCTACTATCAAAATTTGCTAGAGACGGTCACCGGGTTGACATGAAGATTTACCCTAGGCCATAAATATGGCTACTCGAAGGATTTAACTCTGCAGAGCTTGTACTATTAAATCATAGCCAACGAATTCTACTAGCCACAGGGACTAGGTCCGTCTACGGTATTTTAGAAGAAACCCAACTGACCAGTACACACCCATTTCACATCCTGCTGTCCGGAATCACCCACGACAACATTCACGAAAACATTAAGACGAGGAGGCTACAACCTCTAATAGCATGGGATCAAATTTATATATGCGCGCTCTAAGGGGTGCCCCCCTCTCGGTCCCAACCGGAAACACCCATGCCCCCTGACCGGATGACGGGCTTTAATCCAGGGCCATGGAACCCTCATCCCGACCCCTCTACTTGGTGTGTACTCGGAAAGTGGTTTGCAACTGACTAGACCGTAATCTTAACAGACGTCCCATGTTAGCTACAAAAGGAGATGAACGGAATCACGACATGATCTCCGTTGATACTAAGTTAACCAACTACTGGCATGCTCCAACAATACCAGTACACCACCCATCATGTCACCACATGATCGAGGTGGTTCAACCATTATCATTCCGGGCTCACCCGAAGCTTGCTTGCATGAAATATAACCATACACAAATGCTTATATGACCATGCTTATGAAAAGAACCACTCGAGCAAACATGCAACACACCCATCATATCAAAGGTTCAAACATGCTTGCCTGGTTCGGAGTAGTCGGAGTCTAACACGGTGAGTTTCGCGGCTCCGTCACGTCCTTCGGTATCTACGTATTCAAACAAAACGGATAGTAACATAAATACCATGCGTGCGAAGAAAGTTGCTCCAAATATTTACACATAAATATGAAAAAAAACTAGACAGAAAACTAAAGAGGACAGAAAAAGAATCAACTCAAAATCATCTTTAGTTAAAAAGATATAAGAGTTTCTTTCTAGGGACTCATCTGTAATGAAACAGAAAGTTTCCAGGGGCTAGAATAGAAAACAGAAAAGCGAACCGGTACGTAGTACGCCAACAGAAGACGAAGACGTACTTTTCCCGAAGGCGCTTTCCAGAAAAACGTTTTGAAGGGAAACGAGAGGCTGACGAGGGGGTCCCACTTGTCGGGTTTAAACACTGAAGCAGAGTCGCGCCGGCGCCAGAAGCTGCGGTGGCCGCCGGCACCGATCCACGACGAGTTAGGGGAGGGGAGTGGTACGTACAGCTTCCTGGTGTTCTTCCGCGTCGATTGGTGGTGGAGTTGAGCGTTGGCGAGTCCCACGTCGACGGCGACCCTGTCTCCGGCGGACGGCGGCTCGGGTGGTCGTGGACCTCGTCGGAGAGAGCTCCTAGAGTCAAATTGGAGTGGGGGTTAGGTTTGGGCAGGTGCCAGGAGGTTACGCTCGAGTCCAGGGAGGCGGAGGAGTTCTCACCGGAGAGAACGCTGCTGGAGCCGGAGGCGGATGGCGTTGGCCGGAGTTGGGGAAGAAGGGCCCTTTGAGGCTCTTCCAGAGGCTGGGCGCGGTCTAGGGAGATGATGGAGGTGTGCGGGCTCGAGAACGAGCTCGAGGGTGCTTTATATAGCCGGCCCGAGGCGGTGCAGTGGCAGGACAGCGGGTTTAGGGGCTTGAGCATCGACTAGGAGATGCACTGGTTCCATTCCTGTGCCTAACTCAGCAGGGGAGGGGTGATTACGGGCTGCCCTCGACGGAACGGCCGTGCGGCACGTCGGCGGCAGAGAACGCGCTCTGTGCGCGCCAGGCCACGGCGACGGTGCTGCAGGCGTGTGCTAGCAGTGGAGAAGGCAACGCGGAGCTCTGGTGTGGCTTGGGCGGCGCCAAAGGGCGTCGAGCTGCAGGATCCTCCCTGTTGGCCGCCACGGAAGGTTCTGTTGCCGCGGAAGTCGCCGGCGTGGTCGGGTCAGGCTGCCACCGACGCCCGGAAGCAGCCAAGCAAGCGTGCGGCGTGCTGGATAAGCAGGGGGTGCAGTGAGCATCGATCCAAGGCGGGCACTGGCGAGATTGACGCTGTGGCTCTGACGAAACTGACGGCTGCACTGTCGACTGATGATCTTCAGTTAACAGTTTCTGAAATTGACAGAACAGTGTAAGCCAGGTGTTCGATTAAATGATTCTGGCATGCGGGAAATGTTTCAGGGGCTGATATTTGGTGGAGTGGCCTCTTGATGCATCTAGAGGCTGCCTGAATTTTCACAGATTTTTTGAAAGAAGATAAATATGAATTTTACCAAATTTTGCAAATCTGGTCCAAACTTGCAGCCGGTAAAATTTGAAAAATTTGAACTGTGGACCAGTGAAACAAAATGGATCTTGGTTGTGGGTACTAAGGACTATCGAGAGAAGTTAGTTTGGAATCAAACAACAAGATGGATATGGTGGTTCCTTTGTAAATCACCAAGGTCCACTATAAATGACAGAAATAGTTTTTGGAGTAAAACTAAATAGAGGAAAAATTCTAATAAGGTTGAAACTCACTGGGATTAATTTGAGACTTGTCCTAAAGTGAAGAGGAGGTCCTGGAGAGAAATATTTCTGTTGGGGTCATGGCAAGATGAAGGTTGGAGAGGAAGATAAGCCCAAGGTTAAACCTATGATGTTTAAATCAAGAAGGAAAGGAATCAAACAAATCTCTAAGAAAACAACTTATGTTGAGCTAACACAAGAAAAGACTGTCAAGACCCAAAAATTCAAGCTAGGAAAGAACACACAAACTTTGGCCAGAAGAGATTTTAGAAGGGTTTCAAGAGAAGATCAAACAACCCCCTTCCAGAAGACCAAAAGTTTGAAAGAAAAACCAAACCAAAAATTTGGAGTGTTACAGGATTGCAAAACCCTTTCGTAACACATTCCATGAGCTTTCAACACGAACATGTGGGACGAAGCTTCTATCTTGTATTTGTTCTATTTGCTCCTTGTTGTTTTATTTTACCTTTTGTTCTCCCAAGTGGCTTCTCGAGAAGATTGTTGTACCATTAAACTGTGGATTACATTCATTCATTTTGTTCGAATGTTCTTGTGAAGAATTATGTTGTAGTTCTAGCCGTTGATTTAGCTTATATATTTTCAATCAATGGCTAATAGTTGTCATCTCATTCAGGGTGGCTCCTAAGAAGGTTCCCAATGCTAACCCAGAGGGTGAAGAAGTTCCTGATCGTCCGCCTTCCCCTCCTCCTTCGTCTGAGGCCTGGAGAGCAATTATGCAAGCGACAAACCAGAAAACCCAGATGCTTATGCAAATGACGCAGAACATTCAAGCCAACCAAGCAAATCAAGGTGGTCAAGGGAACCAAGGCCAAGGCAATTTGTTCAATCAACCTCACTTTGTAACTCTCAACCAATTTCTGGCAAACCAACCGAAGGCGTTCAATTACTGTGTGGATCCGCTAGATGCTGAAGACTGGATAACAGACATCAAAAAACATTTCGAGTGCAGTAACGTGAGACCTGAGGATTATGTCAAGTTTGCCGCCTTCCAACTCAAGGATCAAGCTGCTGATTGGTGGCAACAGTACAAAGATTCCTGAGATGGACGTGAAATCTCGTGGATTGACTTCTGCAAGGATTTCCGCTCTCACCACATCCCAACTAGTGTCATCGAAGGCATGCGTGAGTAATTCCGCAACCTGAAGCAAGGCACCATGTCCGTTTATCAATACAATGTCAAGTTCCAGAACCTTGCTCGCTATGCCAAGCAAGACATCCCAGATGCCAAGAGCAAGATTTATCAGTTCCGTGGTGGTGTGAAGGGTGAACTCCAACTAGCTCTCACCTTGTTTGAGCCGGATGAATTTGATCAATTCTATAACATGGCCCTTAAGCAAGAGGCAGCCCAGCTCAAGTGTGAAGCTTCCAAAAAGAGGATCAGAGATGCTGTTAACTCCTCCTCTTCTTCCCAAGTGGTCGCAAAGCAGCAGAAGTTTTGGCTTCCACCTCCTCCAGTGCTCCGCCCTCCCAACAACAACAACAAGCACTCTGGTGGCCGTGGTTTCTCCCACCCACCCAACCCAAGTAATCAGTCCAAGAATCACTTTCAAGCTTCGAAGTCAAGTGGTCCTTATCACCGTCCTCTTTAAGAAGTGGTATGCAACAAGTGCACTCAGAAGGGTCATTATGCTAACAAGTGTCCCAACCCAAGGCGCCTTCCACCTCCTCCACCTGTCAGCATTGCTATTGTAAAGCACAATCCCAAGCAAGCAAGAGTGAATCTGATGAATGCAGCTCAAGGAGAGAATTCTTCAAATGTGAAACTTGGTAATCTTCCAGTTAACTCTATTCCTGCAAAAGTGTTGTTTGATTCAGGTGCATCATGCTCTTTCATGTCTCACCCATTTTCTACGAAGTACAATGTTACCACCAAAAATTTACCTCAAAAGTTGCAAGTGACTTCTCCGGGGAAACGAATGACTTCTAGTGTTTTTTCTCCGGATATATCTATTCATATGGGTGATTACAGCTTTCTGGTATCTCCGGTTATTCTCGGCAATTCCGACATTGATCTTATTCTTGGGATGGATTGACTCTCCAAGCATGATGCAAACATTGATTGTGCAAATAAGGAAGTCAAGCTTACTCATCCTGACGAAGACGTGATTATCTTTGCCTCTCGAGATAACACAATCAGGCTATTCTCTCTCAATGACAAGGGCGAGATTAATGCCATCTCTCAAATTCCGGTTGTCAATGAGTATGAAGATGTTTTTCCTGAAGAGCTTCCAGGAATGCCTCTGCATCGTCAAGTTGAATTCGTCATTGAACTCGAGCCGGGTACCGAGCCAGCATGCCGGCGTCCGTACAAGCTCTCCCCTGATGAGTTGAAGGAGATGAAGAAACAACTCGATGAGCAAGAGCGTATGGGTCTAATCAGGCCTAGTACTTCTCCTTCGGGCTATGGTGTTCTATTTGTCAAGAAGAAGGATGGCACGGAGCGCCTTTGCGTTGATTACCGGCCATTGAATAAGAAGACAATGAAGAACAAGTATCCGCTCCCCAATATCAATGAATTGTTCGAGCAGCTCAAAGGAGCAAAGGTGTTCTCAAAGCTCAATCTCCGGATGGGTTACCATCAGATTCGTACCCGTGAAGAGGATATTCACAAGACCGCATTCAGAACAAGCTATGGCTCCTATGAATACACGGTCATGTCTTTTGGCCTCGCAAATGCTCCACCCACCTTCTTGAGGATGATGCACTTCATATTCAACCCCTACACCAATGAATTTGTTCTCGTCTATCTGGATGACATCTTGGTATTCTCCATGAATGAAGAAGACCATGCCAAGCACCTCCGTGATACTTTCCATTTATGGCAATATATGAAACGTTGACTTCATCAATTCCATTCTGGGCTCTTCTTTCATTTCGGGTTTCTTCATTTTGTCGCGTGCGTGTGTGCATTTCATCCATGTCATGTTATCATGTGCATTTCATTACATTCGTGTTGTCACTGGCACCCGGTCCCACTCGCCTCTTCCCGTTGTCCGCTTCGAGTTCCGACACTCACACACGTGCCCGTGGCACCCCCGAGTCCTTCTTTCGTGTGTGGCCATGTAGTCGGACTCTGATGTTATTTGGATGATGAATGTTTATGTAATGCATCGTGTGACGTGGCGAGTGTAAGCCAACTACTCTTTTGCAATTTCATCCCTCTTTTACATGAGTTGTGCAAAGAAACCATTCTTGAGATCATTCCAGTATGATATTGTGCCTTTAAGTCGTGCCTCGACACGTGGGAGGTATAATCTCATACTGGGCATTACAGATCATATCTTGGATTTCATGGCTTCAAGCCATTTGTTGGAATCCGGGTCCACCATCGCTTCTTCATAGTTCGAAGGTTCAACATTGTCTAACAACATGATTTCCAACACAGGGTTGCCGTACAACTCTGGTGCGGGACATGTCCTCGTGGACCTTCGAAGTTCAGTAGTATAACTTGATCCAAAGTTTCATGATCATTATCATTAACTTCCTCTCCAGTCGGTGCAGGCACCATAGAAACATCTTCTCGTGCTGCGCTAATTTCTGGTTCAAGAGGGGTTACAACAACCTCATCAAGTTCTACTTTCCTCCCACTCACTTCTTTCGAGAGAATATCTTTCTCTAGAAAGGATCCATTCTTGGAAACAAAGACCTTGCCTTCAGATCTGAGGTAGAAGGTATACCCAATAGTTTCCTCAGGGTATCCTATGAAGACACATTTTTTCAATTTGGGTTCGAGCTTTTCAGGTTGAAGTTTCTTGACATAAGCATCACATCCCCAAACTTTTAGAAACGACAACTTAGTTTCTTCCCAAACCATAGTTCATACGGTTTCATCTCAATGGATTTAGAAGGTGCCCTATTTAAAGTGAATGCGGCAGTCTCTAAAGTATAACCCCAAAATGATAGCGGTAAATCGGTGAGAGACATCATAGATCGCACCATGTCCAACAGAGTACGATTACGACATTTGGACACACCATTACGCTGAGGTGTTCCAGGCGGCGTCAGTTGTGAAACAGTTCCACATTTCCTTAGGTGTGTGCCAAATTCATGACTTAAATATTCTCATCCATGATCTGATCATAATAACTTTATTTTTCTGTCACGTTGATTCTCAACCTCATTATGAAATTCCTTGAACTTTTCAAAGGTCTCAGACTTGTGTTTCATCAGGTAGACAGACCCATGTCTACTTAAGTCATCAGTGAGGGTGAGAACATAACGATAGCCACCACGAGCCTCAACGCTCATTGGAACGCATATATCAGCATGTATCATTTCCAACAAGTTGGTTGCTTGCTCCATTGTTCTGGAGAACAGAGACTTGCTCTTCTTCCCAAGAGGCATGGTTTGCACGTGTCAAATGATTCATAATCAAGAGACTCCAAAAGTCCATCTGCACAGAGTTTCTTCATACGTTTGACACCAATATGACCAAGGCGGGAGTGCCACAAGTATGTGGGACAATCATTATCAACCTTACATCTTTTGGCATTCACACTATTAATATGTGTAACATCACGTTCGAGATTTAATAAAAACTAAACCATTGACCAGTGGGGCATGACCATAAAACATTTCTCTCATATAAATAGAACAACCATTATTCTCAGATTTAGATGAGTAGCCATCTCGCATTAAATGAGATCCAGATACAGTGTTCATGCTCAAAGCTGGTACTAAATAACAGTTATTGAGGTTTAAAACTAATCCCAAAGGTAGATGTAGAGGTAGCGTGCTGACAGCGATCACATCGACCTTGGAACCATTCCCGACGCGCGTCACCTCGTCCTTCTCCAGTCTCCGCTTATTTCGTAGCTCCTGCTTTGAGTTACAAATGTGAGCCACTGCACCGGTATCAACTACCCAGGAGCTACTACGAGCGCTGGTAAGGTACACATCAATAACATGTATATCACATATACCTTTGACGTTGCCGGCCTTCTTATCCGCTAAGTATTTGGGGCGATTCCGCTTCCAATGACCTGTTCCCTTGCAATAAAAGCACTCAGTCTCAGGCTTGGGTTGATTCTTTGGCTTCTTCCCGGCAACTGGCTTACCGAGCATGGCAACTCCCTTGCCATCCTTCTTGAAGTTCTTCTTACCCTTTCCTTTCTTGAACTTAGTGGTTTTATTCACCATCAACACTTGATGTACCTTTTTGATCTCCACCTCCGCTGATTTCAGCATTGAATATAACTAGGGAATGGCCGTCTCCATCCCTTGCATATTGTACTTCATCACAAAGCTCTTGTAGCTAGGTGGAAGCGACTGGAGGATTCTGCCAACGACCACGTCATCTGGGAGATTAACTCCCCGCTTAGACAAGCGGTTGTGCAACCCAGATATTCTGAGTATATGCTCACTCACAGAACTGTTTTCCTCCATCTTACAACTGTAGAACTTGTCAGAGACTTCATATCTCTCGACCTGGGCATGAGCTTGGAAAACCATTTTCAGCTCTTGGAACATCTCATATGCTCCGTGTTGCTCACAACGCTTTTGGAGCCCCGATTCTAAGATGTAAAGCATGCCGCACTGAACCAGGGAGTAATCATCACTACACGACTGCCAGGCGTTCATATGCGGTGCGTCACCTAGCGGTGCTTCAAGGACATATTCTTTCTTGGTAACTATGAGGATGATCCTCAAGTTACAGACCCAATTCGTATAGTTGCTACCATCGTCTTTCAACTTGGTTTTCTCTAGGAACGCATTGAAGTTGATGGCAACATTAGCGTGGGCCATTTGATCTACAAGACATATTGTAAGGATTTTAGACTATGTTCATGATAATTAAGTTCATCAATCAAATTTAATGAACTCCCACTCAGATAGACATCTCTCTAGTCATCTAAGTGATACATGATCCGAATCGACTAGGCCGTGTCCGATCATCACGTGAGATGGACAAGTCATCAATGGTGAACATCTCCATGTTGATCGTATCTTCTATACGACTCATGTTCGACCTTTCGGTCATTCGTGTTCCGAGGCCATGTCTGTACACGCTAGGCTCATCAAGTCAACCTAAGTGTATTGCATGTGTAAATCTGGCTTACACCCGTTGTATGCGAACGTTAGAGCCTATCACACCCGATCATCACGTGGTGCTTCGAAACAACAAACCTTAGCAATGGTGCAAAGTTAGGGGGGACACAATTCTTGAAATTTTAGTGAGAGATCATCTTATTTAAGCCACCGTCGTTCTAAGCAAATAAGATGTAAAACATGATAAACATCACATGCAATCAAATAGTGATATGATATGGCTAATATCATTTTGATTCTTTCAATCTCCATCTTCAGGGCTCCATGATCATCATCGTCACCGGCATGACACCATGATCTCCATCATCATAATCTCCATCATCGTGTCTTCATGAAGTTGTCTCGCCAAACGTTACTTCTACTACTATGGCTAACAGTTAGCAATAAAATAAAGTAATTGCATGGCGTTTTCAATGACATGCAGGTCATAAAATAAAATAAGACAACTCCTATGCCTCCTGCCGGTTGTCATACTCATCGACATGCAAGTCGTTAATCCTATTACAAGAACATGATCAATATCATACATCACAATTATCATTCATCACATCCTTTTGGCCATATCACATCACACAACACATGCTGCAAGAACAAGTTAGACGTCCTCTAATTGTTGTTGCAAGTTTTTTTACGTGGCTGCTATAGGTTTCTAGCAAGAACGTTTCTTACCTATGCCAAAACCACAACATGATATGCCAATTACTACTTACCCTTCATAAGGACCCTTTTCATTGAATCCGATCCGACTAAAGTGGGAGAGATAGACACCCGCTAGCCACCATATGCAACTAGTGCATGTCAGTCGATGGAACCTATCTCACGTAAGCGTACGTGTAAGGTTGGTCCGGGCCGCTTCATCCCATGATGCCGTCGAATCAATATAAGACTAGTAACGACAAGTAAATTGACAAATCGACGGACACAACAACTTGTGTTCTACTCGTGCATAGAAACTACACATAGACCTAGCTCTGATACCACTGTTGGAGATTGTTGCAGAAATTCAAAAATTTCTACGCATCACCAAGATCAATCTATGGAGTGACTAGCAATGAGAGGGGAGTGCATCTTCATACCTTTGAAGATCGTGATGCGGAAGCGTTGCAAGAACGCGGTTGGTGGAGTCGTAGACGAAGCGATTCAGATCGTGGCTGAATCCGATCTAAGCACCGAACAATGGCGCATCAGCGTTCAACATGTTGGGTAACGTAGCATAATTTAAAAAAATTCTACGCTTTCACCAAGATCCAACTATGGAGACATCTAGCAACGAGCAAGTAAGAGTGCATCTACATACCGTTATGTAGATCGCGAGCGGAAGCTTTCGAAGAAGCGTGGATGAAGTAGTCGTACTCTTCGCGTTCTTCGTCACCGATGATCTAGCGCCGAACGGACGGCACCTCCGCGTTCAACACACGTACGGTGCAGCAACGTCACCTCCTTCTTGATCCAGCAAGGGGGGAGGAGAAGTCGTCAGAGATCCGGCAGCACGACGGCGTGATGACGGATGCAGTGGAGATCGCAGCAGGGCTTCGCCGGGCGCCCTGCATTGGAGTATGGAGGTGTGACGGGAGGGGGAGAGGCGCCAGGGCAAGGGTGCGGCTGCCATCTCCCTCCCCACATATATATAGGGGGCCAGGGGGTGCGCCAGCCCCCTGCAGATCCAATCTGCAAGGGGGGCGGCGGCCAGGGGGGAGTCCTTGCCCCCCAAGGCAAGTGGTGGCCCCCCTCCCCCTTAGGGTTTTAACCCTAGGCGCATGGGGAGGTGGGCCCCTAGTGGTGCGCCAGCCCAGAGGGGCTGGACACTTCCCCTTGCGGCCTAGGGGCCCCACCGGGATGGGTGGCCCCACCCGGTGGACCCCCGGGGCCCCTCCGGTGGTCCCGGGACGCTCCCGGTGACCCCCGGAGATCACCCGATGGCCGAAACTGGACTTCCTATATATCAATCTTTACCTCCGGACCATTCTGGAACTCCTCGTGACTTCTGGGATCTCATCCGGGACTTCGAACAACTTTCGGGTTTCCACGTGCATTTATCTCTACGACCCTAGCGTTACCAAACCTTAAGTGTGTAGACCCTACGGGTTCGGGAGACACGTAGACATGACCGAGACGACTCTCTGGTCAATAACCAACAGCGGGATCTGGATACCCATGTTGATTCCCACGCGTTCCTCGATGATCTTCATCGGATGAACCACTGTGTCAAGGATTCACTCAATCCCGTATGTTATTCCCTTTGTCCATCGGTACGGTACTTGCCCGAGATTCGATCGTCGGTATTCCCGATACCTTGTTCAATCTCGTCATGGCAAGTCTCTTTACTCGATCCGTAATCCATCATCCCGTGACTAACTACTTAGTCACATTGAGCTCATTATGATGATGTCTTACTGAGTGGGCCCAGAGGTACCTCTCCGTCATACGGAGTGACAACATCCCAGTCTCGGTTCGTACCAACTCAACAGACACTTTCGGAGATACCCGATGCGTACCTTTATAGCCACCCAGTTACGTTGTGACGGTTGGCACACCCAAAGTACTCCTACGGTATCCGGGAGTTGTACAACCTCATGGTCTAAGGAATAAATACTTGACACCGAAAAGCTTATGCATTACGAACTATACGATCTCGTGTTATGCTCAAGTTTGGGTCTTGTCCATCACATCATTCTCCTAATGATGTGATCCCGTTATCACTGACATCCTATGTCCATGGTCAAGAAACCGTGACCATCTGTTGATCAACGAGCTGGTAACTAGAGGCCTACCAGGGACTCATTGTGGTCTATGTATTCACACATGTATCGCTGTTTCCGTACAATACAATTCAAGCATGAATAACAGACAATTATCATGAACAAGGAGATATAATAATAATGCTTTTATTATTGCCTCTAGGGCATATCTCCAACACAACACACGTGCAGCCCAGTGACGTCCCCCGTGCCTTGATCCAGCAAGGAGAGAGGGAGAGGTTGGGGAAGACTCCGTCCAGTAGCAGCACGACGGCGTGGTGGTGGTGGAGGAGCATGTTAGACCACCAGGGCTTTGCCAAGCACTACGAGAGACGAGGAGGGGGAGTGGTAGGGCTGCACCGAGAAAGAGAGGAACTCATGTGTGTGGCTGCCCAAAACCCACCCACTATATATAGGGGAAGGGGAGGGGTGCGCCCCCTCTAGGATTCCCATCCTAGGGGGGCGGCAGCCCTAGATGGGTTTGGGGGGCAGAGGGGGAGAGAGGGGGGACGCCCCCTAGGTGGGCATTAGGCCCATCTGCACCTAGGGTTTCCCCCCTCTTCTCTACCTTGCGCCTTGGGCCCTTGTGGGAGGTGCACCAGCCCACCTAGGGGTTGGTCCCTTCCCACTCTTGGACCACGGAAGCCTCCGAGGATGGTTGCCCCTCCCGGTGGACCCCCAAAACCCTTCCGGTGGTCCCGGTACATTACCGGTGATGCCCGGAACATTTTCGATGGCCAAATCCTCACTTCCTATATATAATTCTATACCTCCAGACCATTCTGGAACTCCTCGTGACATCTGGGATCTCATCCGGGACTCTGAACAACATTCGGTAACCATGTACATATATTCCCTATAACAATAGTGTCATCGAACCTTAAGTGTGTAGACCCTACGGGTTCGGGAACCATACAGACATGACCGAGACATCTCTCCGGCCAATAACCAACAGCGGGATCTGGATACCCATGTTGGCTCCCACATGTTCCATGATGATCTTGTAGGATGAACCATGATGTCAAGGATTCAATCAATCCCGTATACAAGGCCCACTCGGTAATACTTGCCCGAGATTCGATCGTCGGTATCTCGATACCTTGTTCAACCTCGTTACCGGCAAGTTTCATTACTCGTTCCATAACATATCATCCTGTGACCAACTCCTTAGTCACATAGAGCTCATTATGATGATGTCTTACTGAGTTGGCCCAGAGATACCTCTCTGTCATACAGAGTGACAAATCCCAGTCTCGATTCATGCCAACCCAACAGATACTTTCGGGGATACCTGTAGTGTACCTTTATAGCCATCCAGTTACGTTGTGACATTTGGCACACCCAAAGCACTCCTACAGTATCCGGGAGTTGCACAATCTCATGGTCTAGGCAAAAGATAGTTGACATTTGAAAAGCTTTAGCAGACGAACTACACGACCTTGTGCTATGCTTAGAATTGGGTCTTGTCCATCATATCATTCTCCTAATGATTGGATCCCGTTATCAATGACATCCAATGTCCATTGTCAGGAAATCGTGACCATCTATTGATCAACGAGCTAGCCAACTAGAGGCTCACTAGGGACATATTATGATCTATGTATTCACACATGTATTACGGTTTCTGGCTAATACAATTATAGCATGAACAATAGACGATTATCATGAACAAGGAAATATAATAATAACCATTTTATTATTTCCTCTAGGGCATATTTCCAACAGCTAGCTCGCAAGGAGTGGAGATATCAAGGGAAGGGGCACCTCGCGAGGTTCCCGTGACGTGAGCCATGATGACCAAGGCCAGGCGGGCGCCAGCGGGCGCAGGATGCCAGTTTCCTCTTTGGTGTTAATGGGGCAAGCGCAGAGAGGAGTCCCGAGGCATCAAGCAAAGGTTTCCATATTGGTCCAATGAGATCAAGACCAGCAGGGCGGAGTTCATCGCGGAGCCCACGACGGCGTCACCACCACAACCTTTGGCAGGCGAAGACCACCTTTTGTCAGGATAGCTTGTACTAGCTGCCCCCCTTCAAACATGGCCCTTGTGGGATGTAATGCCCATGATGCGACTATATGTCCTACGTGTCGAGGCACGACTTAGGGACATAAGCGCATTCTGGAATGATCGCAAGCGTGGTATCTTTGCACAACTCATGTAAAAGCTCAGGGACAATAACATACATTCATCCAAATAACACAGGGTCTGACTACGGACGAAATCCAAATGAGAAAAAGATACCACAAACACAAGTCCGAATCACTCCTAGTAGGAACCACTACTGATCGTCGGGATACGTAACATAGAAACGACCACGCTCTTAGTCAAACTCCCAGTGAAGTTCTGATCCATCTCCTGCACTGTTCTTGGCTGTACCTGCATCTCGTGTGTGTTGTAATCTGTGAGCCAGAAGGACTCAGCATTCCCATTCCCGGGTATCAAAACTAAAAAGGCCTTTAGGTGTGGAAAGGGGTATTAAAGTGTTTGCAGCAAGCGCTAAGCAACTAGCTTACGAGTTTGGAGCGAGATGAGAATATGTGCCAACGGTCACCAAAGTTGATCAAGAAGTGATCCTAGCTACTGACGTTCATACATAACCCCACCGTGTTCACTTCCCGAAGCCCTTCGGAAAGAGACCATCACGGTTACTCACACAGGTAGTGTATTCTTAGGGATATGGTGTCAAGTGATCTACAACTGGATATTAACAAATTCCCATCTGCCACATAACCGCGGGCATGGCTATCGAAAGTCAGGGGTGTCCCAACTTAGCCCATCAGAAGCTCACGATCTGCGGAGTCGCAACTCCAAGGTGGGAAGACCCGAGTATTCTCGGAATCCCGCGCTCAAGATATTTTGACAAAGGTAAAACTAATCCAGCAAGACCTCCCGGCGTGCCGACACCCTGATAGAAGCCGCACGTATCTTGTCTCAGGCCACGACCGGATGGGCGATCCTACAGGTAATACCAGCCCTCGGGTTTCCCCAAGGTGGCCCCGCATAACCCCCAGTTTGGACCAACACTCATGAGGAGCACTGGCCCGGGTTGTTGATTAAGAACTCGGGTTCATTACTCCCTATGCAAGTTTTTAGTTGTTAGGCAAATGTAGTACCAAAGTTGGGTCTTGCTAGAGAAGCTTTAAGCAGAGCGAATTATCAAGGGGGGTCCATAAACCCCAACCATGTTTGGAACGCAAAATCATGGAACATAACACCGGTTTATCGGGTCCTAAGGTGGCATGAGTGGAACCAAACACCAATCAGAAGGCCAAGCCTTCCACCCATTACCAATATATATGTGCATTAATTAAATAAGATATATGTTGTGTTATCCCAATAAAGAAGTCCAAACATGGAGCAATCTTCAAACTTCACCTACAACTAACAACGCTATAAGAGGGGCTGAGCAAAAGCATAGTTAGCCAATCAACGATTTGCTAGGAAGGCGGTTAGAGTGTTTCATGGCAACATAGGAGGCTGACAAACAGGAATAGGCATTGAGGCATAGCTAAAGGGCGAGACAACTAGCAAAGCAAAGATAGAGGTGATATCGGGAATGGTCATCTTGCCTGGGATTCCGCAAGGAAGAAGAACGAGTCCATTAAGAAGACAAACGGACGATGTCGAACGAATCCTCACAACTCCGGAACGAAACCTAAGCTAACAAGAGAAGCATACCGGAAAGAAGCAAACAACATGATAAACACACAAGCATAAGCACGACATGATGCACAAACAAGTATGATGCATGTCCGGTTTTCATATGCATGGCATGGCAAAGTGCACAAACAATACTACAAGTTAAGTGGGACTCAATATGCAATGAGTTGCATATTGACAAAACACCACGTTAGAATATTTAGTTTGATCTCGTTATGAACCCAACAAGTTTAAATGTTTTTAACATGGCAAGAGGTGAGGCATGAGCAAACTGCACTAACTAGGCATTTTAAATGAGGCCGGAAATAACAAAAACAATTCCGGAAAATCCCCACATGTCATTTAGCAATTTTAGAGCAAACAACAATTTTAGTCATTTAGATGTTGTTATCATGATGCAGATGACATTTTCATGTTTTATGCAATTTTTAGTTAAGAGTTGACATGAAGAAGATATGAAGTATTTCGTCACCATGGTGGAAGGAAAGGGGTGCCACGGCGGCGAATCCGAAAATGATGCCACGACAACATATCGGTTCTGATAACTAGTTGAGAGACCATGCAAAAGAAGGACAGAGGGCGTGTCATGCAAAAGGAGGTGGGGTGATCCCGACTACCGGGTTCCCACGGGTCGACGGTATGGCAAACGAGAAATGTGCAAGGATAACTCGGACACGGTGCAACAAGTGGAACATCTCATACAAAATGCATTCGTCCACACGGTCATCGGCTCGGCGGTTATACCTTCGGAGCGTGCATTCGGGGTGGTTCGGGTTCGACGGAAGAGGTACACGATCGTCGTGGGAAGTAGTCGTACATGATGAAGAGGAACTTGACGTATCCATATGCTCTGCGGGGTCTTCGAGGTCGACGATAGTTGTACATTTCGGCGGTAGTCGAACTCGGCGATTGATGGTCATCGTGGTACTTGTCGCGTTCCGAATGTGTAGTCGTACACGGGTCTTCGACGAAGGTAGTCGTACAAGTTTTCGTAGAGGTTCATGTCGTCGGCATCATGGTACTTGTCGCATCCACGGGTCAATGGTAGTTGTTCGGCATCGGTTTTCGAGGTACTTGGCGTCTTGGTGATTCCGGAGACGGCGGTAGAGGTACTTGATGTGTCGTTGTGTAGTCGTACTCAGGGCCCTTGGGGCATCGGTGCTGGTTGGACTTGTCGGTCTCGTTTTTGGAACGGGTTGGAGAGGAAATTGGAGCAATAGGGGCCGTGGTGCCCAGCAGGCAGGGCATCCCTGGCCTTGAGATGGGGTCCTAGCGGACAGAGCATCAACAATGGCAAGGCGGGGCAGCAGAAGCTTGAAGCACGGCCTAGTGCAGCGCATGAGGCAGAGGTGGGAGGAGCTCCCGACGTCGCACGGAAGGCTATCAGCCATGGTGGAGGTGGTGTCGAGGACGTGTAGGCGGGGCGAAGCTGACAAGGTCGGGACAGATCCAGCGAAGAGGCAAGGTGGCACCGGCGGCCAACACCGAGCAGAGGACGAGCAGGGGAGTCACGATGGCTTGAGGCGTGATGACGGGGCGGCGGTCTGGCGACCTCCGGTGCAGTGAGGCGGGTCCATGGCGGCGAGATCCAGCGACGAGATCGACTCAGGGCAGGGAATGGACGTCCATGGTGAAGCTCCTGGGCGGCTGGGTCGAGCGCCTCGGGCGCGCGATGGCTGCAGGAGACAGCCGGCTGCGAGGGACGCGAGGAGGAGCGTGGAGGCGGCTACCGACGGCGCGGGATGGCGAGGCTCTTGGGGATTGGGCGCGGGTGGAGTCCTGCGAGGGAAGATGGGGATCGAGCCAGGGGGGAGATAGGTGGCGGCGCTGAGGGCTCGACAGGGAGGAGAGTTCGAGATGGAGACAGAGTGGATCAGGCACTAGGTCGGGAGATGCGAGCGAGGGAGAGGGATAGATCGAGAGGGAGATGGGGAGGCTGGCGGCGCTCGGGAGGGAGAGGATCGAGCGAAGAAGAGATGGGGACGGGCTAGGGTTAGGCAGCTGGGCCTAGGGGATGGATGGGCCGAATCGGCCAGGCTAGGCTAGGCTGCCGGCTGCGGCTAGGCCTTGAGCTCCTTTCCCTCTCTCTCTTATACTCCTTAGAAGAGAGAATGAAAGAGAAAAGAAAGAAAAGAAAAAGATAGAGAGAAGAAAAGAAGGAGAGGGTTAGTGAAAGAATTTGAGCAAGAGGTTAAATTTCTTGGACTCACACAAAAATGTTTTGATCCAAGAAATTAGGAATGGCCAAGATTGAAAGATTAAATTCAAATTCCTTTGAATTTAATTCAAAATGTTTGAACTAGGACAGGTTTTTGAAGTGCCCAAAAATGTTTGGATTTTTGGAGGAACCTCGATAAAATGGATAAGAATTGTTGGCGGGGTTTGAGAGTCAAAACTTGAAGCAAAAGAGGCATGGGAATATCTGCAAGTGTGTTATGGTTAATTCCACATAAATGGAATATTTTAATATAGCTCCCTAATATATTGGGAGTATATGTTCTAAAGAGAAATCACCATTGTGAATATCCCTCGATTTTAATGGAGTGAAGATCCATACGATTTGTTTAGTTGAGTTGCAAAAATTAATGACATGATGGCATGATGACATGATGCAAAGCACAAATAAAATGAAGCAAGCAAATAAAACACACGGCGAAACTCGGAACATATGGAAGTCTTCTTGAGCATCGATCTTGGGGCGTCACATGGGATCCCTTCCCGCTCAATATTTGGGAAGAGGACCCGGGCCTCTATAAATAGGAATAGCCACCACCATAGAGGGCATTAGATCTTGAGCCAACCCAACCTAGGGCAATCAGCTTCATTCCACCCAAGCTCATCCGAGCACAAGAACACCTCTCCTCAGGAGGCTGTTCTTCCCATGTACTAGTACATCCTCAGCCTACAAGGCAATCCACGACACCACACTGCATTAGGGTATTACACCACAATGGTGGCCCAAACCAGTATAAACCCTTGTGTCCCTTGTTCTTTTGGTTCGATGATCTAGGCCTAGGAATCGGCGTGAGAGCGATCCAGAGTGGAAAAGAGAGATCTTCGTGCGCACCCCAGTGTTCGAACCTCAAGGGTTTTGCCGGAACCCATGATCCGACAGCTGCTCAAGCTTCTAAGCCTGCAGCACCCAAGAGATCAACTAGGAACATACCAACTGCTGAGAAGAACAAGGCCCCAGTTCATGAAGTGGAGGAAGAAAAAGAAGCCCAAGTTCTTAGAAAATTGAAACCAAAGATTCATGATCATGATGACAATCATCTTGTTGCTGAGAATATGAAGCTAAGGAAGGATGCTTGTCTCAGGCTATGGAGGCAGGCAGACCCATATGCCACCAGAAGGAGGACTGTTGTGGACTACATGTTTCACACTAAGGAACAACATGATTTCTATGAGACAGTGCTCCTAGACAAGAAGCCCATAGTCAGTGATATGAGATGGGTTGACTAGGAATACATTGGAAACAATGAAGATCACTTTTGTGGAGTTCATGACAGCTTCACACTAAATGGAGTTGACAAATTTGTTGGATAGAGAGCACCTTCCCTTGTTGCCTAATTTTGAGGAAAATGAAGTTGTCATGTATGCTACACATCCTACTTCAGTAGAGGCTCAAGAGAAGATAGAGAAGGCACATGCTGAGAAAGCTTCAAAGATCCCAGGCCCTTATGCAGTCAATGTCAAGACCAAGCAGGACCAGCTCAGCTATCTGCTTGAGGCTGCCGTGAGAATCGATAAAGGACTAGCTACCCAGACTCGAAATCAAGAGTGCCTTGAGAGGATTTTTGAGACAAAGCTACATGACTTGGATGTCAAAGTCATTGAGATTCGACTTCAATGGAGAAGATACAAGAAGAGCTTGAGGACAGGAGTGACATGACTACCACATGTGCCTATCAGAGGGTGCCTAGAAGATAGATGTCTGCAGCAATACTAGTGATTGACACTAGAGCCACAACCTCAACTCCTGCACCTATAGCCTCAGTTTCCCCTCCAGTGGCAACCCTTCCAACTCCTCAGACATCAGCCGAAGTCTTCGCAGATGATGTGCTCTCCACGCCATCTTCGCACTCTAGAGCTCCCGGAGATCATGCTTAGAGTACCGTATAGCACTATGAATTTTGAAGCTTTTTGGTAACTTGTTTCCAAAGGGGGAGAAAGTGAATAGATCATAGACTTTGAGAGAGAGAGAGAGAGTGTGTGTTCGCTTCTTTTGCCTCTCTTGCTACTTTATTTTCTTGCTTGTTTGGTTAATACTCTACTTATGTGTGTGTGAGATACTTATATGTTCATGTGCTTGATCATATCATACTTTAATGCTTGTGCTTGGATGATGATATTCTATCTCTCATGTATGATCATTCACATCTTGTCTTGGTAATGAGTGCATATTTCATATTCTATCACTTGGAGCGCTCCACCAAGATGTTTGTGACATGGAAGAGTAACCCATGATCCTAATCGATTGTGCATTTGCATTCAAAAGAAAATTTTAAATAATGCACAAATTTAGGGCGAGCTCTTGCTTATCACATACTTCTCAAAGAAACGATGTACTTCATTTATATTATCATTTGTCGAAGCTTTGATCTATATGTTGTCATCAATTACCAAAAAGGGGGAGAATGAAAGTGCAACTAATCCCCGGGTGGTTTTGGTAATTCATAACAACATATAGCTCATGGAACTAATAGCCATTCAAGATTAATGTTTCAGAAAGTTCAATGATTGGCATGGCATGGACTAGAGATGTGGACCCCCTCAAAATGCTAAGGACACATATTGGCAAAAGCTCAAGACTTTACATTTTCATTTTAGTGACCCAAGATCACATTGAGTCCATAGGAAAGCCAATACTATTAAAAGGGGATGAGGTGTTGCTTAATGGTCTACTTGCTCAAAATGGTTAGTGATATACTCCAAAACCCTCAACCACATTCTCAATTCCACATATGTCCTAAAACTAAAGTCAAGCTCGGCCCTACCGATTTGATCTATCCGGCGCCACCGAGTTCACTTGACATAGCCAATGCCAGAAACCCTAATCAGTTCGGTCTCACCGATAGTGATCTCGGTCTCACCGAGACGGGATTGCAAACTCTCTGTTTCCCTTCGTGATGTTTCGATCTAACCGAGATGAGAGATCGGTCCCATCGAGTTAGAAATGCAAACTCTCGGTTTCCTTATTGTAATGTTTCGGTCTCACCGAAATGAGCGATGGGTCCCACCGAGTTTGCCTGACCAAGTCTCTGTTTGCTTACTACTGAAATCGGTCTCACCGAGTTCATATGATCGGTCTCCTCGAGATGAGGTTTCACCCTAACCCTAGCGCATCGGTCTCACCGAGTTGATCTTGTCGGTCCCACCGAAAAGCCTAACATTCAGATTTTGAACCAGGTCGGTCTCACCGAATTTCACTATTCGGTCCCACCGAGTTTGGTAAATTGTGTGTAACTATAAGATTTTGTGTGGAGGCCATATATACCCCTCCACCCCATTCTCCATCAGAGAGAGAGCCATCAGAATGTGCCTACACTTCCACTACTCATTTTCTAAGAGAGAACTACCTACTCATGTGTTGAGACCAAGATATTCCAATCCTACCACACGAATGTTGATCTCTACCCTTCCCCAAGTTGCTTTCCACTCAAATCACGTTTCCACCATATCCAAATCTGTGAGAGAGAGTTGAGTGTTGGGGAGACTATCATTTGAAGCACAAGAGCAAGGAGTTCATCATCAGCACACCATTTATTACATTTTGGAGAGTGGTGTCTCCTTGATTGGTTAGGTGTCACTTGGGAGCCTCCATCAAGATTGTGGAGTTGAACCAAGGAATTTGCAAGGGCAAGGTGACCGCCTACTTCATGAAGATCGACCCTAGTGAGGCAAGTCCTTCGTGGGCGACGGCCATGGTGGGATATACAAGGTTGCTTGTTCGTGCACCCTTTGTGGGTGGAGCCCTTCGTGGACTCGCATAGCCATTACCCTTCGTGGGTTGAAGTCTCCATCAACCTGGATGTATGATAGCACCACTTATCGGAACCACACCAAAAACATCAGTGTCTCCATTGCATTTGCACTCTCCAATGCCTCCCTTTACCTTCATATGCAATGCTTTACTTTCCACTGCTACAACTCTAGAATTGCATGTGTAGGATGATTGCTTGACTTGTGTTAAGTTGCTAAAATCTGCCAAAACATAAAATTGGGAAAAGGCTAGATTTTTATATAGTCAAGTAGTCTAATCACCCCCCCTCGAGACATACTTTCGATGCTACACCACTCACCGGCAAGCCAAAGCCATGGATGAAATGGTTGCAGAAGATGACAAACTCGCCAGCCTCCGGCGCCGGAGAGATCACCCGCTCGTTCGGAAGGCGCGTCCTGACGCAAACCATGTTGGGCATACTCCGCGTCGTGCGGAGGAACTCGATGTGTTCGTCATAGACGTTCGAGCTGTCCCATTCGCCTCGCGCCATGGCTCGAGGTCAGGTGGTGGCGAGGTCGCGATGACGCGGCGAAGGCAGGCAACGGCAAGCCGCGGTGGCTCTCTAACAGAGGAGCAGCACAGCAGCACGACGGCGGTAAGAAGATGCAAGAGAGGATAGAGGAAGAAGATAGAGATAAGGGGCACGCGTGCGCTCGGCCACGCCCCCTCCCTCCTATTTATATGGAGGCGGCGGTGGAACCGAAGAGGCGAGGCGTGGGGATGTGGGGATTAACTGCGCCCACGCCCCACACGTCCCGTGAATCCTGCGGAAGTTACTCTTCTCGGGAAGAGCAACAACCCACCTCGGCCACAGCGGATCCGCGTGTGTGCCGAGGCCCTGTAGTGGTGGGCTCGAGCCTGCACCGACGTCCCGTCATGCGCATGGTCTGGCAGGCCGGCCTGGCCTGCTGGCGACACGTGGCGGGCGTCCAACGAACGGCAAACGCACCACCCGGCGAAGCGCCACATGGTGGCCACCTCGACGATTTGAATTCATCAGGCGGCCGGCCTAACCTTGGCCGGCTCCAGGAAAATGGACGAGTGAGGATGGCGGATCCTCCAGAGGAGGAAGCTGCTGGGACGCCCCGGCTTCGAGCCGTGACACCTCACCAGCTTCGGGAACTACTGTTTGGGTTATGTACCCCGGGTAGCCTCATCCGTACCCTTAGACGTTGTAAGACATTGGGGCTAGCCTAGCTCCTCAGGCCGACTGGGCATGTGGCCAGCATCCTGGCGGTCTTCCAGGAGGCGGTATGCCCCTGGTAGGCGGCTCCAGCAACGGGCCGGCTCCTAGCTGCTGGCCTTTTCCTCCTCAGAGTCAGCACCAACCGACCGTGATCAAGACGGAGCATGGCAACAGTGCCATCTGTACCCTCGGGATACGGGGGAGCATGGCAACATTGTACCTCGACCAGGCGAACACCCTCCGGCACGGCGCGACACTGTAGCCATGCGCATTGTGACGCTACCCTCGCCAGCAAGGATGGAGCCACAGTAAAAGGCAATCAGCATGGCCCACAGGCGGCGGGCCCTACCTATCGGCCGGATTCTTGGCAGATGGCGGGGCCCACCAGAGGCGAGCCCCAGCAGCCGCCGGAGAATCCGATGACCGTAGACACTGACATCCGGGACCTACCACCCAGCGTATTACTATTGTACCCCTAGGGGGTAGGCCTGTATAAAACCCCCAGGCTCACCCATGCAAAGGGTTCAACATCCTTCCCCACACACCATACCTAGGAGCAAGAGAGCTAAGCTCTGCCCTTCTTCCTCGCCTAGCAATACAACTCTAGGAGCACACTTATATACTTGTGATCATAGTGACCATGCGGAGACCCCACAGAGCAGGACTAGGGGTGTTATCTCCACGAAGAGCCCCGAAACTTGGTAAGACTCGTGTGTGATCGAGATCTCGCCCATTCCCGCTCCCACAGCCCGATGACGTATTCCTGTCCCTCACCATGATAAGTCACCCCCTGGCATCTATCGCGAGAATACTCTGACATCGATAATTGCCCGCAAGAAGGCAATGAGCACACTTTTTGTCGTCGAGGGTGGCACTGATGGTAAAGGTACCATCAGCACCATCCAGCCCTGCCAGGACCTTCTTCACAGCAGGTGCAACAACCTTGGACCTCTTACTGTTCGAGCTTTCCCGCAAATCATCTACATACAGAACATATCCCGAAAAGGTGGGCCTTCCGGGTTCCTTACCGGGGCTCCGAACAGTTTCCTTATTTCTCTTGCTCTCCTTGGCAAGACTAGTGATCCCTATGGCCTCTACCGCAACCGCATCCCTATACATCGTATCTACGCAAATGATTGCGTCTTTATCGTCTGATGGAATGGATAGGACTCCCATGGGCCCTGACATCTTCAAGATGTTATAAGCATAGTGGCATGCTGCCAGGAACTTAGCCAAATGGTGTTTGAATGGGAAAATGGAGGGAGAGGTAATGGGAACCATGTCTGGGACACGCTTGTTTGAAATATGGGAATGTTACGAACTTAGCCCCCAATTAAAATTTGAACGTCTCGTAGGTTGGGGATAGGTCAGTAGTCTCGCATCTCCCCACTATTTGCGGAGAGTGATTTCTGGCGAGCAGAGAGTGTTTGGGCACCCACAGTTGGCGCCCATGGTGTATGAACATGGCTGATAGGTAGGGCAGTTGTGTCACGTATGAGTGAAGTTACAAACCTGCGCCTATTGAAAATATTTTCCTTAATCCATTTCGGCCGAGCAGAGCTTATTTTGCCGCCCATCGTGTATGAATGGGGAAATCAAGGGAGAGACAGAGGTCTTTTGGATGATCTTGAATCAAATGTGTTTTGCCGCCCATGTTTGGCGCCCACCGTGTTTGAATGGGGCAAGAGGCGGTCCTGTCACGTGTTGGTGCAATATCTGCCTTCTTGTGTTTTGGAGATTGGTGATAGAAACATGCATGGACTGATTTGTTTGCTAGTGCATACAGAGAGAAATAGTCCATGCAGAACCAAAGAGAATGCTGTCTCAGGTGTCAATTTCGAGGAACTTCACCAAAGAATATATCCGTTGCAGGTAAGAATGATCTATATCTGTTGAAGACATGTAGATAAGAAGATTGATGTGAAGGAGTTAGCCCCACGAAACATTATTGCTGACGTGAAGCAATTGGTTCGGATCCTTCTGTCCGAAGGAAAATGATCGCATCGAATGGAATCGAAGACAAAGTGAAGACGCAGTACTCATTTCGTTGTTCTTCTTTCATTCATTCGGGTCATAGGACTTCCGTACTATTAAGAGGGGTATAGGTTCTCGAAGCTTAGATCCGCTGTGATGCTTAGCCCAAAACCTTTGAAAGATGCGAGAGGAATCTCTTTATGCTCTGAATGATTACCTGGCAACAGTAGACATTATTCTTCATGCTGCAGGAGATATCTTTTGGATAGGAGTTAGATTTACTTGCTCTGCAAGTAATGTTATTGTTGTGCTCAAATTTCTGACTGTTGGACTCGTGTCCATCGACCATTCGCTGCTCCACATGTCCAATTTGGTCATTTCCCTTCAGGGAAGGTTGCGGCTATAAATAGCCACCCCACTCCAATGTTGTTCGTTGCCTCCTTCGCATACGATTTCTAAGAGGATTGACCGAGCATCCCCTCTCCAAGTGATTTATTTCAAGATCCATCGAGACAAAAATCAAGTGCCCAAACTTAGGCAGTGGTTTAGCATCATGGTAGTTCTGAGTGAGAGTTCTTGTACCTATTACTCTTGAGGGCTGCACACTCTCTAAATGGATAGGTTTCGACTCGAGTGTTGAAGAGTCGTTGTCTTCACCGAGCTAGATCTTCAGCAACCAAGAGTGATTGTGGTTCGCGAAGGTCGACCGAAGGTTTGTATATCACCGACAAGTAATCTACCATGAGAGATATCAACTGGAGTTTGATGTACTCCGAATTGAAGGAGAATAGGGTGAAGAGAGAATATCTTCCGTGTTAAGTCACAAGGCGTAGTCCTTTGGCAGAAGGGCAAACTGGTATACCAAATGCATATGTCTCCATCGAGCACCACTCGTTTAATTTATCTTACTGCAATTCCTTTAGTATATTACTTTCATGCTTTGCAGTCTGATTTTGTGCTGCGAGATGATAGTTTATCTGATCATTTATTGCTCGTTGCATATCATTCACCCTTATCATTTCTGTCAACAATATTGTTGTTGTTCGTTGGTCCTCTTTATCCATCTCATCAATCTGTTCGGTGTCTCCAGTCATTCTTATTATTTTTTGTTTTGATCATGTTAGACTAGCTTGCCATTTCCATGTTATTTTCCTTCACTTCATCGCAATTGTTCATCAAGCTTTTCTTTCGTATCTCTTACTCTGTGTTGTCATGATACTGATCATGTTTGCCCGCTGCATTGTCATTGTTATTATCAAGCCTGTGATATATTATACTCGTGTCATCATTGCTTCTTACATCGATGCATATGTTCCTTCATAACGTGCTCGATTGAGTTACTCTCTATCGAACATTTATACCGCTGCTGCATTTGGGACCAGTTCAAAACATTTGAAAGAATTTTTGAATCTCCCATTCACCCCCTTTGGTCGATATACTCTCGATCCCAACAACTTGTATGAGAACAGGTATCCCCTGTGTCTACTTATTAAAGGTCTAACAACTTTGGAGTTTTGAGTATGTCGTATGCATGTAGATCCTCACACTCTGAAAGGTTTCCTATGTTTGTTGGAAATGACTATCTCTACTGGAAAGAAAGAATGAGAATCAGACTTCAAGCCATTGACATAGATCTCTGGCAGATTGTGGAAAATGGATACACTATTTAGCAACCCGATGCTCCAAATGCTGACGACAAAATCAATATGCGGCTGAATGCTCAAGCGAAAGATATCATCTATGGCAGTATCTTGAAAGACATCTTCATTCGATTCCGAGAGCTTGACACTGCGAAGAAAATCATGGATGCCATCAAGAATGTGCTTAAAGAGTTCATTACTATAACAGATCCTCACACTGAAATGCTTCGTGCCATGTTCGCTGGTTTCAGAAGTCTTTGTAAGGAAAGCGCTATGGAACTCACAGATCGATTGACAAATATAGATGAAAAACTTCATCAACGAGGAGTAACTGATATCAGCGATGGAGAAGTGGTTGACAAACTACTAAGTGCACTTGATGCCTCCTTCGATTCCATTGTAGCTGAAATCAAGCAAAGACCAGACTATGAAGAACCTTACTATGTAGAGGTCATGAAGCTGTTGTCTATTCACAAAGAAAAGGTGGAGCTAGAGAATGCTGATCAAGAATCTTCTTTGGAAAGTGAAGTAGAAATTCTCTCACACTATGGAAGTTCACAAGAAGAGGAGGATATCGAGAATCAACACACTATCACAAGGGAACTCAAGATGCTCACAGAAAGGATAAGTGATCTCAGAAGATAGAATATATGCCTCATGAATGATAACGAACTTGACTTGCCTGGATCATCAAGAAAGTTACCTCCAAAAGAAATGAAGTGTTTCAAGTGCAAACAATTCGGTCATCTCATAGTCGACTGTCCTTGCTGGGAAGGAAGACCTAGCAACAGATGGAAATATCTTCACTTCAATGGTTTCACTCGAATGAATCGTCATACTAAGCTCATGAAGGAAAATTAATCTTCTTCATCTTCTTTGATGAGACCAGTCACTGGTGCACAAACCTGAGCTACTATTGAATCCAATATGAAGAAAATATCACGACTAAATAGATATTGTGCTAATATGAACTTTGAAACTGAAGATGAAGCAACCTATTCAGTTTCGGAAGATGAAGAGCTACACAAGCTGATAGGCAGAAGCAATGCTTTCATTGTCTATGAGTCATCTGAGAAATCTCTCGAATCTGACACTGATGATGCTTCAAGTGATGACGAACTAGTTGTATTCTGTTTCATGGAAAAAACTACTAAGGATCAGGTATCAGCAAAATACCGAAAATCTACGAATGAGAATTCTCCTGAACACTTTGCCCATGCTAAACTGGTTAAGATTGCTAAGTCTCAACAAGATGAGCTTGGGAGACTTGAGAACAATCTTAGGAAAACCAAAGGATTACTGGTCTAAGAGATGGAGAATAATCAAAAGTTGATCGAAAAGCATGATGCTTTTTCTTCAACCTTTGATGATCTTACCTACCGATATGATTCACTTACAGTAGACTACGTGAGTCTATCAGATGAAATCCATAATAGGAATGAAGAACTCGTGTCACTGAAAGAGTCTCACAGCGAGACTGCGAAAGAAAAAGCTTCTCTCTTCATCGATCAATCTACATGTGTTCCTGAGAATTTTGTGTCTACGTGCTAAAAATGCCTAAATCATCGCAATGCTGATTCTTCTGCTGAAACATTTAATGCTTCCTCCGACAAAATTGCAATAACTACAAATGATATTTCTAACCCCCTACCGAGGAATTTGTTGCTATCTCTGGTGAAAATTGCAGGTTAAAGAGCTAGCTTGAAATTGGAATGCTAAAGAGTCTCAAAGGTCATCAAACTCTTTCTGATGTGCTCAAGGAGTCCATACTGCATAAAAATCCTTGAAAGGAAGGATTGGGTTTCAAAAGAAAACTCAACGTCAATGGAACCTACTCGACTTCCGAGCAATATCCTCGAACAAGTTGGGTTCTTGACAAAAGTAAAACTCTTGAACCTAAAACTCTGTCTAGATATAACACTCCCATCTCTGTTGTTTCTAATGAGTCTGAAGACTCAAACTACAAATGCTTCAAATAACATAATGGTAGGGTATTTTCTCGGTATGTTGAAACTAACTGCAGGTCTGGTTCACCCAAGAAGCAAATTTGGGTAAATAAGTGCATCATTGAAAATTTATCTCTCACTGCTAACGTGAATATGCAGAGTAATTCTCTTAAAGAAAATTATTATCATTCGCGTATTCGAAGTAAAACTTCCTCGAATGTAATTCAGTTCAACTCTTGATAGAAGGAGTACGTGCGTACCTCCAAAAATCATTAACTTCATGTCTCTGGAAATAACTTCAATGATTATTCATATGATTACTTTCGAAATGCACAAGTGATTTACAGATCTCACCGAAGGAATGTTCCTGCTCAGACTAAGCAAATGAGATCCTCGTTGCCCATGCAAGTGTGGGTTGCGAAAAAGAACTAACTCTTCTTTTAGGAATTATCTCACAAATTCTTCTCGCTTTTTCTTAAGCCCTGATATACTTTTTGTTGGTGCTTGTTCTTTGTGTTCTCGTTTGCCTTATTGGTTTTCGTATTGCTGTGTTTGTGTTTGGTCCAAAGATAAACTCACTCATAGCTCCGTGTTTTTGTGTTTCCTCTCATCTGGCCGAGTGTTTTTGCTTTGGTCTCTTTTATCTCTCTATTCTTTCTCATCCAATCTTTGTTGTCCGTCATAAGCATGGAATTCAAACTGGAGAAAATTTCTATCCGACCTTCTTGGTCGCCAAAATAATCAACTTCGAACTTTAATCTGTTTTTGGCGTTTTGCCTCCTTCAAAGCTTTCGGTCTCCCGCTTAGATCCCGAGATTTTTGCAGGAAACAGTTGCCACGTGCCCACGATCCCCACGATCGTTATCGCATCCGTTGAATGTGGAACATCCTGCATATGTGGGCCGTTGATTTCGGTGAAGTGGTTCTGCTCCTTCGCCAATAATACCCCTCTTCGAGCCTCTGCGCCATCTTCCTCTTTGATCCTCAAACCCTCGTTCTCCTTCATCTGAGCGTGTGCTGGAAGCAACTCTGCGAAGGAGCTCCGCCATGCAACTCCGATGAAACCTCGTCGTTGTTGGTCATGCCAGTCCGGTTAATCTTCTCTTCCGCATTTCCCTAGTTGATTTATGCTGCCAAGTTAGGGCACATAGATCTAGAACTGCCCCTGTCCTTCTCTCTGTTCTAAGACAGTCTATACGGACGTCATTTCCTTAGATTTAATCTCCCAGTAGATCTTTAGGAATCTCTAAGTTTTGACTGGTACGGTTTGTAGATTTTTCCTCGTATTGGTTCTCCTTGGATCTAGGGTTCATGGGTACTTTTCAAAAGATTAGATAGTTCTTACTCTGCCTGGAGTGATATGTGGCTAGGTTAAAAATCTATCAAAGATATCTTTTGTAAGTATATGATGGATTCTTTTGTTTCTTCCTAAAAACATTGTGTTTTCAATAAAAAAATGCTTATGTGCATGTTTATGACCCTACCTTGTTTTCCCTCATATCCTCTCTGTTTCACAGGTTGGTCATGGCTCAAAGTTCAGATGAGTACACAGATTCTGTAGGAGATTTTCCTCAGCCACCACAGAGGTCAGAGCGAATGAGATTACCTAGTGGAGGAAAGTCATCAAAGCCACCCAAGACTTGGAAGAATAAATCCGAGTTAGAATCCGAAGAAGAAGAGGATGGACTTCCCTCGGCTAAAAAGCCAGCCCACGAATGAACAGGTTACTGAAGCCCCGACCCTTTTCTCTCATGGAAATCCCAACAAGGGAGGGCGTGGCAGAGGGAAAAACACCACTGCTGAGACGTATGAGCCTGATGGCTACAGAACTCCACCTGGAGTTGAAACAATAACTGAACGAAATAACAGGTTGCAAAGGATTCGCCGTCATTGGGCGAAGAAATGATTTAACTATGAAAACATTTGAGAAAAGTATCAGATCCTGTTCACATTCATAGCTCCTTGGAATGATTGTATTTCTGAGTATTGCATCTGCCCAGACGGTGAGAAAGTCAGGCCAACCCTACCACCAACTGCTCATCCAGAATCCCTCAAAAGTATCACAGATTTTCCTCAATAAGTTGCCAAGAGAGTGAAGGCCAAAGCCAAAAGTGAAGCTAGGACTACGAATAAAAATCAGGTTGAAGCTAGAAATGTTGCACTTATTCAACAAGACGTGCAAAAGAAAAAGGATCGGGCTTCCCAAAGAAATCTTTGGCCAGAAAATCCAAGAAAGCTGCACCGACTCATCTGATGAGTCTTCTGATGAAGATGCTCCTAAAGAAATACCCATGTATGATCAACGTGTTCTTTGGAGTAGGCCTTACAAGACTCCCTCATCAGTGAAGGTTTCACCCCAACAAGAAAATCACCAAGGCATGCACCCACTTCAGTCATTGTCAAACATTTGAGTTATGCTGCATCTTCTGCGAAGCAAAAGCTGTTTCCAGAAGAGAAAATTGAAGCAACTACCAAGAAAGCTAAACCTAGTGTTCCTTCTTCCTTAGAGGAATACAAATATGACTTCAATCTCATGATTGATGTGATTGAGAGTGCATCTTACAATGCAAAATCTGTTGATTTGAGTAGTCTGGGTCTTCCCGAAGATGTCAATAAATTGGCAACGAAACATTTCTCCGAGCTGAAGAAAATGATGAAAAAGCTAAATCAGGCTGTCAAGGATAAGAAAACCCTCGAGCAAATGAGAAAAGATGGCACCACTGAGCAAGAGACAAAGCGTCTGAACAAAGAGATTGTTGAGCTTACAAGGGCTCTCTGTCTGATGAGAAATGACAGATTGAGTGGCACTCATGTATGAAAATGGAAGTATCTCAGCTGTGTGATCGAAGGAATGATGAAATTAATCGTCAGGCTAAACTTTCTCTAAGGAGAGTTGAAAGAACATGCGGTGCCCCCATGTTTGGTTTTGGTAATTGATGACAATCTCTATGGACTAATGGTTGCCTTGAGTTATATTTGAAGGATTTGTCCATAGGCTTTTCTTGAAGTCTATTTGTTGGTTTCAAGGAGAGTATGTGATGGCGAAGGTGTTATTCAAGAAATTATATTAAGATTAGTCATGTGAGAGGTTGATCAAGACTAAGTCAAAAAGTGAATCAAGTTGATCAACACACGAAGCGTAGAACATGTACCAAGAGGGATCAAGTGATCCCATGGTATGGTAAGCATTGTCAATTATGCTTTGTGTACTAACCCATGGTCTTATTGAGAGTTCTTTGTGGGTTTAGGTTGTGGTGTACAAGTTCAAGTGGATCATCACGAAGAGATCATATGCTTGAAGCTTGCTGTCTATTGTGGTGGCAATGGACTTGTGAAGATGTGCCAAAGAGTGGATCACCCATAGTGGAGTATAAGGGAGCAATCTACTAGTCTTCACCGAGCCAAAAAATCAAGAAATGTTTGCCCTTGAGGTTTTCTATTTTACCGGTCTCATGGTGGTAGTTGGGAGACCGGGTTATAGGATCGATTGTCGTACTATCAAGGGGGGCTCTCAAGTGAGTAGCTTGACCGTATCATTCATAGAGAGCTCAAACCATTGCATCCTTGCATCGTGTTTCTTGGTTCTTGTTTGGTGTTTCTGTTTGTGAGTTTTGGAGCTTATGGTCATCTTCTTGACAAGCTCGAGTTCATCAAAAACGGATTTCTCATGCATCATCGATGATGTTTTCGATGTTGGAGGTTATGCCGGTTCTTCTCTGTTGGATGTTTCACTCCTCGATATCTTAGGCATACCTCCACGTACCTCTTCTTAATATAACTAGTCGTTGTTTCGATGCTTATCGTCGTCATCTATCCAACAAGCTTGTGTTTGCTCAATTCGGAGTTCATTTGCATAAGTTGTTGCAATTTTGGCTTTATTGCATCCTCAAGCGCTAGTACCACTCTCTCGAGCGGTAGTACTGCTTGTAAGCGGCAGTACCGCGACCCTTTGCCGCATGTAGTACCACTGCTCCAGGGATGCGATTTTTCGCATCGGGTTTCGCTGTAGTAGAGCAGTAGTACCTCTCTAGGCGGTACTACCTCTCCCTTGAGAGGTACTACCTCTCCCTTGAGAGGTACTACCTCTCCGGGCGGTACTACCGATCCTCCGAGCGGTAGTACCTCTTGTGCAAGACCTAAGTGCATAACAGTTAGATATTCCCCCACCAATAAAAGGGGGTCTTCTTCCCCATTGAACCTTATCTCTTTAGCTCATGTTTTCCCCCATTGTTGACCTTCTTTGAGCTTTCTATCTCTCAATCCCTCCATGGATTCTTGCTAGTTTTTGGGGGAAAAGAGAGATGAGATCTAGATCTACGTTTCCACCAATCACTTTCTCCTCTGTGTGAGGGGAACCCCTTGGATCTAGATCTTGGAGTTCTTGGTGTTATCCTTTTTTTTCTTCCTCTCATATTCCTCCATAGCTTTTGTTGCTTTGGCAGGATTTGAGAGTGAGGGACTTGGGCACTCCGTGTGCCCTTGCCATTGCATTAGTTCCATCGATTTGAGTTCTCCAAGGTGATATGTGGAAGTGAATAGTTGAGAAGCTTATTACTCGTGGGTGCCTCGGTGCCCTAGACGGTTGGTGGTGTTTGGAGCTCAATCATTGTGGTGTAATGCTCCGGGCAAGCGTCGGGGTCTCCAATTAGGCTGTGGAGATCGCCCCAAGCAATTTGACGGGTTTCGGTGACCGCCCCCATGGGTTGCCAAAGTGTACATGTTTAATGACCGCCGCCAAGAGTTGTCATTTGTACGGGTTTGGTGACCACCATCAAGGTCCCTTAGTGGAATCACGACATCTTGCGTTGTGCGAGGGCGTGAGGAGATTATGGTGGCCCTAGTGGCTTCTTGGGGAGCATTGTGCCACCACACCGCTCCAATCGAAGATTAGCATCCGCAAGGGTGTGAACTTTGGGATACATTGTCATCTCCACGTGCCTCGGTTATCTCTTACCCGAGCCCTCTACTTATGCACTTTACTTTGTGATAGTCGTATTGTTTCTTATAGTATATCTTGCTATCACCTAGTAGTTTATCTTGCTTAGCATAAGTTGTTGGTGAACATAGCTGAACCTAGTTGTTGTTGGTTTTGTGCTTGAAAAATTAAGCACTAGGTTTATTCCGCATTTGTTCAAGCCTAAACTGTAATTATTTAAAAGCGCCTATTCACCCCCTCTAGGAGACATTCACGTTCTTTCAATTGGTATCAGAGCATCATCTCTCTTTGTAAGGATTAATCACCTAGAGAGTAAGGATGCTGACTAGGGGTCATGGCTCCAAATTTAGAGCGAATTGTAGATATGGGGTTTTCTCCTCCAAAGGATCCCCAAATATTATCTTTAAAGGATGAGAAAAAAAATCTTATCTCAATGCTCAAGCTTCTAATGTGCTTTTCGATGCTTTGATCAATGTAGTTATTTTTCAACTCATGTCGTTCCGGGATGCTCATGAGTTGTGTACAAATCTACAAGATAAATATGGTGTGTCCAAGATTTATGGGAATTATTGTTCTCCCTCCACCTCCGGCCGTGTGTTTTTCTCAACTTCTTCTACTTCACATACATGTGTATTGCCACAAGGTAATGATATGGTGAGTAGTGGTGTTCAATTCAATGATGATAGTGCGCTTATTGTTGATGATCCTTCATCACTATGTTATTACAATGCTCCATCTTTGTACTCTAGCACTTCCAGCACTCCAACTGTTTCACATGCTTGTGTTGATAGTCCTTGCATATCATGTAGAAATTTCTTAACTAAATCCCATGATGATATGCTTTCTATGTCTTGTTGCCATGATAAAAATGCATCTATTTTCTCGAATTGTTGTGCTAACCATGTAAAGGAAACCGAACTCCCCATGGAACAAGACGTGGTCTTGAATGTTGCTTCAAGGGATCCTACATCATCATCTATTGCATTTTTCCTTATGGTTAAGGCCTCAAATGTATCTCCCAATTTCAATCCCAATATATGTTGTGATGATATTGATGTTTATAAGAATGATGATGATGTTGATAATGATGAAGATAATGATAATATTGCCTCCTTAAAATTTAAGGGGGAAATTATTTTTAAAGCTCTTCACAAGAATAAAATTGCTTGTTCCAACTTCATGGAAATCATTTGTATTGGTATTGGCGGCAAGCAATATATTGATGAGTTGGAATCTCGTCTTGAGGAGCAAGAGGTCACCATTGACAAAACGGAAGGCCATGAGCGTGATTACACAATTGAGATCGCGGACCTATCTCACGCTCTTGAACTTGAACAAACCATCAAGGAATCTCTTGATAAGACTTTTGCTCTAGAATTATATAGAGTGAAGGAATCTCATAATAGAGCTCTTGAGGTGGCCAATGATTTCAAAAATGAAAATTAGAGGCCTGAAGTTGCGCATGCTAAACTCCTTGAGGACTTTGAAAATGGCTCAAGGGTCATTAAGAGTGAGGTCGTCGGACTCACTGAGTCTCTTGCACAACTTAAAGCTTCGTATTCAAAAGTGCTTGCCAAATTTCCTTCTCCTCTTGTTGTTAATGATGATGCTTGTACTACTAACTCTATTTCTGGTGAAGCATCCATTTTGAAGGAGAATATTGAGCTAAGGGCTCAACTTGAGTTGCTATCTAGCAATTATTGGAAATTGGAAGATGAAAGTGCTTGTTATCGACTAGAGGGGGTGAATAGGCGATTTTTATGAAAGTCTTCAAGACAGACAATGTCTTCAAAGATAGACAATCAAATATGACTAACTCACTATACAGCAGAAGATAAACTACACTAGACAAGCGATAGTCTAAGAGAAAGTACTGAGTAAGCACGAAGACAAATAGCAGCTAGGTAGAGTGGATCAGAATAGGAAGAAAGTATGAAGCCAATTATGAAATCAAAGAGTATGTCTTCACACAGTGAAGTCAAACAAGGCAAACAAGCAATGACTGCACGAAGCTAAACAAAGAGTAAAGGTGAAGTGATAGAACTAGTTGCTTGACGAGGACAACGATTTGGTAGACCAGTTCTAGTTGCAGTAACAATTGAACGTCTGGTTAGGGAGGCTGAGATTGAACTCAGAAGACCGCGTCTTCACCTTATTCCCCTTGAGCTAAGGACACTTAGTCCTTGCCAAATCATTCTAGTAAGTATTCAAGGTAGACTTCCAAACCTTCACAGACTTCGTTCACCGGCGATCCACAATGACTCTTGGATGCTCAGAACGTGACGGCTATCCGACTAGAAGATACACAATCTTCAAGTGTAATAAGTCTTTAGATCATGGGTACATAAAGACTTCAGTGATGCCAAACACTCTTTGGGCTTTGGGTGTCTTGGGTTTTGTCCTCGCAAGGCCAAACACTCTTTGGGCTTTGGGTGTCTTGGGTTTTGTCCTCGCAAGGATTCTCTCTCAAAGGCTTCCGAGGTGGGTTGCTCTCAAATTACAAAATTCGTATCTTAACTCTGAGCAACCACCAATTTGTGATGGAGGGGGTATGCTATTTATAGCCAGGAGGCAACCCGACATGATTTGTCTAAAATGACCCTTGGTCATTGGGGAACCAACACGTGTCCAACGGACGGATTTGGAACACATGCGAGAGCTTGACTAGGGCTACAAGTAAAGCTGACTTGTCCAACTCAGGACAAGATTTTCTCCCATTGTCTTCAGTTGAAGACATAGGAAATGTGTTGATCAAGACATCAGTTTTCTGACTTTGTTCACTTGTACCCTGTCGCGGGAAACCACGACCACCTATGGGATAGGAGTCCCTTTTGGTTCGGCGGGGGGATGGGCACGTTACACAAAGAGCAGAGAGGCGTGGCGCAGCACGACGGAGATCACATGAGAAATTTTTACCCAGGTTCAGGACGTCGGGAGGCGTAAAACCCTACTCCTGCTTTTGGTGGATTGATGGTGGAATGTGGAATAAAGAACGACGCTCTTGCCTAGCAGGGTTGCCTCGGGGCGAGTGTCACTATGCGCGTATGAGTGTATGGGCTCGAAATGGCCAAATCCCTCCTACGATTTCCATGGGCCTCCTTGTATAGATTAAGGGGTCACCACAGTGGCAAATCAGTCTTCACATGCTGATTAGATAGCAAACAATGCTATCATACCTAAATCTACAGGATGATAGAGCGCATTAAATGCACCTCTTAGTGTCACATCACGGCTCGCCCGGCAGGCTCTGCCAGGCTGCTTTGTCAGCTTCACACATGCTTGCTTGACACATCTCAGGACGGGTGTCACTTGGAGATTCTTTCTATAGGAAGTGGCTACCATGTGGCAATGGGCTGCCACTGAGCCACTTAGGAGCTTGACACCACACTGATTGACGGCAGGCATCGTCGTGAGGTGGTGGTTTGCCTTAGTGAGCCCCGGCAGGCCTACCGTGGCGATCTCGGAGGCTTGCTTCTGGGCGATCCCGACCTTCCCGAGCTCGCCTACCCGAAAAAGGAGGATTTTACCTTGGCGATATCTTGCTCCTTCGCCTTGTCGTGGTTGTCTTGATCTCCTGGACCAGCTCTTTTATTCTTCAAAGAGCTGATCCTTCCATGTCTTGATCTGGTCTTGGTGTCATAAACTTAATCTTGGGCCTGTGCATAGTCTGGGGCAAAAGACCCAGGGTTTGTTGCACCGACAGGAGCCCCCGATCCTAGCCCAGACGCGCTGCAGGGCATCATCAGGGTAGGCTCTATTTAGTGCACATGCAAAGGTGCAAGAGCGGCTTGCCTCCTTTGAGATCTTCTTTGCTTCTTCACTAACTTGAGCCCAGGCCTGTTTCCGCCTCTTCCGTGTGTCGTGTAATGCCAATCGCAGTGGGGCCACTCTTGTAATGGCCCGTGAATGAATTTAACACGCATGCGAGTAACTACCAATTCACTCTTCCCACCACGCCCTTATCCTTAGCCACATATGCTGCATGCATTGAGTGGGTTAGGTAACGGAGGCGCATGATGCGGAAGAGCGTCAAGGCAGGGGCCTGATCTTCTTAGATTGCTTGAGGAGGGCGGTGGTTACCCATCAGCGAATCATCCCCCATCCCCAGCTTGACTATAAAAGGAGGAGCGTAGGAGGATTGGAGGCATTCATCCATATCCCTCTCTTCGTCCATTTCCTACTCTTCTACTTATGTTAAGGGGGAGAGCCCGGGGCCAGGCCCCCGACAGTAGTTTGTGGTTGGTGACGTTGAATGCTCGTGCCGAAGCTCGGGGAGTGAGCCTTACTCAGGCCGAGAACATATGCGATGACTGCACACGTTGGTGTCTTGTCGTCCTCGGTGAGGGAGGGGCCGCGTGTGTCAATGATGGAGAAACGTTCGCATCGTCCATATAGGCCAGTCGTCAGGCGGGCAGTGCAGGGTTCAGGGATATTGGTGATCCCTGCTCTGCCCCTTCCTTCCCATCAGGGTGGGGAGCGGTGTGCCTCGACCCCCCTAGCCATCCTGGCCTTTGGTTGCTTCTCCAAGGGGGTTGTTGGGTTGGCGGCTTAAAGTCCCCCCGGAACGGTGATGATGGTGAGAAAACCAGGGGAGATGGAGAAGGCGGATGGCGCGGGGTCAGGTCGGAGTATGGCGGCCTCGACGCCTTCATCTCCTTCTGGCAACCTGCCACCTCGTCTTTCCGCTCTTCCCCTCCCTCCCTGGCACCATCGCCACCAGCATCTTCAAGTGACGGTCGGGGAGGGATATTCCCTTGGTGCCTTCGCCCCCCTCTAATAGTCTTCCACTTGAGCTTCGTTGGTTGATTCTACTAGCGCTTGGGCTGGGACTTTCGGCCGGACCCGAAGGTGGTGACGAGGGGACCGCCGTGCCGCTCTCCGCACCCCTCCTTCACAACCTCACCACTCCCGATCTTGTTAGGCTACGTCTGGCAGGCCGTGACGGGATTGGGGTGGGCTCCTGCTTGGGTGCTTCTTTAGTCCCATCCTCTTCCTCCCAGCACAGTACCTGGCGGAGGGGAAACAAAAAGAGGAGATTACAGGGCACTTATCTTTTTTCAATCTTAAACTGTAGGCACTTTCCTAATCTTAGTTCAAATAATGTAATTCCTATCATCCATGCTTGTGTTCTATAAGGTTTGTACTTGTTCTATCAGCATATTAATGAAAAAGATGAACCTTGACGTGGACTCGTACATGTAACATGTCCATGCAGAGGCGGGATGCCTCTATACTTTCAAGTAAACAAGTCCTCCAGCAAGCTATTTTGCTGGCAGCCTCAGTCTTGTTGCCCTGGAGCTAGGCTTGCCAGGCGTAAGACATGAAGAGGGACTAGCCCCCTGACAACTCTTCTTCATCAAAGGCCACTGCAACCGTCCTGACTGAAGCAGCGTTCGATTCGAAGGATGGGAGCACCTAAGTCTCGAAAGGTGGCGGGGTTTTCATATGCGCAAGCCCTTACAGAACATGTATGTATAAAGGAAAGAACTTATATGTTTGGCTTGCCGGAGACTGTAGTGTAGGCTTCTTTTTTTCACCTTCTTCTTGGGTAACCCAGTCCACGGCAGGAACCTATGGTTTATGCAGATGAAAATGATGCCAAGTGCAATCTTATCTACATGAAGATGCGATGCTCATGATATGCTTATGCATGCATGAAACTTATTGAGGCCCCCCAGCGCTTCGTTTATTTCTCTGTTGCTCAGGGTATGCGCCTGGCTTTGTACAAGGGGTTACATGCAACTGAGGCAAGGCCAATACAAAAGGGTGGTTGCAGGGCAGGGACCGACAACCGCGCCTTAAGGGTAGTACTTGCGGAGATGCTAAATATTCCATGAGTTTTACAACTGAATGCCATCTCTGGTCTACAGACGGACTGTGCTAGGTCTGGTGACTCGTACCACCCGGTAAGGGCCTTCCCACTTCGGCGCTAACTTGTTTGTACCCTTGGTGAACTGAACACGCCTAAGGATAAGGTCACCTTCCTCAAAACACCAGGCACGAACCATGTGGCTTTGACAGCAACGTAGGGTTTGTTGGTAGCGTGCAGCACGCGTAGCGGCCCGGAGACGGTTCGCCTCAAGTAGCACAGCGTCGTCACGCCGATGCTTGTTGGCGTTCTGGGAATCAGGGTACCCAGACTTGCCCGCCTACAGCCCATGACGTGGCTCCTTCATCTGCCTGGTGCGGCCCATCTTCAGCATCGGCACTCAAGTCCTTCGCAAGGGGCCAAGCCTCGCGAGGCGGACGGTACCAAGACATCTGGAAGGAGCAGTCTCACTAGGCTGGCTCCTGAGGAGCGTAGATCTCTATGAAAGCCCCCATCTCGTGTGGTTCGGATGACGCAAGCCATGCCGACCAAGGCCAGTCAGGCGCCAGCGGGGCATGACAGCGGGTTTCCTCTTTGGTGCTAAAGAGGCAAGCATAGTCGCGGAGTCCCGAGGAAAGGTTTCCATTTCATTGCAACGAGACTAGGATCACCAGGACGGCAGAACAGAGGTCATCACCGAGCCCACAGTGGCGTCAGGATCAAAAGCTTTGCAGGCGAAGACCATCTTTCGTTAACATAAGATGTAGTAATTGTCTCCCTTCAAATTTGGCCGTTGTGGGATCCCTTCCCACCTATATTTTGGGGGAAGAGGACCAAGGCCACTATAGTCACCACCATAGGGGGGACGGATAAATTAGATCGACCAGCACCCTCTCACCCAAGAACACACATCCCGAGGTTGTTCGGCCACTGTACTAGTTCTTCCAGCCCACCTCTAGGCAATCCACCACATTACAGGAGTAGGGCCACTCACCGCTAGATGGCCCGAACCTGGGTAAACTGCCCTATGTCATTTTCCTTCTTGTTCACCAAGCTAGTTCGTAGAGATGGCGAGTAGGCAGATAGGGGAAGTTGAGTTCTTCGCACGCACCCCACTGTTCAAACCTTACAAAGGTTTTGCGGAGCCCTGAATTTGACATTTGGCTCGCTAGGTAGGGGTGCGTATCGAGGAACCACCTGCCATGTTGTCACGCTCTATCCTCGCCATGGCAGGCGTCGCACAATCCGCCGGGCCACAGGCCGCGCTTGGAGGTGGCGCTGACCCTCGGGCCCTCTCCCCTGCTCCACGACAAGTACGGTGGCTGCCAAGGATCAGGCCGGCGTTGCCACCATGGTACAATGGCGTGGCCGACCTAGTGGGGTTCCTCCAGGCCTACACAGAGGCCATCTGGGCAGCTGGCGGCGACGACAAGGTGATGGCAAACTAGCTCCCCATGGACCTCGTGGGGGAGCCGCATGCCTGGTTTCTCAACTTGCCGGATTCTTCGGTGACCTCTTGGGAAGATCTCCGCGACTTGTTCGTCACGCGCTTTGTGGCGCCGGTAACAAATGCGGTCGCGACACTCGTCGATGGTTTGCAGGCGCCGGCATCACGGTGCCCCATTAAGCAATTTATCCGATAGGCGGGGGTCGCGCAGTCACCCCCAGGCTGGGTGGCCCCCGAGTCCGACCTCACCTTCGACTCAAGTGACAACCCTGTGTCCATGGCGGTCGCGGGTGTGCTCCCTATGCTCTGCACCCCCACCATATGCAACGTGGCCGTCACCAAGACCCTCATCGGCGGTGGCGCCAGCCTGAACGTCCTCTCTGTTGAGGCGTTCGTCCTCCTCCATGTGCCCTACGGCCGGATCCTCCCCACCAAGCCCTTCTCCGGGCTCATTGACGGCTCCACCTGCCCCCTGGGCAAGAGCCGCCTCCCACTCACCTTCGGCACGCACTACAACTACCGCACCAAGCTCATCGACTTTGACATCGCCTACATCAACTTACCGTACAACGCCATCCTCGGCTACCTGGCATTGGAAAAATTCATGGTGGCGACTCACCCTACCTATAACCTCATGAAAATGTCGGGAAGCAGCGGTGTCCTCACCGTGGCGAGCAATACCTAGGATGCGCTCTTGGCCCTCAAGTTAGCTGCCAAATCTGCGGCAGCAACGCAACCGGGCAGGAAGGAGCTCTGGAGGGCCCAGGGGCTGCGCCAACAAAGAAAAAGCAGTTGATCTCTCAAGATCGGGTACCAACGAAGCAGGTGCCGGTGGATGAAGGCGGAAGGTCGGGCTCCACCTTCACCATAGGCGCCGGCCTCCCCTAGACCAAGAAGAGGCCTTGGTATGTTTCATGCATGTGAACAAGGAGGTGTTCGCATGGGACGCGGTGGACCTGCTCGGAGTCCCGCGAGGATTGATCGAGCATCACTTGATGGTGTGCCCGATGTCGGTGTCAAAACCGGCATATCTCGGGTAGGGGTTCCCGAACTGTGTGCCTAAGGACTGATGGTAAGAAGGGACTGGGGACACGATGTTTACCCAGTTTCGGGCCCTCTCTATCGAGGTAATACCCTACTTCCTGCTTGATTGATCTTGATGTATAAGGGTTACAAGAGTTGATCTTCCTCGAGATCATAATGGCTAAACCCTAGAAGTCTAGCCTATGATGTGGGATTATGTCTCTACGAACAAACCATCCAGTTTATATATGCACTGGAGGGACCTAGGGTTGTACATGATCATCTTACAGAGGAAGGAAACATTACACCCAGACGCTAAACTTGCCATTATACATATATAGGAGTCCTATCCGAATACAGGATATAATCTTTAGCAATAATCTTCACAGACCACCAGTCCAGCCCATAACGAGTAATCCGGCCACCCGAGGACCTCTTAATCCAGGACTCCCTCAGTAGCACCTGAACCAGTCTTCGATGACGATGAGTCCGGCACGCGTATTGTCTTTCGTATTGCAAGGCGGGTTCCTCCTTCCGAACATACTGAAGTGTTATTTCCTGCACAAAGGAACTATGTTCGGCTCTGCATGATTAGTACAACCCTTAGCCTCGAAGTCAATGTGTCGAAAACCGGACACTGTGTATTTACTAACAACTTTTCAGCGAAGCATCATGTTTGATCCTTTAATATTTTGAACCGTTTTCTTGGCTCTGGTTTCGCGTTTCGAGGCATAGCCCCATTGGCCCGTCTTGTCGAAGCAGTGATCGTACCCGCTTATTATGGGATCCTCAACAATATGACGTGGGTGATACGTCCATTTTGCATCATGTTTTCTTGCTATTATTTATGTTGTTATTATGCATATTAATGCTATTTGGAGTAATTCTAATGCCTTTTCTCTCATAATTTGCAAGGAATGCACCAAGGGGGAGAATTTCGGCAGCTGGAAATCTGAACCTGAAAAAGCTACGTCAGGCCACCTATTCTGCACAACTCAAAACAAGTTGAAATTGCACGGAGAATTTATATGAATTATTAGAAGAATATTTGAGTAAATAAGTACTAGAGGGCCCCCACCAGGTGGGCACAACCCACCTGGGCATGCCATGGAGCCTAGGAGCGCCCTGGTGGGCTGTGCTCACCCAGGCCCACCTTCGATGCCCATCTTCTGGTATATAAGCCCTTCTGACCTAGAAAAAAAATAAAGAGAAGACTTTTGGGACGAGCGCCGCCATCTCGAGGCAGAACTTGGGCAGGAGCACTTTTGCCCTCCGGCGAAGAAATTCCGCCGGGGAAACTTCCTTCCCGGAGGGGGAAATCATCGTCATCATCATCGCCAACAACTCTCCCATCTTGGGTACGGCTATCTTCATCAACATCTTCAACAACACCATCTCATCTCAAACCCTAGTTCATCTCTTGCGTTCAATCTTGTTACCGGAACTATAGATTGGTGCTTGTGGGTGACTAGTAGTGTTGATTACATCTTGTAGTTGATTACTATATGGTTTATTTGGTGGAAATCATATGTTCAGATCCTTTATGCTATTTAATACCCATCTGATCTTGAGCATGTTTATCACTTGTGATTAGTTACCTTTGCTCTTGAGGTCACGGGAGAAATCATGTTGCAAGTAATCATGTGAATTTGATATGTGTTCGATATTTTGATAGTATACATGTTGTGATCCCCTTAGAGGTGTCATGTGAACGTCGACTACATGACACTTCACCATATGTGGGCCTAAGGGAATGCATTGTGGAGGAGTAATTAGATGGTGGGTTGCGAGAGTGAAAGAGGCTTAAACCCCAGTTTATGCGCTATTTTGTAAGGGACCGATTGGATCCAAAAGTTTAATGCAATGGTTGGAATTTATTTTTGGTACTCTTCTCATAGTTGCGGATGCTTGCGGGAGGGTTGATCATAAGTAAGAGGTTTGTTCAAGTAAGAACAACACCTAAGCACCGATCCACCCACATATCAAATTATCAAAGTAGCGAACACGAATTAAACCAACATGATGAAAGTGACTAGATGAAATTCCCATGTACCCTCAAGAACGCCTTTCTTACTATAAGAGACCGTCTTGGCCTGTCCTTTGCCTCAAAAGGATTGGGCTATCTTGCTGCACCTTTGCTACTACTATCGTTACTTGCTCGTTACAAAATTATCTTGCTATCAAACTACTCTGCTACTTACAATTTTAGCACTTGTAGACACTACCTTACTGAAAAACACTTGTCATTTCCTTCTGCTCCTCGTTGGGTTCGACACTCTTACGTATCGAAAAGAGCTAAAATTGATCCCCTATACTTGTGGGTCATTAGTGGGTAACCCAACCATGCATTACGCACGATCACGTCGAGAACCGGTGAGTTTTACGGCGGGAGTGGGGGACGTTTGGTATTTATCGTCTATAAAAGGACACATATCCTTTCCCTCTCACGTCACGCTCTCATCAAGCCCTAGCTTCACAATCTCTTTAGCCCCAACGCTCACAGCTCCAGTGCTCACAACTCTCAACTCCTCGACCACCGCCTCCTTCTCCAGCAATGGCTGGATCTGGCTCCAAGGGCAAGTGGGAGGCTTCCACGGTCACAGAGAAGACCATGAAGAATCTCCAGAGTGTGGGATACCTTGCGGACGACATTGTGCACCGGATTCCCGATAGGTATCAGGTAATCCCCATCCATGAGCTGGGTGAGAGTGTGGTATTCATCCCTCACTTTATTCGAGGGCTGGGGTTTCCACTTCACCCCATTGTCCGGGGCCTCCTATTATTCTACGGGCTTGATTTCCATGATCTAGCCCCAAACTCTATCCTCCACATATCGGCTTTTATAGTCGTATGCGAGGCTTTCCTCCGCATCCCACCAGACTTCGGCTTATGGTTCAAGACCTTCAATCTGAAGCCGAAGGTGGTCGTCGGGCAGCACGCGCACTGCGGGGGGAGCTATGGTGAGAAAGCTCCCAAATGCCACCTGGCCCAAGGGGGCCTTTATAGAGACCAACAAGATATGACAGCAGGAATGGTTCTACATCACCGAACCTCACGATGCCAAGTGGGCAGCCACGCCCAAATTTAGATTCGGACCCCCGGAGAGGCTTATCTCTGGACCACCAGGGGCCTTTAATGGGGTTCTCGTACGGAGGTGAAGACACTCCAAAACCGCATCTCCAGCAAGATGGCGAAGGGCACCCACCTCGCTGACGTGATACATGTGATGCTCTTCCGCCGCACTCTTCCCTGCCAACTCCGAGCCTCCTACCTACGGGAGTTCAATCTGGAGGGATCAGGGACCTTGAAGCGCTTATTCGGCACCACGCATGAAGATATCTGGAAGCAGCTCTTCAAGGCCCAGAAGGAGTGGCCTAAGGAGACCGAAGACAAGGGCTACAACAGCGTGGCCTCGGCCTCGGAGGTAAACACAATTCCGTCGAATACGCACCCTGTCCATATTTCAATTATAACATGAGTTTGAACTCTTACGCTCAACCTAGGCCTGGATAAAGAAAGCGGAGCGGATCAATTGTCCGGCTCCGTTGCTCGAAATCCCAGCCACGCCCCAGCTAACGGCGATGCTGTTCCCGATACTGTTAAAGGCGTCGGAGAAGAAGGCCAATAAGAAGGGTAAGGAGGTCAAGAGCGACCTCCGCCCTAAGGGTCCTGCAGACAAAGTGTTTGGGGAAACTGAGGCCCGCTCCTCCCACGACAAATAAGAAGAGGTGGAGGAGGAAGAGGAAGAGAGCGACTCCCCCATCAAGGCAAGGGGGAATGTCGGCGTCCTGGGAATGGGGGTACCCAGACTTGCCTGCCTGCGGCCCGTGACGTGGCTCATCAGCGGCCTGGTATGGCCCAACTTCAGCATCCACAGCTCAAGACCCTCGCGGGGGCCAAGCCTCGCGAGGCGGTCGGTAGCAAGACCTCCCTAGGGGCAGTCTCTCTGGGCTGGCTCCCGAGGAGCGGAGATATCTATGCAAGGGGCACCTCGCGAGGTTCACGTGATGTGAGCCATGACGCCCAAGGCCAGGCGGGCGCCAGCGGGCGCAGTGTACTAGTTTCCTCTTTGGTGCTAAGAGGGCAAGCACAGGCGCGGAGTCGCCATGGATCAGGCAAAGGTTTCTATATCGGTGCAACAAGACCAAGGACCGTCAGGGCTGCAGAACGGAGGTCATCGTGGAGCTCGGTGCAGCGTCACCACCAGAGCCTTTGGCAGGTGAAGACTACTTTTGTCAGGATAACTTGTACTAGCTGCCCCCCTTCAAATTTGACCGTTGCGGGATCCCTTCCCATCGATATTTGGGAAGAGGACCAAGGCCACTATAAATAGGACCTAGCCACCACCATAAGGGAGGGCTAGCATCTGATAGAGAGCTCGCCTAGTAGAAGAGAGGGAGGATCATCAGATCTGACCTAAGGCACCACAATCTCATCCGAGCCCAAGAACATCTCTCCTCCGGAGGCTGTTCATCCCTTGTACTAGTTCATCCTCACCCATACAAGGCAATCCAGCACACACACTAGAGTAGGGTATTACACCACACGGTGGCCCGAACCATTATAATCCTCTCTGTCCCTTGTTCTTTGAGTTCGTCGAGCTAGGCCATGGAATCGTAGGGCGAGCGTGCTGGGCAGGGAGTGTTCTTCGTGCACACCCCAGAGTTCGAACCTCTCAAAGGTTTGCGGAACCTGTAATCCGATAGGAAAGAAGAGGGCGGTCCCCGTATATGTAGGAAAGGGGGAGGCCAGGAAGAAATTGAACATCTCGGACAGCCCGGATTCATCATCCGAGCATAGTTTTCGAGTGCAACCGAGGATCATGCCCCTCACCGAATCGTAAGTATTCAGACTTCTCAATGTTGTGTTCGGTTTAATCATCTGCCATTGTCTAAGCAACTTTATTCATTTATTTTGCAGCCCTCCCCGCACATTCTCCGAGGCTTCACGGTCATCAGGGAATTCTCTGCTAACTGAGATGGTGGAGAGCAACACGCCGCGGTGGGCTCAATCACTCATCCTAGGGGATATCGAGGTGTCCTCCTTGCGGGCGTCCCATGCACGAGCAGGTGGGAGTGGAGCGTACGAGAGGTCGCCCGAGGCCAACACCTCGGGCACCATCAGCCAAGGGGGCGCAATCCCTATGGCAACCGACGGCGGGGTGCCCGAGGAATTCGGGCTCCAGCCGAACACTATTCCGGAGGCCGGTACGGCTCCGGACTTGGGAAGTCAGCCCCCTACGATAGGGTGAGGAGAATCAGCTCCAGCGGCGTCTTCCACTTATCCGGAGGCGCCGAACACGCTGGAGGAAGCACTGCAAGGTGCTTCCATCATGGTGGAACACCATACCCTGATGGGTGCGGTGATGGGAAAGATTTAGTCCGCCAAGAACGGACTGAATGACGCCTTCAACATCCTACTAACAGGCTTCAAGGTATGCAATGTAATATTCTTAAAATAAGTTCATGTTTTATTTGCATAAGGAAAGAAACCTATATACGGACAGTAGCCCCCAATACTTTGTCTGGTTTGGAAAAGAATCGGGCAGAGGATCCATACAGAGTCAACTAATACTACGTTTATTTGTCAACAGGCTTCCCTGGTAGCGACATCTGCCCAGGCCACAGAGGTTTCTGAGCTCAATCAGAAGCTTCAATTAGCTAATGAGGAGCTCGACCGTGTGAACAAGCGGTTGGATGAAACGCAAGGTATGCGGACTTTCAAAGAACTATTGTGTCAATAGATAAATTGCTTTAATTGTAAGAGTATGAACTCATTATTCTATGCAATTGTATCATAGTTGGCGCTACCGAGGTCGATACCCTCAAGGGCGCACTTGTAGAGGCCAAGAAGGAGGCCGAGATAAACAAAGCGGCTGCCAATCTGGAGGCTGAACAGGCCTCCCGCCGGTGGCATGAATCTCGGGTGTCCGAAGTCGAACAAGAGCTGCGAGACGCTATTCGCAAGTGCGAGGAGCTGGAGCAAAAGACTTCGGATCAAGCATCTGAACTCAGCAAGGATGTTAATGCTGCGAAGGAGGCGCAGATTGACTCGCATAGTGCACGCGAGAAGATCAACCAGGCGCAGCAGATAGCGGATGGTAAGGCATTTCTTCCGCAAAGTATCTTTGGAGGTGAGAGGTATCTCGCGCTGGCGTGATTATGGAGTTCTCCAGGCGCGTTTGCGGATCTCCCGAAGAGCATCGCCGACGCTGCCCAATTCTTTCGAGCCCAGGAGGGGAATACCACAGAGAAATTGTTCTGGTCACAATTTCTTGCGCTAGAACATCCAGTACCTCTGAACGACCAGCTCAAGCAGCTGGTCGAGCTGCACAACATGGCGGGTACATCCATGAAGGACATGATAGTCCAGCTCTGGCATGCTGAGCCAATGCCGAGGAGCTACTTTGGATTGGTGAGGTGGCTCATCGATGCGAGGCCGCTGGTCGATGTTGTGAATCATTCGACCTGTATAAAAGGTGCACAGATGGCCTTTGCCCGCGTCAAGGTGCACTGTACGAAGATGAAGGCCGCTGAACTGGCAACTGCTGGCCCACCAGAGGTGTCTTGCAAGCCATTCGTCCCGGACGCTGTGTTTGAATGCTGCTAAGGCCTCGCCGTCCGGACAATCGACAATTTGGTTCTTTTAAGTTAAGAACCAGTTCCAAAGCTTGCGGGCTGACTCCCCAGGTTGCTGGATTATGTGACTTAGATCATCAACATCCGGAGGCCGAACATAGGTCCCCTGAAAGTTAGCCCGGAAAGCATCCTCTAAATCTTCCCAGCTTCCAATGGAGTTCTCTGGGAGGCTGTTCAACCAGTGCCGAGCTGGCCCCTTCAGCTGGAGAGGTAAGTATGCAATGGCATGGAGATCATCTCCACGAGCCATGTGGATGTGAAGAATATAGTCTTTGATACATACCGCATGATCCGTCGTTCCATCATATGCCTCAATGTTGACAAGTTTAAACCCTTTCGAAAATTGGTGATCCATCACCTCATCAGTAAATCACAGAGGGTGCGCGGCGCCCCTATATCGTGCGACATTGTGGCGTAGTTCGGACAACATCTGTGTTTGGTGTTGACCCCGAACTTGATTGTATCTGGTGTGCTCGGCTTGATAGCCATCGTCCCGTATGGGAGCAGGTTCTCTTGATCCGTAGATTGATTTGGCATGAACGGCTTTTTATTCAGGTCCTCACGTAAATCATACTTAGGGCCCTGAGCCGCTGTATCCTTTCCTTTATGGTGGGGAGGTGCGGGCTGATGTACCACATTGCTAGCCACTTTGTCCCGTCCACGGGGTGGTCGGTCCGGTTGGTCAGCCTGATCGTGCCTCGGCGGAATTGGTGCAAGGGCCTAATCATCAAATTGGGGCAGCAATTTGCGTTTGGGATAGCTCTTTGTTTGGTGCTCCCGGTCGTATCTCTCTTCAACGTCTAGCGCTTCATTCCATCTATCATTGAGTGTATCCTGCTTGGCCTTAAGCCGCTGCTGCTATTTTTTCAAGCTCCTTGCTGTGGCGACAAGCTGTTGCTGAAAGCGTTTTTGTTCGAGGGGTTCTTCCGGGACTATGAATTCCTCGTCTCCCAGGCTGACATCCTCTTTGGAGACAGGTAGATAATTACTGTGTTCGTAATCATTCTGATCGCTGAGTTGTTCGGGACTGCATTGTCCATCCTCCCGCTCGTCCTACTCGACTGCTGGCTCTACGGGGTCTTCGGCTTCCTCCGGATCTTCATTGTCTCTAGTGCCGGTGTTACTTTCCTTTCCTTGATGCGATCGTGAGCAACACTTCTGACACCGATGTTTAGGAGGTTCATCGACGGGCTAATCCTGCTCTGGATCTTTATTGCCATCGTCTTCTTTCTCATTGGGTGTATCCACCATGTACACGTCATAGGTAGAAGTGTCCGTCCATCGCTCGGTCACAAGTTGGTTTTTACCTAGATCAGCTTCGACGTTGTGGTCCATCCCATCGAAGTCTTCGCAAGCATAGTCTAGGATGCCGGTTAAGTCCTCGACCGTGGCTACCAAGTGGGTGGTGGGTGGGAAGCAAAATTCCCTAGCCTCAGCCCACAGTTTTGACTAGACATAGTTCGACTAAGAATCCTCTGTTATGGTGATAGATTGAAGGAAGTCCAGCACCTCATTTAAGGGCCTAAGCTGGGTAGGAGTTTTGGGGTCTACGGAGCCAGGCTCGCCGATAACCGCTCCATTGAGCCAGGAGAGTGCAGATCTCATAAGACTGGAGCTCGTAATTTGAGACAAGTCCGGCTTTCCAGTGGCGACGGGGGGGG
>LR738711.1:505728968-505755145 GCA_902687465.1 Secale cereale | reverse complement strand
GATCCCACTCAATTCTAGGTCTGTGACCGGCTAAACCGCCACTAAGTCTGTGGTTAGATATTCCATGGCAGGGTTTACCTTCCCATCTTCGGACAAAGCGGTCTGCTCTGGATCTAGGGCCAGAGCCGTCGCGGGTGTCGACCCCTGGATGGGATCTGATGATAGATCTAAGACGTCTTCATCGTGTGGGCAGGGAGCAGCAGCCGTGGGTGCGAATCCGTCGAAGATCAAGTCTCCTCAGATGTCAGCAACATAATTCAAGCTTCCAAACCTGATTTGATGACCATGGGCATAGCTGTCAACCTGCTCGAGGTGGCCATTCGAGTTGGCATGTAGCACAAAGCCACAAAACATGAAAAACTGTTTGGGGAGAAAAATCTCCCCGGGGGCAGCATCGTCGTTGATGACAAGGCAAGCCATTAATCCTTCTGTCGATGATAGAGTGGAACTTTCAATGAAAGAACCAATGTTGGTGTAAAAACCGGCGTATCTCGGGTAGGGTTCCCGAACTGTGTGCCTGAGGATCGATGGTAACAAGGGACTGGGGACACGATGTTTACCTAGGTTCGGGCCCTCTCTATCAAGGTAATACCCTACTTCCCGCTTGATTGATCTTGATGTGTATAGGGTTACACTAGTTGATCTACCTAGAGATCATAATTGCTAAACCCTAGAAGTCTAGCCAATGATGTTGTGATTCTGTCTCTACGAACTAATCACTTTGGTTTATATATGCACCGGAGGGACATAGGGTTGTACATGATCATCTTGCAGAGGAAGGAAACATTATACCCGGACACTATACTTGCCATTCTACACATATAGGAGTCCTATCCGGATATGGGGGATAATCTTCAGCGATAATATTCACGCTCCACCAGTCCGTCCCATAACGAGTAATCCGGCCACCCAAGCACCCCTTAATCCAGGACTCCCTCACCCGAACACGCGACCTGTTGAAAGCACAAGTGCTCCCTAGGTGATTTTGGTAATTAATGTCAACATATCTCTTGTTGGACTAATGTTTTCATCTAGTATATTTTAGACAGGCTCAACAATTGAAGTGGCATGGACTAGAGGATGTGGAACCCCTTCAAAATGCTAAGCACACATATTGGCTCAAGCTCAAGACTCTACATTTTCTATTTTAGTGATCCAAGATCACATTGAGTCCAAAGGAAAGCCAATACTATTAAAAGGGGATGAGGTGTTGCTAAATGGGTTTCTTGCTCAAAATGCTTAGTGATATGCTCCAAAACCCTCAACCACTTTCTCACATACACATATGTCCCAAACCAAAAGTCATACTCGGCCCCACGGAAACCTTCTATCCGGCGCCACCGAGTTCTCTTGACATAGCCATTGCCCCAAACCCTAGTCACTTCGGTCTCACCGATAGGGATCTCGGTCTCACCGAGATGGGATTGCAAACTCTCTGTTTCCCTTCGTAACATTTCGATCTAACCGAGATGAGCGATCGGTCCCACCGATTTCACAATGCAAACTCTCTATTTCCCCTTTGTAACGTTTTGGTCCAACCGAAACGAGCGAATAGGTCCCACCGAGTTTGCCCGACCAACTCTCTCGTTAGCTTATTACCAAAATCGGTCCTACCGAGTTTGTGTAATCGGTCTCACGGAGATTATGTTATGCCCTAACCCTAATGAAATCGGTCCAACCGAGATGACATGTCGGTCCCACCGAAATGCCCAATGGCCACATTATGAACTAAATTGGTCTTGACCGAGTTTTCTGATTCAGTCCCATTGAGTTTGGTAAATTGTGTGTAACGGTAAGATTTTGTGTGGAGCCTATATGTACCCCTCCACCCACTCTTCATTCGTGGACAGAGCCATCAGAACATGCCTACACTTCCAACATACATTTTCTGAGAGAGAAACACCTACACTTGTGTTGAGGTCAAGACATTCCATTCCAACCACATAAATCTTGATCTCTAGCCTTCTCCAACTTGCTTTCCACTCAAATCATCTTTCCACATAATCCAATCCTATGAAAGATAGTTGATTGTTGGGGAGACTATCATTTGAAGCACAAGACCAAGGAGTTCATCATCAACACACCGTCTATTACCTTTTGGAGAGTGGTGTCTCCTAGATTGTTTAGGTGTCACTTGGGAGCCTCTGTCAAGATTGTTGAGTTGAACCAAGGAGTTTATACGGGCAAGGAGATTGCCTACTTCGTGAAGATATACCCTAGTGAGGCAAGTCCTTCGTGGGCGATGTCAATGGTGGGATAGACAAGGTTGCTTCTTTGTGGACCCTTCGTGGGTGGAGCCCTCCGTGCACTCGTGCAACCGTTACCCTTTCGTTGGTTGAAGTCTCCATCAACGTGGATGTACGATAGCACCACCTATCGGAACCACGCAAAAAATCTCCGTGTCTCCAATTGCGTTTGCACACTCCAATCCCATCCCTTTACATTCTTGCAAATTTGCATGCTTTACTTTCCGCTACCCATATACTTTTGTCATGCTTGCTTGATATGTATTGTGAATATTTAAACATGTGCTAAAACTCCACCTCAACTTGAAGAAATTAAAAATTGCCACTTTTCTTGCTAAGAGTCTATTCTCCCCCTCTATACACCTCTTCTTGATCCTTTCAATTGGTACCAGAGCATTGGTCTCCATTGCTTTAGTTTAATCACTATTGGAGGAAGATGGATGAGTCTACGTTGGGGAGTCTTAGACATAGAGTGCCTATACTTGATGGAGAGTACTTCCATGAGTGAAAAAATGAGATGCTTGAGATTTTCAATGAATATCATTTGAAGAAGAACATTACTACTCATTGTGCTCGGCTTGTTGATCCTTTGCATCCCACACCCGACGAGGATCTTGACATGATTCGCAATCTTAGAACTATCAATCTTATTGTTAGAGGATTGCCAGAAAATTTGATTGCTAGCTTACCTGCTCTAGATTGTGCTTACACCATATGGAGATTCCTAGAGGAACGATCCCCAAATTATTCCTTGAAAAAATCTGGATGAGATTCTCCATAAGTCTATTGCCTTGAATAGGATGAGTACTAGTGATCATTAGTTTGATGATTGCCTATGTGAGCTTCGTGATCTCATGCGTGCCAAAGGAGATGTTGGAATTATTAGCAATATCATTTCCAAAGTCATTAGAATTCATAGAGATGAACATTGTTACGGTCATACTTCTAATGCATCACTCTCTCTAGGAATTGATCCATCACATGACGATGTGGAACAGGGATACCATGATGAGGATGATGATAGTGACTATGATCTTGATGATGCGATGAGACACTTTGGTCTTATGGCTAATCTTCATGGCTACATGGCTGGAGGAAAGGAATGGGTCCTTGATAGTGGATGTACCGATCATATGACCAGAGACAAGGATATGTTTTGTGAGCTCGCTGAAAACAACGGCCCTCAAAAGTATGTCACTTTTGGTGATAACTCAAAGGGTAAGGTGGTTGGCCTCGGTAAGATGGCCATCTCACATGATAGCTCCATACAAAATGTCATGCTCGTTGAATCTCTTGGCTACAATTTACTTTCCGTATCTAGACTTGCTGACTTCGGCTTCAATGTCCTATTTTTTGAAATAGATTGCCAAGTGTTTCGTAGAGATAATCATAAAATGGTCTTTACCGGTATTCGTAGAGGTGATATTTACATTGTTGATTCCACTAAAAAGGCTCAACCTAGAACTTGCTTAATTGCTAAATCTTCAAAAGGCTGGTTGTGGCATAGAAGGTTAGGTCATGTGGGCATGCGAAATCTTGATAAGCTTATTAAGGGTGATCATATCCTTGGAGTAAAAGATGTTATATTTGACAAGGATAGACTTTGTAGTGCTTGTCAAGCAGGAAAACAAGTTGGAGGAAGCCACCCCGTGAAGAACATTATGACCACGAGAAGACCGCTCGAGCTACTTCACATGGATCTCTTTGGTCCCAATGCCTACAAGAGTCTCGGTGGTAGCTCATTTGGCCTGTCATAGTTGATGTTTTTTTAAGATTCACGTGGGTGTTCTTTCTTGATCACAAATCGCAGGTCCAAAATATCTTCAAGAACTTCGCTAGGTAGGCCCAAAATCAATTTGAAGTGAAGATCAAAAATGTTCGTAGTGACAACGGAACGGAGTTCATGAACGCAAATGTGGATACTTTCTTGAGGAAGAAGGGATTTCACACGAGTTCTCGGCTACGTATACGCCTCAACAAAATGGAGTTGTTAAGAGGAAGAACCAGACTCTTATCGAGATGGCAAGAATGATGCTTGACGAGTGCAGGACTCCAAAACACTTTTTGGCGGAAGCGGTTGAGATAGCTTGTCATGCAACCTATCGCTTGTATCTTCACAAGCTTCTCGGCAAGACGGCATACGAGCTTCTCACCGGTAACAAACTCCAAGTTGGATACTTTCGAGTATTCGGCTCAAAGTGCTACATTCTTGATAAGCATCATCGTTCTAAATTTGCTCCTAAATCTCATGAATGTTTCCTACTTGGTTATGGCTCAAACTCTCACACTTACCGTGTCTACAACAATTTCACCGGAAAGGTTGAAGAGATGGTAGATGTGAAGTTTGGTGAATCTAACGGCTCGCAAGTAGAGAAATTGCCAATTGATGTAGGAGATAAAGATCCTTTGGAAGAAATTCAAGACTTGTCTATTGTCAAGATCCGTCCAACGGAGGTGAAAGAGAGTACTTCGTCCGTCCATGTGGAAGCTTCTACCTCACGACAAGGTGAAACAAGACATGATACGGGAGCATCCACAAGTGGGACACACCAAGTTGAAGAAAACGAGGAAGTACACCACGATGAACCTCATCAACCTCCTTCTCCACCACGACAAGGGAACGACAGTGTCAGCAATGAAGAAGGCCAAGAAGAAGAACAAGAGGATGAAGAAGGTGTTCCACCCCCGATGGAAACAAAAGCTCTCACGATTTCGAGCAAGAGTAATCAGAGTCCATCCCGTCGAACAAATATACAATGATATCCAAACTGGGAGAATCACTCGCTCTAAAACTCGTTGTGCTAACTTTTGCGTACATTATTCATTCATCTCTAGCATTGAAGCTATGAAGGTTGAAGAAGCATTGGAAGATCCGGATTGGATAAATGTCATGCACGAAGAGCTACACAACTTTGAGAGAAATCATGTGTGGACATTGGTCGAGAAGCCCGACAACAACCACAACATCATTGGTACCAAATGGGTGTTTCACAACAAGGAAGTGGAAGATGGTCAAGTCGTCCGCAACAAAGCACGTCTCGTCGCCCGAGGCTACACTCAAGTCGAAGGTATGGACTACGGTGAGACATATGCCCCCGTTGCTAGACTTGAGTCCATTCGCATCTTACTTCCTTATGCTAATAACCATGATATCACCTTGTACCAAATGGACATTAAAAGTGCTTTTCTAAATGGTGAAATTGAGGAGGAAGTTTATGTTAAACAACCTCCCGGCTTTGTCAATCCTAAGAAACCGATCATGTTTACAAACATCACAAAGCTCTTTATGGTCTTAAACATGCTCCTAGAGCGTGGTTGAAATGCTTGACCCAGTTCCTTATTGAAAAAGGCTTTGAGATTGGAAAAATAGATTCTACTCTTTTTACTAAAAGGGTTAATGGTGAATTATTTTTGTGCCAAATTTATGTTGATGATATAATGTTTGGTTCGACTAATCCTCATTTTAGTGAGAAGTTTGGAAAGCTTATGTCAAAGAAGTTTGAGATGTCTATGATAAGTGAACTCAAATTCTTTCTTGGTTTGCAAATCAAGCAAACTAAGGAAGGTACCTTTCTCTCTCAAACAAAGTACACCAATGACTTATTCAAGAAGTTCAATATGCAAGAATGCAAATTTATGAATACACCCATGCCTACTAGTGGACATCTTAATTTGGCTAAGGACGGTGAACCGGTTGATTAGAAGGTTTACCGTTTTATGATTGGTTCCTTACTGTATCTATGTGTATCCCGTCCTGATATCATGCTAAGTGTGTGCATGTGTGCACGATATCAAGCCGCCCCTAAAGAATGTCATCTTAAGGCTGTGAAAAGGATAGTGAGATACTTAATACATACAATACATTTTTGGCATTTGGTATCCTAAGACGTCCTCTTTTGATCTTGTTGGCTACTCTGATTCGGACTGTGCCAGAGACAAGGTAGATAGAAAGTCCACTTCGGGTACTTGTCAATTTCGTGGTAGATCTCTTGTGTCTTGGTCCTCCAAGAAACAAAACTCGGTATCCTTATCCACCGCCAAAGCGGAATACATTGCCGCTGGATCATGTTGTGCTCAATATCTTTGGATGACCCAAACTCTTAAAGACTATGGGATATATGTGAAAGATGTTCCATTGCTTTGTTACAATGAAAGTTTTATTAATATTGTTCACAATCCTGTCCAACATTCTCGAACTAAGCATATTGAAGTTCGTCATCATTTCATTAGAGATCATGTTGCTAAAGGGGACATTAATCTTAAGCATGTTCGAACCGATAAGCAATTGGAGGATATATTCACCAAACCTCTTGATGAGAAAGTATTTTGCCGATTGAGAGGTGAATTGAACATCATTGATGCTTCAAACTTGGAGTAGGAACTCCATTTGGATACTTGCAAGGCATGTTCCTATGACTAATCCTTGACTTTTTCTCTTATGATGTTGATCATATGTCTTGGATACATTTGTACCCTTGCCTGCTATCTAACCCTGTCGGATCTAGGGTTCCGGAAAAACCCTTGAGGTTCGAACTCTGGGGTGCGCACGAAGATCTCCCCTTCCGCCCTAGCTTGTCTACTTGCCGATCCCTAGGCCTAGCTCGTCAGATCCGAAGAACAAGGGACACAAGGTTTATACTAGTTCGGGCCATCGTTGTGGTGTAATACCCTAATCTAGTGTGTTGTGGTGGATTGCCTTGTAGGATGAGGAAGAACTAGCACACAGGGTGAACAGCCTCCTGAGGAGAGGTGTTCTTGTGCTCGAGTAAGCTTGTGGGTGTGTGGCCTTCTGTCTGATCAACTCAAGATCAGATCAATGGTGGTGGTAGTCCTATTATAGTGGCCCAGGTCCTCTTCCCAAATATTGAGTGGGAAGGGATCCCACAACGGCCAAATTTGACGGGGGACAACTTGTACAAGCTATCCTCACAAAAGGTGGTCTTCGCCTGCCAAAGGCTCTGGTGGTGACGCCGCTGTGGGCTCCGTGATGACCTCCGCTCTGCCGTCCTACTGGTCTTGATCTCGTTGCATCGATATGGAAACCTTTGCCCGACGCCTCGGGACTCCTCGCATGCACCTGCTCCTTTAGCACCAAAGAGGAAACTGGCACTCTGCGCCCGCTCGCGCCTGCCTGACCTTGGTCATCACTGCTCATGTCACGAGGACCTCGCGAGGTATGCCTTGCCTTGATATCTCCCATCCTGATGAGCCATCCTAGTGAGGCCACCCTAGGGGATGTTTTGTGTCGTCCGCCTCGCGAGGCTCGGCCCCTCGCGAGGGTGTTGAGTGGATGCTGAAGAAGTTGGGCCAGGCCGCCTGATGAGCCGCGCCCTGGCCGCAGGCAGGCAAGTCTGGGTACCCCCGTTCCCAGAACACCGACAATAGCCCCCGGGCCCAAGGTGCGCTCGGGCTTGGCTTCGCGGCGAAGCCAAGGGTCTAGGGTGGAGCGTCGTGGGCCCAAACAGCCTGCAGCCCTGTTTATGTGCGGCGATTGACGGGACGTGGGCGTCTCCACTTCCCCATATAGCCTCGGCGACTGTGGGACTTGACAAGTCCCTGCATGCACAAAAGACCATCATTACCTGTGATTATATGGAGGCCGGCGGTTGGCCTTCTCCTAGCTATAAATGAGGCGGCAAGCGGAGTGCTCGCTGACCATCTTCTTCCTTTGTTCCTCTCGCTTCTTGTTCTTCCTTGCCCTTCGCCTGGCCGAGCCGCTCCTGGCGCCGACCAGGAAGTTCTCGTCTGCGGAGAAGGGGAAGGCCCGGCAGGAGAGGCCCGGCTCACCACCAGCCGAGAGGGGACGAGGCCGTCCCCGCAAATGTGCCGCGACTCCTGTCAGGACTGCTAGCGGGCATGGGCGGACCCCCATAGCGCCCGTAGCCGCCCTCGGTAACCGTGGCGGCAGTTCCTCGAGCGGTGGGGGCCGTCGTGACGTTGGCGATCCTGTAAATGAGTGGAGGCGCTCCAGGGTTGTCCGGCCTCCCCAGCCGCGCTCCCACTTGGTGGAGGTGACACTGGAGTTCATTGCGTGGTCAGAGAGCCAGTCGGTACTCGGCTCCAGCTCCCACGCTCCCTAGCTAGCGAACTCCTTGCCGCGAGCTCCGACGGCTTTTGGCTGCATGCGTATGGTTGTTGCAGCAAGGCTTTGTGGGTTGCGGTGGAGGTCTCCGCCTTGGGTGCTGTGACTCTGGCTCGCGGCTGGCAGATGTTCGCCCGCGCACGCAGCTTGGGCAGGCGGTGCACCCTTCATTTCAGGTACGGTAACGACTCGACCCTCTTCGTGAGGGTGTTTGAGGAAGATAGGCGTCGTGCTTAGTGCTGCCCCGAGGACAATGAAGGCGGCGAGGTGCTTGGCCTGGGCGATGGCCGTAGCTCATCCAGCTACGGCGGCTCCTTCCTCAGCGGTAGCTCCAGCAGCGGTGGCTACGACCAGCCGCCGCGCCCGCCTTGAAGGTGGCGCTGGGTCGTCTCGTCGTCACGCCCGGGTGAAGCGTGAGGAGGCCTCCGGCTGAGCTCGGGGGGCAGGTCCTCATGAGCAGCCGCACCTCGAGGGCCGTCGCCGCCCGTTCTTGATCTTTCTTTCTTCCTGCATCGTTCAAGCAAACAAGCATGGAGCCCTAGAAGGGCATGTAATGAACCGTGGTTTTATGATGTTTAGCGCCATGCTTAGTGTCCCTGTCCATCACTACATGATATGTGTACTACGCGCTCTTACGGTGAGGAAACTTATCTCGACGCACTCGGAATTTCCCTCATCTCGTGACATTTGACCCTTCGCGAGGCTGCAAAAACTCGTTAGGTGGTTATTATCCTTTACCGCCCGAGGCCCTTGACATGGGCTGAGCATGGTCGGCCGCCCCCTGTCACGGTACCCGTGGGGCACGGACATAAGGAGGGGGGTGTGCCAATCACAAGCCCCGGCATGGGCGCCTCATGAAGGCTAAGGGAGGCGCGCTGGGGAGAGCGTCGGGCAACTGCCGCTCTCCGTGGGCAAGCCCAAAAATTGAGGGAAGGGCCACAGAGGGAAATTAAACCGAGCAATCGAGGAACGCCAGAACTTTCAAAATCCATTAAAAAAGGAAGGGGCAAGCCAACACCATAAAGCAAATGAACAGTCGCGTCCGGCACCTAATCTAGTCTTATCACCAGCGTGGAGCTAAGTGCTGCCACTAGGACGTGGGAGGGAACCCTCGAGGCCCGATGGCGGCTCTCCGGAGACACCGGCGCATGTACAACCCCACTCATTATTACGTGAGAGTGTCACGAGCGGAGATCTTCACAGGCCTGAGCCTTGCTTCACAGACACTGGGCCTTGGCTTCTCAAGCGCAGGGGCTTGTTCCTCGCAGGCACGGAGCCTAGTCTTCTCAGGCGCAGGGCCTTGTTCCTAGCAGAAATGGAGCCTAGTCTTCTCAGCTGCAGGGCCTTGTTCCTCGCAGGCACGGAGCCTAGTCTTCTCATGCGCATGGCCTTGTTCCTCACAAGCACGGAGCCTAGTCTTCTGATACGTCCAAAACGTATCTATAATTTCTGCTTGCTCCATGCCACTTTTGTGTGATATTGCTATGATATTTATGCACTTCCATACACTTTTGATCATATTTGGACTAACCTATTAACTCAGTGCACCACAGTGCCAGTTCCTGTTTTCTGCTGTTTTTCTATTTCAGGTTTCCCCCATATTAAAAGTGCCCTAAAAATTCCGGGAAAAATACAGGAAAAATCAGCGTACCGGGAGCTTCAAGAAAAACCAAAGCAGGGCCAGAGGGGAGCCAAGGGCAGCCCAGGCGGCCAGCCCAGGCGGCCCCACCCCTGGCCGCCTAGGGGGGGCGCCTGGCCCCCCCTCTCCGCTTCTGGTGACCCCCTTTGGCATATATACTCCTCGCGTCCCGAAACCCTCGATTCCAAAACCCTTTTCTCCAGAAGCAATTCCGATCTCCGCCGCCATCGCCACCAAGTTTCGGGGGACCAGAATTCCTATGTCGGCATCCTGCCGGGACGGGGAAGTGCCCCCGGATTCATCTCCATCGACGTTGCTTCCTCCGTCCACGATGCGGGAGTAGTTCCTCCTCGGGGCTGAGGTTTCTACCAGTAGCTATGTGGTCAATTCTCTCTCCCATGATGTGATCTTCGTTGTGATCATAGGCTATGTTAATCTAGGGTGATCCCATGATATTTCCCCTTCCTCTATGTATTGGATTGATGTACTCACTTGTATTTATCTAGTATAATCCCCGAGACCAAGGTGACAGCGGTCTATTGGACATGGATTAGAAAAATATTTTCATGGGTGATTTCCTCTTTTGTGTGTTGATTGAAGATTGAGAGTCTCTTGGTGCTTGTCTTTGACTATCCTTGAGATATGTTGTGGTGATTGTGGTACTCTCTTTGGATGGACGCGGTGACATTGGGAAATCCATAGATAGAGAACTACGAACTTAGAGGTGTGCTTTTGTAGCCCTACATAATTCTCGTCCTCTCTTGACCACAAAGGAATAACCTCCGAGTGCGTCTCCATTATGGGAAATATCATGTGATTCGATTATGTTAATGTTGTTGGGAGTTGCCACTAGTGAAAGTATGAAGCCTAGGCCTTGTTTCCACCATTGCAATACCATTTGTGCTCACGTTTACCACTTGTTTGCTTGCTGCACTTTTTATTACAGATTTATATTACTTTGCTTTGCCACTCCTATCATCCATATTTTACCATCTCTTCGCCGAACTAGTGCACCTATACAAATCCTAGTTGTATTAGGTGTGTTGGGGACACAAGAGACTTCTTGTATCTTAGTTGCAGGGATGCTTGAGAGAGACCATCTTCGACCTCTACTTCCCTGAGTTCGATAAACCTTAGGTCATCCACTTGAGGGAAATTGCTGCTGTCCTACAAACCTCTGCGCTTGGAGGCCCAACATAGTCTACAAGAATAGAAGCGTGTGTAGACATCAAGCTATTTCTGGCGCCGTTGCCGGGGAAGTAAGTGTTTGAAGGTATATCTTTAGATCTTTGAATTAAATCTTTTCGTTTCTTGTTTTTAGTTTCACTAGTTATGTTTATGGAAAACCGCACTCTTAGTTCGCTGCTTGGGGAAGGCCGCTTTACCACACCCGTGGTAGAGAAGTCTCCTCCACCTACTGAATGTATCCCGTTCCAAATACCACTTGGGATAATTGAAATAATTATGAATGATTGTTATGACGGGACGGTCAATCCTAGTATTCATTTGTTGAAACTTACAGAACTTTGTGAGTTGTTTAAGATTTCAGGTTTGACAAGAGATGGAGTCATGAGGAAATTATTTGCCTTGTCACTGAAAGGAAAAGCATTGGAATGGTATAGGCTACTAGATGACTCTCACCTGTTGGATTGGGAAGAGATCCAGTCTCTCTTTTACTCCAAGTTTTATCCTCTTCATGAAGTCCATGAGAATAGGAATTATGTTTATAATTTCTATCCTCATGACGGAGAGAGCATAGCTCAAGCTTGGGGGAGACTGAAAACGTTAATGCTAAATTTTCCTAACCATGGGCTCCCCAAAGATATGATTATTACTAATTTCTATGCGAGGCTCTCTCGACAGGATAAAGATTTGCTCGATGCTTCCTCTATGGGTTCTTTCACAAACGAAAAGATTGATGCTAAATGGGAACTCCTTGAAAGAATTCAACGCAACACTGAAGATTGGGAGACCGACAAAGGTAAAGAGTCAGGTATAATTTATGAGTATGATTGCATTAAGTTCTTTGTTGAAACTACAAGGTTTAATAAGTTTAGTACTAAGTTTGGGCTTGATTCTCAATTCCTTGTTGATTTCCTCAAATCTTTTGCTTCACATCTTAATATGCCTAAGAAGGATTGGATCAAGCATCATGAACCTTTTAAAGAGATTTGCAAAGAAAATGAAATTGTTCATGATGATTGCAACATGCATGATCCAATTCCTAAAAATGAAGTTTTATATAAGCATGTTAATTTTTGTGGAGTGGATAGACCTTGTGAAAGGCCTATGATTGAAGAAGAGAAGTATTGTAAGCAACATAAGCATGAAAGAACAATCACTTGGGTCAAAGATTTAAATGAAATTGCTAGAGAATTGTGTGACCTTTATCCTTTTACTTGTGAACTTTGCTGTATAGAGGGTCACTTTAATTTTCAATGCATGCACTTTCAAAACATAACAGTTAACCAGTTGTGTGATAACATGATCACCCCTGATCTTTATGATGAGCTTATGTTATTTTTGATGTGTGAAGAGTTATCAGAAAAGACTTCTTGGCTATATGTTAATGCCATAGGAATGAAAAACACTTTGCAAAATTGCCATCTCTATTGTGTTGTTAATTGCCATAAAATGATTACATAAGTAAGATTAGAAAGGAGAGAACTTTACCAAAGTATAAAAATGTCTCTTATATTTTTGCTAATAAAAAGGAGAGTTTCTCCCAAGTTTCCTCTATTGTTTCTAATGATAAACCAGGATATGTGGAGAAGCTTCATCTCCGACCACTCCCTCCTAAGGTGAAGAAGAAGAAAGAGAAGAGGAGGAGGAAGAGGAGCAAGAAGGAAGAATAATGTGTATCAACCTGGCCTGAGCATATTCCTCCCATCAACTTTTATCCTAACGGTTGTAAGTTTAAAGAAGAAGGTGAAGTTTATTGCCTTAATTATCATCTTGATGATACGTCCGTAGGTACTATTGAAGATGATTTTGATTATGATATGCATGTTACTTATTGTGATTGGGAAAATGATGATAATGCTACTTATGATCTTGAAAATCTTTTTGGTACCAACTCTGAAAGTGATGATATGGAAAGCTCTAAGCTTGGGGATGATAGGATTGCAAATCCTTTACCCACTAGTGATGTGATAATTTATAATTCTTTTGCTAGTAAGAATAAAGACAACATGTTTACAAATATAGTTGCTAGCAATGATAATGCTCTTCTCTACTATGATGATGTTATAACTCCAATCTATAGTGATTATAAAGGTACCTATGACATAAGGAGAAATTATCCTTATGAAGCTTGTCATAATCATGGAGGGAATTACTCCCTTGTTGAACACCATCTTCCTAATACACAATTAATCTATAGTGTTCAAGTTGTTTATGATAGTCCTACTCCCACTATTACCAATGAGAAAGATTATGCTTATGTGGAGAGTAAGAGTACCTTTTTGCATGTGGATCATGGTAACAATGCTTTATGTGATGCTTATATTGTTGAGTTTATTCGTGATCCCACTGAAAATTATTATGAGAAGGGAACATATGCTTATAGATATTTCAATAATATCAAGTTCCCTCTCTTTATGTTGAAGGTTTTGAAGCTGCACTTGTTTTGTCTTCCTATGCTTATTGCTTTGTGTTTCAATGAATTATTCTATTGCAATATTCCTATGCATAGGAAGCATGTTAGGCTTAAATGTGTTTGGTATTTGCTTCTTGATGCTCTCTTTTGTTCTTCAACTCTTATTCCTACGAGAGCATCATTAAAGTCTGATGCCTAGCTTAAAGGCATAAAAGAAAGCGCTTTTGGGAGGCAGCCCACAACGAATAAAGTTTTATTTTGTTTTTCTTGTGTCTTGATGTTTGTTACTACAGTAGCATCATCATTGTATCTTTTCTTTTCAGCTTTGTGCCAAGTTTAGCCTCCGATTGCAAGAAAGTTCAAAAGTTGTGACGTGCAGTCCAGAAAGCAGATTCTGTCCTTGGACAGAAAAATTCGTATAAAATCACCAGATCATCTTTTTTATATGAATTTTTTTGACAGCGTGCTCTTTACAATTGGCTTTCGGGCGTCTGTTCTGAGTTTTTTGGTTTGAGTTTCAGAAGTGCCCCAAAAAAATTATTTACTACCTGCTGGTCTGTTTTTCACAGATTCTGTCCTGTTTTGCCTTTTCTTCGTTTTGCAAACCTTGAGCTTGCTTTTTCTTTGCAAAAACCTTTTGGCAATCTTGAGAAACAGTATCTCTTCAAGATTATCCTTATTTACAGCAGGGAAAAGTTATTTATTATGGGTACTAACCTCGCTAATCAGATTATGATGAGTTATGTATGAAGGGAGTTTTCAAGTGTGCGAGGGAAGATGATAAAAGAAAATTCAGGAGGGTCAAACGCTCAAGCTTGGGGATGCCCCCGTGCACCCCCAAGAAATATTCAAGAAGACTCAAGCGTCTAAGCTTGGGGATGCCCCCGTGCATCCCCTTCTCCATCAACAATTATCAGTTCGTCTTTCGTTCCACTATATTTTAATCACTTCATGCGTTATGTGCTATGCTTGGAGCGTCTTGCTCTTAGTTTCCTTTTTAGTTTTCTTTAGCTTTGCTTGCTGTTCATAGCAAGTTAGAACCCAGCTTTCTTTGTGTGGGAGAGAAACACGCTCCACTTCAACCTAGAACACAACATAGAATTTTCATGCTTATCTTTGCTGTGTGTGTTCTTTGTCTTTCCATAGCTACTGTCATGTTTAGCTCTTAGTTTTCATGCTTTTCTTTTTAAAGAGATTTTGTTTAGTTGGTTGTTGAACTCTCTTGAGTTTTCATGTTTATCTTGCTAAGAGAGTTTTCCTGTTGCACTGAGTTGTGTGTCTTAACTTAAAGTAGGTAATTGATGTTGCTATTTCATTTTAGTAGTAACTTGCAATAGTTTTGAGGTATTGCCATGAGTAATGTCTGAACTTTTGGTGACAAGAGCTTTAGCCTATTAGTGATAGATGTCGTATTTTGGGCAATCCGTGTTTATTTTTGAAAACCTACAAAATAGTTGAGAACTTTAGCTACTAAATGGATCACTAATCTTTGGAGGGATCAAATATTAGAGTACACTCACGTACCATGGGTCGAGGATGCGCAAGGGTAACCAAACTCCCATACACACCTCCTCGGGGTACTTGTCTCTTTGTGAACCTCCTAATTAAATTGAGAGTTATCGATAATAAGTGCATGAGTTCTTCGGACTAATGTGAGTATTTGAAAGTTGACACTTCCACCTAACCATATTTTTCTAGCCTCTTCGGTACCGTGCATTGCCCTTTCTCACCTCGAGAGTTGGCGCATACTTCGCCGGTGCATCCAAATCCTTGGCACGATACGCTCTGTCATCATAAGCCTCATTATATCCTTCCTCAAAACAGTCACCATACCTACCTATCAAGGCATTTCCATAGCCTTTCCGAGATACATTGCCATGCAACAACCATCTTCTAATGACTTGATCTTCATGTCATACATGCTTTTTGCTTGATCGATGAGCCGCATGCTAGTTGCGCCTTGCCCTAATCATTGCTACATGACGCGCTAGTATCATTGCATATCCTGCTACACCGGCAGAGGCATACATTTGCATACATCATGATAGTTTCATTTTCTTTATGTTGAGTACTTTTTGTAAAGTGTGAAAGATCTTCTATACTTCTTGTAATATATAGAGTGTTGCCCCTAAAGTGAGGAAAATATCCCAAAGAGGACAAATCAAAAGATCCCAAAGAGGACAAAATCAAAAGATTCCAAAGAGGACAAATGAGAGATAAATAGAAAGAGCCATTGAGGCCACAAAAAAATAAAAAAAGAGAAAAAAAGAGAAAAAGAAATAAAAAGAGAGAAGGGGGCACACTACTATTTCTTTTGATAGATCCACACTCGTACTCCATCTTATACCTTGTACTCCATAGAGATTATCATTCATGCATATAGCTATGTGGGGACCTTTACACTATAGAACTTGGCTTGTATATTCCAATGATGAGCCTCCTCAAAAGAGCTCTAGGTCTTCTTGAGAAAGCAAGTTGGATGCACCCCCACTAGTTCCATTGGAGAGCTTACCTTAGCTCATATGTGCATCTGTTGCATGGCAATCCCTACTCCTCACATCATATCTATCATTTGGCTTTCTCTCGCCGATGATTGTCCTCATTGATGTGAGCCTTTCACACCTTTTTGTCTTCCCCCTCTATCATTTTTCTCTCTTTGCCATCCTAAGTGTCGACTTTCTTGCTTACGCTCATCCATTGCATGAGTGCTCAAAATATCGAAAGGGAGTGGATCATTTTGACTTGTACCTGGCTGACGGTCTGGGGATGAGTCAAGATAAGATTCCAAAGAAGACCAAGTGTGAAACTTTAGTAGATTAAGTTCTTAACAATACAAAAACTATGTTTTACTCTCTCATATATCCCTATCCCCTTTCTTGCACGCAAACACCATTTGGAGACATTCGAGTCACGGACGGCGAGAGCTCTTGCACCTTTTTGTTCTTATGTTACTTGTTACAATGCTAATATAGACTCTTGCTTGTTATGACTTGAATTGAATTACATGCCTTGATTGCCTTACTTAAAAAGTTCTTATATGGTTGGTAGCATGTCACCACAGAAATTATGCTTGTTATCATTTACCTACTCGAGGACGAGCAGGAATTAAGCTTGGGGATATTGATACGTCCAAAACGTATCTATAATTTCTGCTTGCTCCATGCCTCTTTTGTGTGATATTGCTATGATATTTATGCACTTCCATACACTTTTGATCATATTTGGACTAACCTATTAACTCAGTGCACCACAGTGCCAGTTCCTGTTTTCTGCTGTTTTTCTATTTCAGGTTTCCCCCATATTAAAAGTGCCCTAAAAATTTCGGGAAAAATACAGGAAAAATCAGCGTACTGGGAGCTTCAAGAAAAACCAAAGCAGGGCCAGAGGGGAGCCAGGGGCAGCCCAGGCGGCCATCCCAGGCGGCCCCACCCCTGGCCGCCTAGGGGGGCACCTGGGCCCCCCTCTCCGCTTCTGGTGACCCCCTTTGGCATATATACTCCCCGCGTCCCGAAACCCTCGATTCCAGAACCCTTTTCTCCAGAAGCAATTCCGATCTCCGCCGCCATCGCCTCCAAGTTTCGGGGGACCAGAATTCCTGTGCCGGCATCCTGCCGGGACGGGGAAGTGCCCCCGGATTCATCTCCATCGACGTTGCTTCCTCCCTCCATGATGCGGGAGTAGTTCCTCCTCGGGGCTGAGGTTTCTACCAGTAGCTATGTGGTCAATTCTCTCTCCCATGATGTGATCTTCGTTGTGATCATAGGCTATGTTAATCTAGGGTGATCCCATGATATTTCCCCTTCCTCTATGTATTGGATTGATGTACTCACTTGTCTTTATCTAGTATAATCCCCGAGACCAAGGTGACAACGGTCTATTGGACATGGATTAGAAGAATATTTTCATGGGTGATTTCCTCTTTTGTGTGTTGATTGAAGATTGAGAGTCTCTTGGTGCTTGTCTTTGACTATCCTTGAGATATGTTGTGGTGATTGTGGTACTCTCTTTGGATGGACGCGGTGACATTGGGAAATCCATAGATAGAGAACTACGAACTTAGAGGTGTGCTTTTGTAGACCTACATAATTCTCGTCCTCTCTTGACCACAAAGGAATGACCTCCGAGTGCGTCTCCATTATGGGACATATCATGTGATTCGATTATGTTAATGTTGTTGGGAGTTGCCACTAGTGAAAGTATGAAGCCTAGGCCTTGTTTCCACCATTGCAATACCATTTGTGCTCACGTTTACCACTTGTTTGCTTGCTGCACTTTTTATTACAGATTTATATTACTTTGCTTTGCCACTCCTATCATTCATATTTTACCATCTCTTCGCCGAACTAGTGCACCTATACAACTCCTAGTTGTATTAGGTGTGTTCGGGACACAAGAGACTTCTTGTATCTTAGTTGCAGGGTTGCTTGAGAGAGACCATCTTCGACCTCTACTTCCCTGAGTTCGATAAACCTTAGGTCATCCATTTGAGGGAAATCGCTGCTGTCCTACAAACCTCTGCGCTTGGAGGCCCAACATAGTCTACAAGAATAGAAGCGTGTGTAGACATCATCTTCTCAGGCACAGGGCCTTGTTCCTCGCGGGCATGGAGCCCTCTTCTCAGGCAGAGGGCCTTATTCATTGCAGGCCTGGAGCCTAGTCTTCTAAGGCGCACGGCCTTGTTCCTCACAGGCACGTAGCCTAGTCTTCTCAGGCGCAAGGCCTTGTTCCTCGCAAGCACGGAGCCTAATCTTTTTAGGCGCAGGGCCTTGTTTCACGGGTAGAACTTCCGGAGGTGCCGGATGTTCCACGCGTTCTGAACAGGGACGCCGTCCCCCGTTTCTAGGTGCACGACGCCAGGCCTCGAGACATGGGTGATCTTGAACGGGCCCTCCCAAATGGGTGAGAGCTTGTGCAACCCTTCTCTGGAGAGGATTCACCTCAAGATGAGATCACATACCTCGATTGTCCTGGGGCGGATGCTGTGGCAATGGTACCGCCGCGACGCCTGCTGGTATCTTGCAGCTCGGAGTGAAGCGTCACGTCGGCGCTCCTCCCCCAACATGAGGTCCGTCCCCCGCACGACGCCCTGCCGCGCCTCGTCAAACACTAGGACTCGCGCGGAGCGGTGCCTGACCTCGTGAGGGAGGACCGCTTCAGCTCCGTAGACGAGGAAGAATGGGGTATCGCTTGTAGGCTTGGTGGCAGTGGTGCGGATTGACCATAGCACAGATAGGAGCTCATCGTGCCAACCCCTTCCGCAAGCTTCGAGCTTCTTCTTGAAGGTCCTGGTCTTGAGGCCTCTCAGAACCTCCGCGTTGGCGCGCTCGGCCTGGCCATTGCTTCTGGGGTGTGTTACAGAAGCGTAGCAAATCTGCGTTCCAAGGTTAGCACAATATGTCTTGAAAATGTTGCTAGTGAACTGTGACCCATTGTCGGTGATGATGCGGTTGGGTACCCTGAACCGGTTTACGAGGCCCTTGACGAACTTGACAGCGGAGCCATCTGGGATCGTTCGGATAGCTTCCACCTCCGCCCATTTGGTAAATTTGTCGACGGCGACGTAGAGGTATCGGTAGCCCCGAGCGCTTGTGGGAAAGGGCCCAGTATGTCTAGCCCCCACACCGCAAATGGCCAGGAGAGCGGGATGGTTTGGAGGCCCTGAGCCGGTTGGTGGATCTGCTTGGCATGAAACTGGCAAGCCTCGCAATATTTCACCAGCTCGGCGGCATCGTCGAGAGATGTTGGCCACTAAAACCCACTGCGGAATGCCTTGCCGACCAAGGTGCGCGATGATGAGTGATGCCTGCAGACCCCAGTGTGGATGTCAGCTGGCAACTCGCCTCCCTGCTTCCTGGAGAGGCATCGCAAAGAAACATCATTTGGTCGCTTTTGGTAAAGCTCACCGTCTTGGATGCAGTATGCCGTAGCCTATCGGGCCACGTGTTCGGCATCATCCTCCGTTTCTGGCAGCGCTCGTCGTACTAGGTGTGCCTTGAGTTCCTCGGTCCAGCATCCCTCCTGAGGCTCGAGCGCCAGGAGCAAGCGGGCTCCTGAGGCTGGGCCGCAGGCGGGGGATCCCAAGGTCGGTGGTTGGGGGAGTTCCATCTGAGGCTTCGCTGCCCCTCTCGCGGGGGCGACGCCGAGAGCCTGAGGAGCCTCTCCTCAAAGACGCCCGGCTCTTGGGGCAGGCGCCTGGTCACTCTCTTGGCGATGTCGTTGTCGGTGTACAAAAAGAGGGGTGCACTTTTTGTACCCCTATGACTGTGCACGGGCAGTCTGAGCCACGGTGCCATCCCACCAAGCGAGGCAAGGGAGGCAAGCCGGGGCAAGACTGAAGCTTGATGAACACTGGAGTGACACCAAGAACAAGACCACAAAGAGCAAGGGGACGAAGCAGTTTCCCCCGGCAAGATCATTACCGGGGCCGGCTCTGGCAGCCCCGGCAAGACCCTTGCCGCGGCAGCTCGCCCCCCCTCCTACGGGGCGAATCACCCTTGAGTCCACCACCCCCATGGGGGGAGGATTCGGGAGATATCACCGTGGTGGCATGAAGATCTTTGTGAAGACCTTCAAGATCAAATGCAAGGTAAGAAGACGACCCTTGGCGGGATCCCAACCAAGGAGGTCCACGAGACCCTCGGCAAGCACCTTGCCGGGGATGACAGCAGGCACCACGGCAAGACCCTTGCCGGGGCCCCGGCAAGGCCCTTGCCGAGGACATCCACGAGGCCACCATCAGGCCCGCACGAACTGGGTTTCCATCGACCCACGCAGCTGCCGACCCAACCAGCTGGACAGGCTCCTGCGTGGCGACCCGCAGATCTTCATGGAGGCCCGCCGTTGCGCCACCTCTGCTACCTGTCTGCCTACAAGGCACCTCAGGCACCGTTGGTCAGGGCGCGTATCGGCACGAGGAGGAGCGGCGGCGGACAAGACGGGCGTCTCCCCTCGTCCCTGATAAAGCAAGGACACCTAAGCAGGGCTCATTAAATGCACCTTGTACTGTAATGCGAGGGATAACCTCGCATCACTGTACCCTTTCCACCTCCTGTGTGCCACTGTGGCAGCCCCTTTTCCCTATAAAAGGAGGCCCGAGGCGACCAGGAGAAGGATTTGGCTTTTCGGAACCCCTCACGACTCTTTTGGAGCTCTTCGTTAGCTGAAGAACACCAACATATAATCCACCAAAGCAGGAGTAGGGTTTTACGCATCTTTGCGGCCCAAACCTGGGTAAAGGAACCGTGTCCTGATCGTTAGATCCACTCTTCTCTCAACCCTGCGCCCCACAACCGTAGTAGGGATTCCTGTGATCCCATAGGTGTCGATCCAAATACACCGACATCTTTGGCGCGCCAGGTAGGGGGGCGCAGTTGTGAGAATCGGCTCTAGTGATCGGCCCGACGCTCTCTCGTCTTCGTGGCCCCTGGAGGAAACCAGAAGACGTTTTTTTTCAAGCGGCTGCAAATAAAAGCTAAGTTACATCGAACCCTAGATATTTCTATCCTATCACTTAAAGTTATTATCCTCGGAGCTGTCATTCCCTGTGCAAAAAGAAACCTGCACGCGGATGGGGCCCTTCCCGATCGGCAACACCTTGTTCTGTTTCGAGTCAGCTCAACAGTTCAAACGGCTGCGTCGAAATGGTAGGGTAGCCTTCCGCAATTGAAAAAGCTCTCGACTCTGACTCTGAGTCAAACTCGACAGTTCGAGCAGCTGCGTTGAGAGCGGCAAGGTGGCAGACCCTTCCGCAATCGACAAGGTTCTCGACTCTGACTCGAGTCAAACTCGACAGTTTAGGTGGCCACGTTGAGAGCGGCAAGGTGTCGAACCCGGTAGAACGCTCACCCGACAGGCCAATGGGGACCCGTCCCCAAGACGCCGCTAGGGTATTTTGCGCCGGCAAGCCTACCCAGTTAACGTAGGGTGGAAACACAGGGAGGCAGCAAACAGGAAAATAACATGCATGGTTCTGAAGATATTTTAAAGTCATATTACATCATGCCATTGCTGCGGTTCTAACTAAAGATAAAATTTGTCTTGGGCATGAACTCGCAGCAGCAAAGAAGAACGGGATATCTAATCCCGGCGCTGGCCCTCCACCCTCTTGATTTCGTCGATGCGGCTGATGACATGCTTGATGCGCTCCTTGAGCGTCGTGAGGTTGGTATCCTCCGGCAAGCTGTCCATCGCGACTTCGAAGTCGAGGGCGGGGTTCCAGAACGCCACCTTGGTGAGGACCTTGGTGATGACCCCCCGGCAGAGCCGCCGGGCCTCCGCGGTGAGCGTGGCCATTCTGTTGGAGTGAAGATCAGTCAAGGCGCTGAGGACGCCCTCGAAGAACAGGGTCAGCTTGGCGTTGACGCACCCGCTCCATTCAGGGGCATACCTCACGTTCGGCACCCCCATGAGGGCCAACTGTGAGGTAACCCTGCCGGCGATGTCCTCCAGCCGGCTGATCCACCTGTTCTCTTCCACCACGTATTCTTGGTGGGAGGCACCCTCGTCTGCCCGCAGCTGCTTCTCCTCCTCCAGGCTCTTGGCCAAGGCCCCCTCCCGAGCAGAGCTCTCCGCCAACGCCTTCTCGAGATTCTCTAGCCTCAGCCCGAGATCTCTGATGGAGCCTTGTGCCTCGAAGAGCTCCCCAGTCTTGCTGATGACCACTCCCTGCGCCTTTGTCAAGGCACGGTTGAGCCTGGTCTTCTCGTCAGACAGCCTGAGGTCCTGCTCCTTCAACCCGTCCCGTTCCACTTCCAGCTCTTGTATCTTGCCAGCGTGAGCCAGAGCCTGGGCATCGAGCGCCTCATTGTGCCTCTGCCCCAGCTCGTGAGTCCACCACTCGACAAGAGCCTCAAGCTCCTCATCCTTGCCACGGAGCGTCGCGGAAAGCTTCACCTCACGCACGGAGAGGTCTTCCTCCTGGGAATCGAGGGCTGCTTGATGCTGGTTCCGGGCGGCTTCCGCCGCGGCAACCGAATTCGCCGCTTCTACCTGGTCCTTCTCGATGGCGGCCATCTTCATGATGAGCTCCACGTTGCTGGGCCAGATCTTCCTGGGAGGCCCTCTATTCCTCGCGGGACTGGTGGAACTAGGCTTGTGCCTCAGCGACGCGTGCCTGGAAGTCCGCCTCCGCCTCGTCCACCGCCGCCATTCTGGACTTAAACTTGTCCAAACGAGCGCGGTAGAGCACCTGGAGCTTCCGGAAGTTGGCGCCCATGGCCCGGAAAAGCTGCTCCTCTGGGGAGCCGTCCTCGCCGGCGCTCGGTTCTTCGACAACCTCGAGCCCGGAGGCGGCGAACACCTCGTCGTCGAAGACTTCCTCCCCGGCAGGCGTTCGGGAGCTTGACGCCCCGGCGAGGTGGACGAAGAGGTTGTCGCTCACCTTCAGATACTTGCCGGGGCCCGAGGGCGTAGAGGAAGAGGGCTGGTCATCAGTTGCCCCCTCCTCGGCTGTGGCCTTGCCGGCCTCCCCGGCAGGCCCACCGCCAGCACCCTCGGCAGCACCCTCGGCGGCACCCTTGGCGGCATCCTCGGCGGTTTCATCCACGGCGGCCTCCTCGGTGGCGATCTCGTCGGCCTCCGCCACGGCCTCCTCAGCGACCTCCTTGATGATGGCGTCCACATCCACCACATCCGTTGGAGGAGAGCCTGGGCCGTGACGGGGGGAAATGAAGTCAAGAAAAAGCACAAGGGAAAGGCAAGAGCGAAAAGCGGGCAACTTACCAGCACCAGGTTGTGCAGCGGAAGATCCCTCCCCCCCGGCGTCGGATACCGGGGGCGGGCCGCCAGCGCCCAAGTCCTCCTCCTCCTCCATGCATGTGGGCTCCATGCTTGGTGCCCTTGCCGGGGACGCCCCTCGTGGCGGCATGGTCGATGGGGGTGGCGTGTTGGGAGTAGCCTCCCGCGGCTCCTCCTGCTGCTGCTCCCGTCCTACAGAACCGGCAAGGTCGACGCCTTCAGCATCTGACGCCTACTGCATGTCGAGCGAAAAAAGGTTGGCGGACTTACGCTGGGGGCTGTGCCGGGGGCTGCCATCGGAGCTGCTCAACACCACCTGTGGTGTCTCTGTAGCCTCGGCCGAGGGCTGGCTGCTCGCTGAAGCCTTGGCCCTCTTCACCCTCTGGGCCAATGTCTCTGTGTCCCTGAAGAAGCAAGGGCAAATTAAGATGAGTGACATGATCAAGAGAGACGGGAGTGACGATGAAGAATACTTACTCATCGTCCATCTCCTCCTCCTCCTCTGTCGTCTTCCTCTTCCTCTTCGGGCTGAGGGGCCCGAGGTCGAAGGGGAGCTCCGCGTCGCCCTCCGAATCAACGTCTGCCGGGGGAGGCGAAGGAGGGAGTGGAGTTCGTGCACGCCTCGATGGAGAGGGAGCTGCCTCTTTCTTCTTCTCGGCGACCTTCGCCGACTTCTTCGCCGCCGTGGTCCTCGTGAGGCGCCCGGACTCCTCCAGGGCCAATTGAGGCTGCGCACCCTTGCCGGGCTGGACCGGCTCGCCGGAGCAGGCCCGCCGCAAGAATCGCCCTCTTCCCTTGATTGGCGCCGAGCCAGTCGCCACATCCTCCTCCGACGACGACTGGTCGGCCGCATCCTCAACCAAAGGGGCCCTGGTGCTGGCGCTACTAGCCTCTCCGGCAGCCGCTGCCCACTGGGCGAACTCCTCCTCCTCCGCAGCCGCGGCGGCCTGGTCCTCCATGCCTCCGGCGCTCCCGGCCTCCTTGATGAGTTGTGCCTCCTTCGCCCTGGCGGCGATGTAGTCCAGCTCCTCCGGGGTGGTGTCCCTGACGAGCCACCGCTCGGCGTCGGGGTTGACGCACACCTCAACCAGGGAATCGAAGAACTGTTGCACGACCTCGTCATCTGGCTCCTGCCAGCTCGGGATGGGGCTGTGCACGCTACATTCCGGCATCATGGCAACGATTTTGGACTGGCGCGAATTATTGCACAGTGGGACCACTCCCGCTGGAAGCTTGAAGAGCTACCCCTTAACGGCCTTGCCGGCCTTGGCGGCGGCCTTCGCAGCCATGCCAGTCCGCTCGACTTCGCCGCCGTGGCTCACATCCAGTTGGAAGAGCCGCTGACAGAAATGGGCATGTCCCATCACTGTAAAGTTGTGCTTGAGGCCGGTGCGGAGCCGCATGACGTCGGCCGGGTTCCTGAAGAGCCAGGCCGGCCTCCCCTTCTGGTGCAGCGGAGCGATCCGACGGCGGATGAAATCCGCCCCGATCAACTCGAGGGTGAGTCTGGCTTGGACAAGCCGGGTGATCCTGGTGACGGCAATGGCGAGCTTCCCGTCGGCGGCGTCGACATAGCTCCAGTCGCTGCCGCGGACCGCCGGCACCCGGCGGACCTTGCAGAACGTTGGCGGCTCGTCCTCCTCGATCCAGCACCACCGGCCGCGCCATTTGTCCCACCTCTCCTTCACGGCGCCCTCCGGGTACACCACCTTGAGTCTCGGAATCCAGGCGATGCCTCCGGAGACCGAGCCTCCCGGCTGGATCCGAAGGATGAAGTAGTGGCGGAAGAGCGCCGTGTTGGGCTGCACTCCGTCAAAGCCCTCACAGAGGTGCGCGAAGAAGGCCATGCACGCCACCGCATTTGGGGTGAATCCAAAAGACGGAAGCCAAATGTGTTCATGATGTCGCAGAAGAAATCGGAGAAAGGAGGAGACAACCCGCAGGAGAAGTAATCAACAAAGAAGGGATACCGATTTGAGCTGGGCGGAGCGCAAGCGGCCGGAACGACGCGCGTCGCCGGATGGCCCAAGCCCTTCGCCCAATCCCCCGTATCCGCCCCCCAAAGGGGTTTGAAGATGGCCTGGAGCTCGAAGACGTCGACCGACGACGGGATGAAGATGGCGGCCTTCGTCCGATCCCCCGTGAATGCGCCCTCCGGCGGCGCCGAAGGCCCGGCACCCTTGGCCGCCCCTTTGCCCTTGGCAGGTTTGGACGCCATGGCGGCTGAATGGGAAGGCTGAGGGGAGGGAAGGCATGGCAACGGCGGCGGACGACGGCGAAGGCTTGGGAAGGAAGGAAGCAAGGGAACATCGGCTCTGAGATTGGAAGGGGCGCGAGGAAAGTATAGGAAGTGAGCAGCGCGCTCGCGGTTATTCCTTTTTATGGGGAAGGCACGGGCCGCCTCCTTTCACATTTACTGCTACGTGACGCATGCGTGCGGAAACCGCCCCCACGCATGCCGCCCACGTCACGCACGCCCCTCCACCCCGCGCCGCTCGCGCGGGCCGTGGGAGGCGCAGCGCGCGAAAATTTTACCGCGGTGAGAACCACCCCGCTTGCCCGCGCACCGTTCTGGGCCTGGCCCAACAACGTGTCGCGCTTATGTGTGGCCCGGGCCCGGGGGCTCCTGTCGGTGTACAAAAAGAGGGGTGCACTTTTTGTACCCCTATGACTGTGCACGGGCAGTCTGAGCCACGGCGCCATCCCACCAAGCAAGGCAACGGAGGCAAGCCGGGGCAATACTGAAGCTTGATGAAGACTGGAGTGACACCAAGAACAAGACCACGAAGAGCAAGGGGATGAAGCAGTTTGCCCCGGCAAGATCCTTGCCGGGGCCGGCTCTGGCAGCCCCGGCAAGACCCTTGCCGCGGCAGCTCG
>LR738711.1:505631478-505728930 GCA_902687465.1 Secale cereale | reverse complement strand
CCCCGCCTACGGAGCGAATCACCCTTGAGTCCACCACCCCCATGGGGGGAGGATTCGGGAGATATCCCCGTGGTGGCATGCGGATCTTTGTGAAGGCCTTCAAGATCAAATGCAAGGTAAAAGGACGACCCTTGGCGGGATCCCAGCCAAGGAGGTCCACGAGACCCCTAGCAAGCACCTTGCTGGGGATGACAGCAGGCGCCACGGCAAGACCCTTGCCGGGGCCCCGGCAAGGCCCTTGCCGAGGACATCCACGGGGCCACCATCAAGCCCGCACCAACTGGGTTTCCACCGACCCACGCGGCTGCCGACCCAACCAGCTGGACAGGCTCCTGCGTGGCGACCCGCAGATCTTCATGGAGGCCCGCCCTTGCGCCACCTCAGCTGCCTGTCTGCCTACATGGCACCTCAGGCACCGCTAGTTAGGGCGCGTGTCGACACAAGGAGGAGCGGCAACGAACAAGACGGGAGTCTCACCTCGTCCCCGATAAAGCAAGGACACCTAAGCAGGGCGCGTTATATGCACCTTGTCCTGTAATGCGAGGGATAACCTCGCATCACTGTACCCTTTCCACCTCCTCTGTGCCACTGTGGCAGCCCCTTTTCCCTATAAAAGGAGGCCCGAGGCGACCAGGAGAAGGATTCGGCTTTTCGGAACCCCTCATGACTCTTTTGGAGCTCTTCGTTAGCTGAAGAACACCAACATATAATCCACCAAAGCAGGAGTAGGGTTTTACGCATCTTTACGGCCCGAACCTGGGTAAAGGAGCCGTGTCCTGATCGTTAGATCCACTCTTCTCTCAACCCCGCGCCCCGCAACCATAGTAGGGATTCTTGTGATCCCATAGGTGTCGATCCAAATACACCGACATCTTTGGCGCGCCAGGTAGGGGGCGCAGTTGTGAGAATCGGCTCTGGTGATCGGCTCGACGCTCTCTCGTCTTCGTGGCCCCTGGAGGAAACCAGAAGACGTTTTTTTTCAAGCGGCTGCAAATAAAAGCTAAGTTACATCGAACCCTAGATATTTCTATCCTATCATTTAAAGTTATTATCCTCGGAGCTGTCATTCCCTTTGCAAAAAGAAGCCTGCACGCGGATGGGGCCCTTCTCGATCGGCAACGCCTTGTTCTGTTTCGAGTCAGCTCAACAGTTCAAACGGCTGCGTCGAAACGGTAGGGTAGCCTTCCGCAATTGACAAAGCTCTCGACTCTGACTCGAGTCAAACTCGACAGTTCGAGCGGCTGCGTTGAGAGCGGCAAGGTGGCAGACCCTCACGACTCTTTTGGAGCTCTTCGTTAGCTGAAGAACACCAACATATAATCCACCAAAGCAGGAGTAGGGTTTTACGCATCTTTGCGGCCCGAACCTGGGTAAAGGAACCGTGTCCTGATCGTTAGATCCGCTCTTCTCTCAACCCCGCGCCCCATAACCATAGTAGGGATTCTTGTGATCCCATAGGTGTCGATCCAAATACACAGACAGTCGTCGGCTTCCTTATTAGTGCCACCGGGCACAAGCTCCAGCTCCTGGCCGAAGAATTGCTTCTCCATTTTGCATACCTCCGCGAGGTATGCCTCTATATGCTCGTCCTTCGGCTCATACACCTTGTTTGAGTAGCTGACGAGGAGATGGGAGTCGCCCCTAATGACGAGGCGTTTCACCCCCAGGGCCATCGCCGCCTTGAGACCAGCAATGAGGCCCTTGTACTCCGTGATGTTGTTGGAGACCTTATCGCCTAGCTGAAAGCAGAGCTGCACGGCATAGTAGAGCTTGTCTTGAGTGGGCAAGATGAGCACAGCCCCAGCCCCCATGCCTTGGCGGGCGAACGCGCCGTCGAAGTACATGACCCAACCATCCGGCGCTTCGCTTCCTGGCGAGAGGGGCCGGTTTTGACTTGTTTCGGGCTCTGGGGTGTTGGTCCATTCTGCCACAAAGTCAGCAAGTGCGGCTCCTTTGATGACACTGGTTGTGCTGAATTCTACTTGGAACGCCTGCAACTCTATATTCCATTCTACGATCCTTCCTATCGCGTTTGGTGTCCGAAGTACCCTCTCCAGAGGATAGGCTGAGACAGCCTTGATGGGGTGGCCTTGGAAGTAGTGGCGCAGCTTACACGAAGCGACGAGGAGCGCAAGAAGAAGTTTCTACAGCATGGGATAGCGTGCCCGGGCATCACAGAGCATCGTGCTGATGAAGTATACCGGGTGCTCGACGGGGGTGAGGTCCTTGCTCGCATGTGGCTATGTAGTCTGACTGGGTAAAGGGGCTCCAGGGGCTTGGTCACCAGATGGGGCGGCTGTGGCCTCCAGAGAGTCGTCTTGCAGGGCGTGGTTGCCCGCTGGCTCTACGACGGCCTCAAGAGTACCGCTCCCGGGCTGTAAGGTCTTGTCTTGGTTCTCATCTCGGACAGCCACCAACGCTGCACTGGCTGAATGTGGTGTACCGGCAGGTAAAGCACCAATGGTTCTTGAGGTTTGGGCGCCACCATTACTGGTGGGTTGGTGAGGTATGTCTTGAGGTCTTCGAACGCTGCATCAGCTTTAGGGGTCCACTCGAACGGCCCCCTTCTTCTTCATTAGCTTGAAGAAAGGGAGGGATCTCTCCCCTAGCTTGGAGATGAAATGCTCGAGCGATGTTATACAACTAGCCAGCTTCTGCATATCCTTGAGGTTCTTGGGCGGACTCATCTTCTCTATAGCCTTGACCTTCTCTGGGTTTGCCTCGATCCCTCGATGCAACACCAGGAAGCCAAAAAGCTTGCCTGACGGGACACCAAACACACACTTTTCCTAGTTGAGCTGCAGGTCTACCTTACGTAGGTTGGCGAAGGTTTCTTCTAGATCTGTGATAAGGGTAGTGGCCTCCTGAGATTTGACCACGATGTCATCAACATACGCCTCGGAGTTCCTCCCGAGCTGCTTTCCCAGTGTGATATGCATCAATCGCTGAAAGGTTGCTCCCGCATTGCGCAATCCGAATGGCATGCAGGTGTAGCAGTATACTCCGCATGGGGTGAGGAAGGCAGTCTTCTCGACGTCTTGCAACGCCATCTTGATCTGGCGGTAACCTGAGAAGGCATCCAGAAAGCATAATAGGCTACACTCAGCGGTGGAGTCGACGATCTGGTCGATGCGGGGCAGAGGAAACGAGTCTTGTGGGCAAGCTTTGTTGAGGTTGGTGAAGTCGACACACATGCACTCTTTTCCGCCTTTCTTGGGTACGACGATGGGGTTTGCCAGCCACTCTAGGTACCAAACCTCGCGGATGACACCCACCGCTTCTATCTTACGATTCTCTTGCACGATGAAGGACTGCTTCTCTGTAGATTGGTGCTGGGCCTTCTGCTTTACGGGGCGCATATTGGGGCATACGTTCAGGTGATACTCAATCACCACCCTCGGGACTGCCGCTAGGTCCTTGGGTTCCCATGCAAACACATCCTTGTTTGCACGCAGGAATCCAACCAGCACCTTTTCTTGAGCTGGGGGAAGGCCGGTACCTATGGTGAAGGCGACACCGGACGGCTCGTCTTCATCCACCGGCACATGCTTCATCTCAGCTCGGTCCTGTGAGAAAAGTTGCATATTCTTTGCCGGTACAGCCGCTTCGGTTCCAGGGGCGGCTTCACCGGCCAGATGTGCAGCCGCAGCGGTCCGAAAGGCGCGCTTGAGGTCCGCCATAGCTTCCTTGGTGTATCCTGCCATGGTGAGGACACCGCTGCTCCCTGGCAACTTCATGAGGTTATAGGCCAGATGGGTCGCGGCCATGAAATGAGCCAGCGCGGGGTACCCGAGGATGGCATTGTACGGGAGGCCGATACGGGCGATGTCGAAGTTGATCAGCTTGATGCTGTAGTTGTCGAGGGTGCCGAAGGTGACCGGGAGGCGGATCTGACCCAGAGGGCTAGTGGAACCGCTGCCGGCTCCGGAGAAGGGCTTGGTGGGGCGCAGCCACTCGAACGTCACATGAAGCAAGCTGAAAGCCTACACTGAGAGCACGTTGAGGCCAGCCCCACCGTCAACGAGGGTCTTGGTGACTGCCATGTTGCAGATGGAGGGGGTGGAGAGCATCGGGAGAGCGCGTGAGCCCGCGGTGGAAGCGGGGTGGTTCCCTGAGTCAAAGGTGAGGTCGGTCTTGGGCGCCGCCCATCCAGGAGGAGCCCCCTGGCGGACGGAGGGGATGCCTGCTTGGTGGAAGAACTGCTTGACGTGGCGGCCGAAGGGTGGCGCTTTGCAGCCGCCGAGGAGGGCCGCGACGATGTGGGGCACCGGCGCCCCGAAGCGCGCGATGAAGAAGTCGCGCAACTCCTCCCACGATGCCATAGACGATTCTGGCAGGCTGAAAAACCAGGCGCGCGGTATGTCGGTGAGCGCCATGGGGAGCTAGCTAGCCATGACCTTTGTCGCCGCCGGCTGCAGATCTGGCCTAAACCTGGGTGGCCACTACACCCGTCGTAAGGCGGGGGTGAAGGCCCGATGGTCCGGAGTGCCGCCGCGCGCGCCCACCAAGCCGGTCGGAGGAGAGGCGTGTCACATCCCTAGCTTCTGGCCTTGCACTAGTACTAGCCTTTGGTGATGCATCATGTTTACTTTTCACAGAAAGTTGAATTGGGGTTTGCCTAAACCCTAGCATTAAAGGAAATCACTAGGTTCACCTAAAATATTTTCAGTAAGTCCAAATGGCTTTCAAAAATGTTCATCATTTATGGAAAAATGTTGTAACAGTAACCAGAGGTGATGCACATTTTTCCATGACATATTTGGGCTCTGAATTAAATCATACTCTATTTGCATTTGGGCATTTAAATTCTATAAAATATTTTAAATGCTCAAATAATCATAAACTAAAATGTTTGCTGTTGGATTTATTCTAAACAGTAGCCATGATTAGTTTCATGATTTTTGGAACTGCCCTGGTATTTTTAATAAAGCCCTAAAGTCTACAGAAAATAGAAAACAGAAACAATTTAAGAACGAGAGAGAGAGCACCTACCTGGGCCTTACCCAGTAGAAGCAGCCCAGCCCATCAGGGGCATACTTGTCTTCAACCTCTGCCTACTCGCACAGGCGAGAGCGAGCACGGCGCCCGCGTGCGCCAGCACGCAGCTGCCTGCCTGGCTCCCCTCGACGCGCCTAGACGACTCCACGGAGACGCCAGAACCCCCCGCACCTCTCCCTCTCTCCCCCGAATGCTCTCCCCCTCCTCTGTTCTCCTCACCGAACGCGCCCGCCGCCGCCGGCGAGAACCACCGCGCTCCCCGTCCCTCTCTTGTTCCCCGGTGTGTCCAGAAGGACCGCCGCGACGCCCTCTTCCTCCTTGCTGAGCCACGCTTCGCCGGAAGCTCTGCCTCGCCTTCACGTCGTCGTCTGCATCCTCGGATCGCCGGAGCTCCTCGCCGTCGATTAGGGAGCTACAGAGCGTCCCCGACCTCTCCCTCGAGCTCGCTAGCCCCGCTGTGAGCCCCTGCACTGAACCCCTCCCTCCTCTGCCTTGTTTGCACCGCGTAGCTGCCGTGTTCACCGGAGCCGAGAGCTCCCCGCCGCCGGCCATGTCGCCATCTGATACGTCCAAAACGTATCTATAATTTCTGCTTGCTTCATGCCTCTTTTGTGTGATATTGCTATGATATTTATGCACTTCCATACACTGTTGATCATATTTGGACTAACCTATTAACTTAGTGCACCCCAGTGCCAGTTTCTGGTTTCTGCTGTTTTTGTATTTCAGGTTTTCCCATTACGTAAATTGCCAGAAAAATCCTGGGAAAAATATATAAAAAATCAGTGTTCCGGAAGCTTCCATGCGGCCAAAGTAGGGCCAGAGGGGGGCCACCAGGGCTCCAGGCGACCAGAGGGGGCGGCCCCCTTCCTGGCCGCGACGCCAGGGCGCCTGGGCCCCCCTTGCCTCTTCTGACGCCCCCCTTTGGCATATATTTACACCGCGTCCCGAAACCCTCGAGGACGGAACCCTTTTTGGCGATCTCATCTCTGTTCCGCCGCCGCCGCGCTTCCAAGATCGGGAGCACCAGGAGAACTCTTCCCGGCACCCTGCCGGAGGGGAGAACCACCACCGGGAGCCTCTCCTCCACCATGGACGCCTCCCGGATGAGTTGTGAGTAGTCTCCCTTGGACCATGGGTCCATGACCAGTAGCTATGTGATGTTCTCCTCCCCTCTTTGTTCTTCACCGATTAGACCTCGTGAGCTGCCCTACATGATCGAGGCACATATGTAATCCTTATGATGTTGCTATGATGAGTTTGCTGGGATCCGATGGATTATGAGATTATGTTCAGATTGTGTGTGAGTAATATATTTGATTTACCTCTTTAATATTTATGTTCTTGAGTAATTCTTGCATGTTCTCCGTTGCTGTTTATTGCTTTGGCCAAGTAGTAGGTAGTAACTCCAAGAGGGAACGTTATGCTTGATTGTGGGTTCATGCCCCTCGATGACTAGCTTGACTGACAAAAACATGAGTCTAGGGGATGTGCTGTTGCCACAAGGGGGAAAACAACGGTGCTTGTACTTGCGGGAGCAAGGATTGTTTACTTTACGCAAAGTTCTTTTAATGCAGTTGTATGTTGCTTTGAGTTTACACTATGGGTGGGACTCGCAACTTAATACCAGCGAGATGTTCTGGATAGATATCTCAAGGTGGATGATTAGTAGTAGATGTAGATGGATTTCGGTCTACTTGCCTTGGCGTACCGCCCATGCTTTTGAGCCTCTACCTTTCTTTGTAGCATAGTTAGCATTGGTTTGCGCACATAATCCTGTCAATTGCCCAGCTATAATTCGTTTACCTCGCTTAGCTGTTTTATCATCTTTTGGGAGAGAGACATCACTAGTGAACATCATGGGACCCCGGTCCATATTACCATCACTGATCACACCCGCTATTTACTTCATGTTCTTACTTACTAGTTGCAGTCATACCTATCACTATTATCTCTTGCGTTTGATCCTTTGTAAACGACAAGGCCGGAGGGATTGACAACCTCCCTGTACTCGTTGGGAGCAAAGTTATTTGTATCTGTGTGCAGGTCCTGTCAATTGCTAAGTTGCACCGCTAGCAGTTGACACCTTCTTGTTGACCCTCGGAGTCTCACGGGATTTGATCCTTGGTATCTTTGCCAAGGGAAAACTACCGCTACACTGCGTCTCAAACCTTCCACTTGGGGTAACCAACGAGGGGCGAGAAGCCATCAAGCAAAGTTTTCTGGCGCCATTGCCGGGGACTCCACTCTTCAAGATAGGGGAGTTGCACGCTATCTTTTACCTTTGCTTTTTAGTCTTGTTAGTTTACCTTTCAGTTTTGCTTTAGTTCCCTTTATCAAAAATCACAAAAAAATTATTTGCTTTTCTGTTAGTAGTCCTTTCTGTTTAGACAAGCATGTTGGGATTTGGTGCTTTGAGGGAATCAGAAGTTCTAGATTTCCATCAAAGGGATGGAGAAAAGATGAAGAAGGCATGGGACAGAATTTCTGATGCACATAGGAGAATAATGCCTTGGATACCTATAAAAATTGTGCTTAGAAATTTTTACCATGGTCTTTTTAAATGGTGCAAACACTCTCTTGATATTATAGCTGAAGGAGATTTCCTAGAGTGTGATGAAGCTAGAGCTCTTGAAATTATACATGGTCTATCTAGTTACTTTGTTTATGATCATGGTTTTGATACTATCATAGATAGACTTGCTACTATTGAGAAAAGAATGGATGCTCTAGACTTGATAAAGGTAGAGAAACCCAAACCCAATAAGAGAGATATTTTGGAAATAGATAATGATTGGGAGCCTTTTGTTAGGATTAGCATCTCTAATCAAGACTTCCTTGCTTATTGTGATATTGGATCTATGGTTTCTACTATGCCAAAAATTGTTCATGATTTTTTGAAATTTAACATGGACAGATTATCATCCTATCATGAACATGCTAATGGAGACATTTCTGAGATCCAGGGAAGAATAAAAGATGTGCCAGTTACCTTCCTTAAAGGGATTGCAATGGTTGATTTCTTCATCATGAAGCCAAACCAAGGAAATATAGTGCTTGGAAGGGACTTCCTCCGAGCCGTAAAGGGCTTCATCGATATAGGTAAGGGACAAATCCACTTACGCGGGAAGGCAAAAGGTGTGTACCCATTTCCTAGAAGGAATAAGAATGAACTTGTTGATGAACCATTTGAAGCAATTTATAACTCCGATTATTATGATGATTATTGATTCCTCTTTGCCTTATGCCTAGCTTAAAGGCATAAAAGAAAGCGCTTTTGGGAGGCAGCCCACAATGAATAAAATTTTATTTTTCTTTTGTTGTGTCTTGATGTTTGTTACTACAGTATCATCATCATTGTATCTTTACTTTTCAGCTTTGTGCCAAGTTTAGCCTCTGATTGCAAGAAACTTCAAAAGTTGTGACGTGCTGTCCAGGAAACAGATTCTGTCCTTGGACAGAAAAATTCGTATAAAATCACCAGATCATCTTTTTGGTCTGAATTTTTTCGACAGCGTGCTCTATACAATTGGCTTTCGGGCGTCTGTTCTGAGTTTTTTGATTTGAGTTACAGAAGTGCCCCGAAAAAATTATTTACTACCTGCTGGTCTGTTTTTCACAGATTCTGTCCTGTTTTGCCTTTCCTTCGTTTTGCAAACCTTGAGCTTGCTTTTTCTTTGCAAAAACCTTTTGGCAATCTTGATAAACAGTAGACCTTCAAGATTATCTTTATTTCCAGCAAGGAAAAATTATTTTATTATGGGTACTAACCTCGCTAATCAGATTATGATGAGTTATGTATGAAGGGAGTTTTCAAGTGTGCGAGGGAAGATGATAAAAAGATTCAGGAGTGTTAAACGCTCAAGCTTGGGGATGCCCCCGTGCACCCCCAAGAAATATTCAAGAAGACTCAAGCGTCTAAGCTTGGGGACGCCCCCGTGCATCCCCTTCTCCATCAACAATTATCAGTTCGTCTTTCGTTCCACTATATTTAATCACTTCATGTGTTATGTGCTATGCTTGGAGCGTCTTGCTTTTAGTTTCCTTTTTAGTTTTCTTTAGCTTTGCTTGCTGTTCATAACTAGTTGGAACCCATCTTTCTTTGTGTGGGAGAGAAACACGCTCCACTTCAACCTAGAACATAACATAGGATTTTCATGTTTATCTTTGCTGTGTATGTTCTTTGTCTTTCAATAGCTACTGTCATATTCAGCTCTTAGTTTTCATGCTTTACTTTTTAAAGAGCTTTTGTTTAGTTGGTTGCTGGAACTCTCTTGAGTTATCATGCTTATCTTGTTAAGAGATTTGGCTTCTGTTGCACTGGTTGATATGTCTACGATAAAAATGCTATGTGCATAATGGTGCTTAGTAGTTCATGTTTTCTTATGGTTAGTCTCAAATAGCTGGGGGGGTTCTTAATGTGTTATTGAAGTACCAACATGATTTGTTTGCCTATGATGTGGTATGGTTTAGTGATATCTTCATCCAAGAATTTATTTTGATTGACTTGGCGTATGCTCACGCATATTTAAGACTGTAAAGAAAGTCTACCAAGCCTTGATGATCTTTAATTTCTGAGTAGCGATATAACTTCCATGCCCGATTCAATGTTGCTTTGTCGCTCTGCATGATTATGACCGTCATTGCTCTCTTAGTTGGTCGCTCCCAGTCTTTTGCTAACCTTCGCCTGTACTAAGCGGACTGACTGCTTGTGCATCCAAAATCCTTTAAACCAGTTATGCCATATGAGTCCACCATACCTTCCTATACATGGTATTTACTTGCCATTCCTAACGAAGACTTTCGTGTACCATCTCGAAATTAATCAAAAAAGCATTTCTCTTTTGTGCCTCTGTTTTAGCTCATGAGGAAGTAGTAGTTAATTCATGATCTTTTTAAGTTGGACAAGCTTCACCCCGGGATTGCATGTCTAATGTGCAAACCCCTAATACGAGAAGGAACTGGCAAAGAGTGCGCCCGGCTCATCAAAAAATATACAACAAACAAACCCTCCTTCACGCTTTGTTCATGAGAAATCAGAAAACTTTGGCAGTGATAAACAAAGGAGATTAAGGGGATGTGATCGTCCTCGTACGGGAGCCGTTCCTCGAAACTTGTCCAGCTCGAGAAGTAATTGAGTTATCTACTAGCATTCGTTGACGAAATATGCATCTCTAAAAAATAATTTTTACCTCTGTTTTTAAAAACCAAGAGCTCTGGTACATGTTTAGTTTTTGTTTCCGACCACGGGTTTTCAACCTTGCCATCAAAAGCCACGGTTCGAGAGTCTCCACCTTCTTTCTTTAAAGCACCAACTATTGAGAGCATGATTGTCACTCTGAGTGTAATGTGCATTGTCCCAAAGTACCATTGTCTTCTGCATGATTATGATATCGTTTATTCTGAAATCATTGTATCTAGTCGTCACTAAAACTTAGGAGGTGCCCCTGCATTTATGTTTTGCTTCACTAAAGGGGGCAAGCGAGGTACCACTTTGTCATGTTTGCACACCATGCTCACTACAAATCTATTGAGTGTTTCAGTATCATATTGTAAAACTTCCAGTTCTTTGTGATATTCTTATGAGGCAACTTAATTACTACAGATTCATTATCTCAGTAAGCATTTGTCATGTGACTATGAAAAGTCCTTATATGGTTAATAGCATGTCACCATAGAAATTATGCTTGTTATCATTTACCTACTCGAGGACGAGCAGGAATTAAGCTTGGGGATGTTGATACGTCCAAAACGTATCTATAATTTCTGCTTGCTCCATGCCTCTTTTGTGTGATATTGCTATGATATTTATGCACTTCCATACACTTTTGATCATATTTGGACTAATCTATTAACTCAGTGCACCCCAGTGCCAGTTTCTGTTTTCTGCTGTTTTTGTATTTCAGGTTTTCCCATTACGTAAATTGCCAAAAAAATCTCGAGAAAAATATATAAAAAATCAGCGTTCCGGAAGCTTCCATGAGGCCAAAGTAGGGCCAGAGGGGGGCCACCAGGGCTCCAGGCGACCAGAGGGGGCGGCCCCCCTCCTGGCTGCGCCGCCAGGGCGCCTGGGCCCCCCTTGCCTCTTCTGACGCCCCCCTTTGGCATATATTTACACCGCGTCCCGAAACCCTCGAGGACGGAACCCTTTATCGCGATCTCATCTCTGTTCCGCTGCCGCCGCGCTTCCAAGATCGGGAGCACCAGGAGAACTCTTCCCGGCACCCTGCCGGAGGGGAGAACCACCACTGGAAGCCTCTCCTCCACCATGGACACCTCCCGGATGAGTTGTGAGTAGTCTCCCTTGGACCATGGGTCCATGACTAGTAGCTATGTGATGTTTCCTCCCCTCTTTGTTCTTCAGCGATTAGACCTCGTGAGCTGCCCTACATGATTGAGGCACATATGTAATCCTTATGTTGTTGCTATGATGAGTTTGCTGGGATCCGATAGATTATAAGATTATGTTCAGATTGTGTGTGAGTAATATATTTGATTTACCTCTTTTATATTTATGTTCTTGAGTAATTCTTGCATGTTCTCCGTTCCTGTTTATTGCTTTGGCCAAGTAGTAGGTAGTAACTCCAAGAGGGAACGTTATGCTTGATTGTGGGTTCATGCCCCTCGATGACTAGCTTGAGTGACAGAAACATGAGTCTAGGGGATGTGCTGTTGCCACAAGGGGGAAAACAACGGTGCTTGTACTTGCGGGTGCAAGGATTGTTCACTTTACGCAAAGTTCTTTTAATGCAGTTGTCTGTTGCTTTGAGTTTACACTATGGGTGAGACTCGCAACTTAATACCAGCGAGATGTTCTGGATAGATATCTCAAGGTGGATGATTAGTAGTAGATGCAGATGGATTTCGGTCTACTTTCCTTGGCGTACCGCCCATGCTTTTGAGCCTCTACCTTTCTTTGTAGCATAGTTAGCATTGGTTTGCGCACATAATCCTGTCAATTGCCCAGCTGTAATTCGTTTACCTCGCTTAGCTGTTTTATCGTCTTTTGGGAGAGAGACATCACTAGTGAACATCATGGGACCCCGGTCCATATTACCATCACTGATCACACCCGCTATTTACTTCCTGTTCTTACTTACTAGTTGCAGTCATACCTATCACTATTATCTCTTGTGTTTGATCCTTTGTAAACTGCAAGGCCGGAGGGATTGACAACCTCTCTGTACTTGTTGGGAGCAAAGTTATTTGTATCTGTGTGCAGGTCCTGTCAATCGCTAAGTTGCGCCGCTAGCAGTTGACACCTTCTTGTTGACCCTCGGAGTCTTACGGGATTCGATCCTTGGTATCTTTGCCAAGGGAAAACTACCGCTACACTGCATCTCAAACCTTCCACTTGGGGTAACCAACGAGGGGCGAGAAGCCATCACCATCGTGCACACTGCCACCTAGGGCCGGAACCGAGCACACCACCAAGCTCAGCACGCCGCCAGGAGCCCAGAGCACCCAACAGTTGCTCCTACCGTGCGCTGTAGCATCGTTTCCGCCGACGCCCGCATTCCGGCCGCCGTCTTTGAGCTCGCCGCCGATGATTCCGGCCACCCCAGCACCCACCGTCGCCTCCACTAGATGCGCACGAGCCCCAGCTCGCCGTAGAGCCCAACCGCGGCTCAAACTGCGGCCTGTAGGCAAAACCCGAGCACCGCCGCCGCGTTTGGCCTCACCGGCGCCGAGCCGCCGGTGGGTTTGACCACCTTTGACCACGGCTGGACCCCCCCACCCTCTGTGACAATGACATGTGGGGCCGGCGTTGGACTAATTTAGCTTAGGTTGTTAATTAAGTGCTAATTACGGCTCTAAGTTTTATGAGCCAATGACAGGTGGGGCCAGCCCCTGTTAAATTAGTTTAGTTTAAAACTAAACTTAATTAGGCCCTGAGAGACTGACATGTGGGCCACACACACCCCCTGACACTTTAGTTAGGTTTAAATTAACACTAATTAATAGGGTTAGCTAGTTGTGTCACTGACCAGTGGGTCCCACTGGTCAGGTTTGACTGGACCAGCCCCTGTTGACTGTTGACATCACAGTGACGTCATGCTGACGCAATAAATGTTTACTGGAATTTTAAATAAATCATAAATGATTTATTTATTTCAGAAAAATAGCTAAAACTTCTAAAAATCACAGAAAATAATCTATAACTCCATTGAAAATAATTTATATATGAAAAATGATCAGAAAAATTCAAGGAATCTGTTTATGGTATTTTCATGCATGTTTGAACAAGTTAAACCTGCTGAACATGTCAAATCAATTAAACGGCATTTAAAGAATCACATATGGAGTTTGAATTTGAACCTTTTGTTTAAAGCAACTTTATTTAACATGGTTGCTAGTTGCATTAGCTCAATCAACATCATATTGCCATGTCATGATCATGCATCATATTGTCGCATTGCATTGATTGTGTTCTCTCTTGTTTGCCGGTGTTTGTCCCCTCTCAGTAGACGATGTTCCGACGATGAGTTCGATGATACCGATGAAGAACTATTACTATCTTTAGAAGTGCCAGGCAAGCAAAACCCTATTGAGCATTCCGATACAATCCCACTCTCTCGCTCTTGCTCTCTTTTACTGCATTAGGACAACAACGCTTCAACTGTTACCTACTGTGGTAGTTGAACCCCTTTCCACTGCATGACCTGTCATTGCCACAGTAAATAGTTGAAACCCACTAGTATGAGTAGGAGTTGTTTGAGCCATGTTGTGCCTACTCATTCATGCTTTCTGGTTATGCCTGCTATTGCTTAGAGTTGTGTCAGGTCTGATTCATCGGGGATGAATTGGAATGTGGTGAACATGTCCTACTGTTGAGAGCTAAGTGTGTGAACACGATTTGGTAAAGGTAGCGATGAGAGGCCATGTAGGAGTACATGGTGGGTTGTCTCATTGAAGCCGTCCTCAGGAACTGAGTTCTGTCTTGGTTGATCCATGAACAGCTACTACCACACATTGGGCCCTGAAATATGACCCCGCTCGACTTATTAACTGCCCTTGTTCTCTGTCCAGGAGTTGCAACTAGTTTCTGGTGTTTGTAGTTTACTGGAGGTCGTGCGCAGCGCTGACCCTCGGGGTGGGCTGTGACGCGGCAGGTACGTGGCACGGTGTACCGGTCGCCCGTTTGGTGACTCGGGAACCCTGTACACATCGTTTGGGGCCGTGAGCGACACCCCGGCCGGATCTCCCCACGGATGGAACCCAAATAGGCAATAAACCTGGATGAGAGACTTGAGTGGTTGGTTAGGTCGTGGTCTACACCCACGTCGGCTTTCGCTTGAAGTCTGCCGAGCACATGTCGTGTGCAGACGCTAAGTGGTGGAAACATGTGTGAAGAAGTACACCCTTGCAGGGTTATATATGATCTATTCGAATAGCCGCGTCCGTGAAAATGGACTTTTGGGTTGCCTATAACAGTTCATAGACAAGTGAAAGTGGATACTCTAAAACGCGCAAGATAAGAGTGAGTGCTATGGATGGCCTTCTCGTTGGGAGACGGGAGCGGATCCATAGTGGTGTATTGATTGGTGAATATGTGGACTCGTGTGCGCCACCTCAAAAGAGTTACTTGCAGACGTAGTTAAGGATAGCCACCGAGTCAAAGATGGCTTGCTGCAGTCAAACTCCACCACCCCTTTGTTGATACTGATGCATATGTAGCTAGTTCTGATGTAAGTCTTGCTGAGTACTTTTGTACTCACGTTTGCTTAATTTATGTTTTTGCAGAGAGACTCCAGTCTCACTAGTGGTTCCGCGTGGACTTCGACGTTTAGCTTGTTACCTCAGATACGATCTTGTACCCTTGGGAGGGTCTTTTAGATAGTCAGGCTCCTCAGCCTTTTTCATTTGTAGTTGTCTATACTCAGACATGTTATGCTTCCGTTGCCTGTATGCTCTGTATGTTGGGTCATGTGACCTCTGTTTGTAATAAATGCTATGATGGCTCTTCTGGGCCTTTATCTATATGAGTTGTTGAGTTATGTTGTGATGCCATGTTATGCGTATGTGTAATGTGTATTGCTATGTGTGGGATCCGACACCTAGTTGTTTACCCTTGGTAGCCTATCTTACAGGGAAATGTCTCCTAGTGCTTCCACTGAGCCTTGGTAGCTTGCTACTGCTCCGGAACACTTAGGCTGGCCGGCATGTGTCTTTCTTCGTTCCTGTGTCTGTCCCTTAGGGGAAATGTCACGCGTTGTTCCTTTATGTCCTTGTAGCTTGCTACGACTTGGGTTCCTACGTTGATGACCGACACGTTTGTTGCTGGGTCATGTATGCTTGTCTCTGTAATTTAGTGCCACTTTTGGTTTATAACTAGTCATGTCGGCCCGGGTTCTCTGTCATATGGATGCTAGCAACACTATCATATACATGTGCCAAAATGCGCAAACGGTCCCGGGCCAGGTAAGGTGGCACCCATGGGGATACTGTGCGTGTGGCCGCAAAGTGATATGATGTGTTACAGGCTAGACCTGTGTGACTTAGGATCGGGGTCCTGACAAGGCGCTTGCCATGGGAACTTGGCGGGCGGAGAGCGGGACGGACCGGGAGGAAATCTTGGCACACCCCTACCTGGCGCGCCAAATGTCGGATCTAGGGTTCTAGCAAAACCCTTGAGGTTCGAATTCTAGGGTGCGCGCGAAGATCTCTCCTTCCGCCATAGCTCGTCTACTCGCCGATCCCTAGGCCTAGCTCGTCAGATCCGAAGAACAAGGGACACAAGGTTTATACTGGTTCGGGCCACCATTGTGGTGTAATACCCTAATCCAGTGTGGTGTGGTGGATTGCCTTGTTGGCTGAGGAAGAACTAGTACACGGGGTGAACAGCCTCCTGAGGAGAGGTGTTCATGTGCTTGAGTGAGCTTGTGGGTGTGTGGCCTTCTATCTGATCAACTCAAGATGAGATCAATGGTGGTGGCTAGTCCTATTTATAGTGGCCCCGGTCCTCTTCCCAAATATTGAGCGGGAAGGGATCCCATAATGGCCAAATTTGAAGGGGGACAACTAGTACAAGCTATCCTGACAAAAGGTGGTCATGGCCTGCCAAAGGCTCTGGTGGTGACGTCGTCGTGGGCTCCACGATGACCTCTGCTCTACCGTCCTGCTCGTCTTGGTCTCGTTGCGCGGATATGGAAACCTTTCCCTGACGCCTCGGGACTCCTCACCTGCACCTGCTCCTTTAGCACCGAAGAGGAAACTGGCACTCTGCGCCTGTTGGCGCCTGCCTGGCCTTGGTCGTCACTGCTCACGTCACGACGACCTCGTGAGGTACTCCTTGCCTTGATATCTCCGATCCTCATGAGCCAGCCTAGTGAGGCCGCCCCAGTGCTCTTCCTTGGAAGACTAACCCATGTAGGTAGATGAACTCAAATCCAAGTGGTGCTCCCAATTCTTGATGAGCTACATCAACCTTGAGCAACTCACACAAGTTCAACTACATGATCAAGATCAACACCACCACCCAAGGTATGTTATTCCATCTTAGAGAAGCTTTACCCCAAGACATGGGTCAAAAAAACTCAACAAGATGAGAATACATCAAATGCTTAAAAGAAAAATGGTAACCCCATTTTGAGCTTAAACGATGAGTATGACTTACGATCAAGTGTTCTCACTTGACTCCTTAGTCAATATACTCTATCACAGGTGACTTTGTCACCGCCCAATGGTAGATGAAGTTCTCTAGTGTTTCTCTAAGTTTGTGCATTTGTTCCTTGCATTTTTTCCTCTTCTTTTGAAAAAACTTCATCAAGATTTTATTTTCTCTATTTTGTTCTGCATTTTCTGCATCCAATTAATTGCAAATCCTTCAACTAATTCCTTGCAAATCTTTGTTTGATCTTATTTGCCTAGTGAGCTAAGGAGACTATTGCTCTTTTTCTGTGTTGAACTCGGTCCCACCGGTTTGTCACTTTCGTTCCAACCGAACCCGTTTGGTGCAACTGAAGAACACAACTCGGTGTCACCGATTTCATTGTAGAAAAGACAATTTGCCACTTGTTCCTGCACTTTTGTTCCAGCTCCTCTTAATGATTCTTGTCCTCTACCAGCATCACGTTTTATATGCTGCTCTGCTATGTGACTCAGGACCAAACCTATTTTGACTCACACTCTAGAAGATCCCTTCTTGGAAATTGATGTAAAGGGGGAGAGAGAGAGAGTTCACATCAAAGCTTAATGAGAGAATGCTTCAAACAGGGGGAGATAGGAATCACATGCCCAGATGCTTGGTGTTCAAGAGGAGAGAAGTCACATGTCTTTAAGAGCGGAAAGACATATCTATGTTATGTCTCTGCGATCTGATCTAGTTTTTCTTCTGATCTGATTCTGTTTCGCTACTCTCTTCCATTATCCAATATAAGATTCAGGAGGAGAAATACTGCTAGGGAAGGATATCTTTGAATACATTGCATATCTTTTACCTTTGGGAACATGTTTGTATTCAAGAGTACCCAGTACTCACTCTCTACATGTTATCCCAATCTTGGTACTCTTGTGGATCATTTGTTGCTCTGTCTAGTAGATATACCTGTGTTATCTAACCTTGTTTACTTAGGTTCATCGCTTCATAAGCCAGCTCAAGATCACAAGGTAAGTATATGTATCACACTCATGTGCATGAATATTTCTTGCTAATGTACATATTGTTTGCAAGAAGGAATCATGAACATGAGGATACACTTCATATATTCATATCATTTTCTCTGATGCGTATAGCCAAGATACATGTAGATCATGGCTTGGTCTGTCATGTCTATGCTTTCACATGCTCTTATATTGCATATTTACATGATTGCATACATGTAGGGGGAGCCTATGCATGTTACATGTCCTTCCAAAGCTTTACTTGTAATTCTTCATATCTTTATCAAAAGCTTTGATGCATGTTGTCATCAATTACCAAAAAGGGGGAGATTGAAAGCACAAGTGCTCCCTGGTTGATTTTGGTAATTAATGTCAACATATCTCTTTTTGGACCAAATTTCATCTAGTATATTTCAGACAGGTTCAACAATTGGAGTTGCATGGACTAGAGGATGTGGAACCCCTTCAAAATGCTAAGGACACATATTGGCTCAAGCTCAAGACTCTACATTTTCTATTTTAGTGATCCAAATCACGTTGAGTCCATAGGAAAGCCAATACTATTAAAAGGGGATGGGGTGTTGCTTAATGGGTTTCTCCCTCAAAATGCTTAGTGATATGCTCCAAAACCCTCAACCACTTTCTCACATCCACATATGTCCCAAACCAAAAGTCAAACTCGGCCCCACCGAAACCTTCTACCCGGCGCCATCGAGTTCTCATCGATAGGGATCTCGGTCTCACCGAGATGGGATTGCAAACTCTCTGTTTCCCTTTGTAACGTTTCGGTCTAACCGAGATGAGTGATCAGTCCCAGCGAGTTCGCAATGCAAACTCTCTGTTTCCCCTTCGTAACGTTTCGATCCAACCGAAACGAGCGAATCGGTCCCACCGAGTTTGCCTGACCAACTCTCTGGTTAGATTATTCCCAAAATTGGTTCTATCGAGTTTGTGTAATCGGTCTCACCGAGATTACGTTATGCCCTAACCCTAATGAAATCGGTCCTACCGAGTTGACATGTCGGTCCCACCGAAATGCCTAATGGTCACATTATGAACTAAATCAATCTGACCAAGTTTTCTGATTCGGTCCCACCGAGTTTGGTAAATTGTGTGTAACAGTTAGATTTTGTGTGGAGGTTATATATACCCCTCCACCCACTCTTCATTCGTGGAGAGAGCCATCAGAACATGCCTACACTTCCAACATACATTTTCTGAGAGAGAACCACCTACACTTGTGTTGATGTCAAGATATTCCATTCCAACCACAAAAATCTTGATCTCTAGCTTTCTCCAAGTTGCTTTCCACTCAAATAATCTTTCTACCAAATCCAATCCTATGAAAGAGAGTTGGGTGTTGGGGAGACTATCATTTGAAGCACAAGAGCAAGGAGTTCATCATCAACACACCATCTATTACCTTTTGGGGAGTGGTGTCTCTTAGATTGGTTAGGTGTCACTTGGGAGCCTCCGTCAAGATTGTGCAGTTGAACTAAGGAGTTTGTACGGGCAAGGAGATCGCCTACTTCGTGAAGATCTACCCTAGTGAGGGAAGTCCTTCGTGGGCGATGGCCATGGTGGGATAGACAAGGTTGCTTCTTCGTGGACCCTTCGTAGTTGGAGCCCTCCGTGGACTCTTGCAACCATTACCCTTCGTGGGTTGAAGTCTCCATCAACGTGGATGTACGATAGCACCACCTATCGGAACCATGCCAAAAATCTCGGTGTCTCCAATTGTGTTTGCACACTCCAATCCCATCCCTTTACATTCTTGCAAAATTGCATGCTTTACTTTCCGCTGCCCATATACTCTTGTCATGCTTGCTTGATATGTATTGTGAATGTTTAAACATGTGCTAAAACTCCACCTCAACTTGAAGAAATTAAAAACTACCACTTTTCTTGCTAATAGTCTATTCGCCCCCCCCCTCTAGACACCTCTTCTCGGTCCTTTCACTAGTAAAGAAGAAAGAACTACGGCAAGCTTCAGAGAAGCATTCGTTCATGACCCAGGAGAATCGCAAGTTACTGGAGGCGGGAGTCATTCGGGAAGTGCGGCACCCGAAATGGCTCACGAACCCGGTCATTGTCCCCAAGAAAGGCGGGAAAGAGCATATGTGCGTCGACTTCACCAACCTCACCAAGGCCTGCCCTCAGGACCCTTTCCCTCTCTCGCACATCGACCAGATCATCGACTCCACTTCTGAGTGCGATCTATTGTGTTTAGTGGATGCCTTCTCGGGCTATCATCAAATCAAGATGGCGGTACAAGATGTTGAGGACACGGCCTTCCTGACCCCATGCGGGGTATACTACTACACTTGCATGCCTTTTGGGTTGCGCAATGCAGGAGCAACTTTCTAGCGGCTGATGCACAATGCCCTGGGGGAGTAGCTCGGGAGAAATGTAGAAGCATAGGTTGATGACATAGTGGTGCAATCTCAGGAGGCCAGAACTCTCATTGATGACTTGGAGGAGACCTTCGCCATCCTACGCAAAATGGACATGCAGCTCAACCTAGAAAAATGTGTGTTCAGCGTCCTATCAGGCAAGCTGCTGGGTTTGTTGGTGCCACACAGAGGGATTGAAGCTAACCCCGAGAAGGTCAAGGCGACAGAAAAGATGAGTCCGCCGAAGACCCTCAAGGAGATGCAGAAGCTAGCAGGTTGCGTGACGTCGCTCGAGCGTTTTATCTCCAAGCTACGGGAACGCGCCCTCCCCTTCTTCAAGCTGATGAAAAGGAAAGGCTCGTTCGAGTGGACTCGAGAGGCTGACGCAGCTTTCGAAGACCTCAAGATATACCTCACCAGCCCTCCGATGATGGTAGCGCCGTGCCACCATGAACCATTGGTGTTCTATCTGGCTGCCACACCGCACTCTGCTAGCGCAGCACTGGTGGCGGTCCTAGAGGAGCACCAAACCAAGGGCCCGTAGAAATGATGCACCTCACGCCCGACCGGGGCACCGCGAGCTCAGGGCGGTGCTCCTGAGGCCACGTCCCCTCACCAATCAACGGCAGTCCTGGGGCCCTGGCCAACCTTCAAGATAGCAAGGCTCCCGAGGGTGGTGCTCCTGAGGCCTCGGCCGCCTTGCCGGGCGACAAGGTTCCCGAGGACCCCTCTGCCTCAGGAACTGCAGGACTCCGCCAACGCCTCCGCCCTCGTCGAGCACCCGGTGTACTTCGTCAGAACAGTGATGTGTGACGCACGAGCGCGCTACCCCATGCCATAGAAGCTCATGCTAGCGCACCTCGTGGCCTCTCAGAAGCTGCGCCACTACTTCCAAGGTCACGCAATCAAGTTCGTCTCATCTTACCGTTTGGAAAGGGTAGTCCGGAGCCCTAATGCAGTGGGAAGAGTTGTTGAATGGAACATTAAGCTTCACGCGCTCGAGCTGGAGTTCAGCACGACCCGGATCATCAAGGGAGCGGCCCACGCCGATCTCGTGCCAGAATGGACAGAAGCCCCCGACCAAAAAGTGGGCAAGGATCACCCTCTCGCCCCTAGAGATGAAGTACCGGACGGCTGGGTCATGTAGTTCGACGATGCCTTTGCGCGTCAAGGCGCGGGAGCTGGAGCGGTGCTAATTTCGCCCACCAAGGACAAGTTAAACTACGTTGTGCAACTATGCTTCCAGAATGGTGAAAAGGTCTCCAATCACATTGAAGAGTATGAGGGCCTTATTACTGGCCTGAAGGCCGCGGCGGCGCTGGGGGTGACGCGTCTTACCATCAAGGGTGACTCCCAGCTCCTCGTCAACTTCTCTAACAAGGCGTACACACAAAAGGATGAGCACATGGAGGCATACCTCAAGAAGCTCCTCCTGAGGGCGTGTCAGCGCTTGCCTCAAGAGCCTGGTGACTTTGAAGAGCAGATTTTCAGGCCATCGGCAGCCCCTCCCCCCGTTGTCGGGCCGGCGTTGCCTCAGGAGGAGGTTCCCCCAGCACCCACCTTAGGCGCCCCGGCTTGCGGCCCAACCTCAGGGGCCCGCCTACTCCTCGCGCTGGAACCTCAGGAGGGGTGCTGGACTAAGGAATTCAAGGCGTACCTACTCCAAGGAACCCTGCCGGAGAAAGAAGAAGATGCATAGCGTGTGGTCCGGGAGGCCACCGTGTACTGCATTCAGGTTGGTGAGCTCTACCAAAGACGGCTGCGATGCATCTCCAAGAAGCAGGGGAGCAAGCTCTTGGCCAACATACACGGCGGGGACTGCGGGCATCACTCCTCCTCACACACCCACTTGGGTAAGGCATTCCAAAGTGGATTCTACTGGCCAGCAATACTCAATGACACCACTGAACTGGTAAGGTCCTGTGAAGCCTGTCAATTCCATGCAAACCAGATCCACCAGCCCGCCCAGGGCCTCCAAACCATCCCGCTATCCTTGCCCTTTGCGGTCTAGGGGCTGGACATCTTGGGCCCGTTCCCCCGAGCACCTGGGGCTACCACTACCTCCACGTCGCCATCAACATATTTACCAAGTGGGCGGAGGTAGAGGTCGTCCGCACCATCCCGACCGGCTCAGAAGTCAAGTTCATCAAGGGCCTCGTGAGCCGTTTCGGGGTTCCGAATCGCATCATCACTGACAACGGCTCGCAGTTCACCAGCAATCTCTTCAAAACATATTGTGCTAACCTTGGAACGCAGATATACTATGCTACAGTGGAACACCCACAAAGCAATGGCCAGGCCGAGCGAGCTAACGCGGAGGTGCTGAGAGGCCTCAAGTCAAGAAACTTCAAGAAGAAGCTCGAGGCTTGCAGCAGGGGCTGGCTGGAGGAGCTCCAGTCTGTGCTGTGGTCCATCCGCACCACCGCAACCAAGCCGACGGGCGAGACTCCATTCTTCCTCGTCTACGAAGGTGAAGCGGTTCTCCCCTACGAGGTCAGGCATCGCTCCCCGCAGGTCTTGGCGCTTGATGAGGCACACCAGGACGCCTCGCTAGAGATGGACCTTGTGCAGGGGGAGGAGTATCGTCGCCAAGCCTCGCTCCGACCAGCGAGGTACTAGCAGGCGCTGCGGCGGTACCACTGCCGCACCTTCCGCTCCAGGACGCCCGAGATGGGCAATCTCGTCCTGAGGCGGGTGTTCTCCAGGGAATGGTTGCATAAGCTCTCTCCCATGTTGGATGGCCCGTTCAAGATCGCCCATGTCTCCAGGCCTGGCGCCACGCGCCAGGAAACGCAGGACGGGATCCCCATCCAGAATGCCTGGAACATCCAGCACCTCCAAAAGTTCTAACCATGAAGCAAGGCCCATGCATGTGAAGGTCTTTGCTCGTGACACTATCACGTAATAATGAGTTGCGGTTGTACACGCCCCGGAGTCTCCTGAGTGCCGCCCTTGGGCCTCACGGGGGCTCCCACCCATATATCAGTTGCAGCATTTAGCTCCGCACTAGTGAGAAGACAAAGACTAGTTTAGGTGCCGGACGTAGCTTTTCTTTTGCTCGCTTTCTGTAGCTGGTTTGTTTTTCTTGGAATGAAATTTGGAGGTTTCGTGCTTTTTCGTTATCAAAGGTTTTAATTCCCCTCCTTTTTTATTTTCTTTTCCAACCTCACCCCAGAGAGAGCGGCAGTTGCCCGTCGCTCCTCCTCGCGTGTCCCGCGTGCGGGGGCCGAGTAGGTGTGTACGCTTGGGCTAGCCCGCAACCACACCTCACCGATGCCTGGGTGCCTGAGGGCCTCGACGTCTTTGATCCTTGCGAGACACACTCAAACGATCTCGTGGGCGTGTGCACTCTCTTTAAGTCCATGCCACCGGGTATCGCGATGAAGTGCACCAGCCACGGCTAACCTACGCTCGGGAAAAGTGCCAGGAGGAACGAGACGCCTTATGAGGTCCCCTAGCTCCGCAACTATACTAAGTCTCCAGAGGCTCAACAGACGTCAAGAAAGAAGCCTCAGGAGAATAACCCTAGGAGGCGCGCCCTCGCGACATGGGAATCTACCACGAGCACACCAAGCTAAGCTATCCTATCCGCACTTAGTAGCAACACAGATACCATGCCATAGTATGAATAACAAAGCATAGCATGTTGGCGCGAGTGCCATATTTCATTACACACCCCGATGGGGTCTTCTACCTTTTTTTTCCAGTAAATGTAGGAAAAAGGATAAACAGGACGAGCAGGCACAGCAGCTCACGAGGCCTGGATCTAGTAGCATGGGGGCTCAGTATGAGCCCCCTCCCGCTTCATCGGGGCGCGGCGGCAGGGCGCCTCGTCGCCTTCTCCAATCCGGGCATGGCGGCGGGGTGGATCGTCGTAGCCACTACAATAGGCACTATCCCCGGAGGAGGAGCCATCACTGCTGGAAGAGCTGCGGACGTCGCCAAGGGAAAGCTCATCGTCGTTGCTGCCGTCCTCCGGAAAGCACCCCGCACGCCGGTCATCTTCTCTGATCACCCACACATAGAGGGTCGCAACGCCATTATACTTGAAGTGGAGGGTGTACCTCTCGCTCAGGCCTCGTCCGTGGGCAAACGTTTGCCAACCACGAGTCTAGGACACACTCGCGACAGTGACCTCGACCCCCACCCAAGAGGCCTTGCTGTAGTAGCCGTCGGGTTGCAGCCAGATGTTGTCAAGTCCCGACGGCAGCACCCTCGCGAAGAAGCGCGGGGGAGGAAGCCAGGTGCCGGCAGGCCTCTCCGACCACACGGCAAACTCCGGGAAGGCATCTCCCGAGCGAGAGCGCGGCCGCAATGGCTGAACGACCATGGCGCGCCTCTTCTCATTGCAGGAGCCGCCCCGCCCATGGCGGCCCCCACCAAAAGAAGAAGCGCCGCCGCGACTCCCAAAGGCGACACCCTCCCTCAAAGAAGCACACCCGCACCCTTGAAGGGTCACCACCGGGGTAGCGGCATGCTTACGGGGGCGTCCGTGGCCTCTCTTGGGTGGCGGTGCACCCAACCCCTCCTTAGGAGTCTTCCCCTTCTCCGTGGCGGAGAACTTCCTCGGCGGTGCCATGGATACCTTAGCAAGAAGGACCAAGTAGCAAGAATATGGATATGAGCAGGGGGCTCACCACCCCCTCATTTCTAGCAAGAGGGAGGCAAACCGCTTGCCTACATGTTCGCGGGTAATGATGACCCCTTTGCATGCAGCACGCCCCTGTCAAGTCGAACGATTGCCGAGGAGGCATGGGGAAGTGGAGACGCCCACGTCCCATCCAGGCGCCACACATCAATCAGGTCCACAGGTGGTTGGGCCCCGCGGCACTTCTCCCTTGCCCTTTGGCTTCACCTCGAAGCCAAACCTGAGCGCGCCTTGGGCCCGGGGGCTACTGGCAGTGTTCTGGGAACCAGGGTACCCAGACTTGCCTGCCTGTGGCCCATGACGTGGCTCCTTCATCGGCCTGGTGCGGCCCATCTTCAGCATCGACACTCAAGACCTTTGCGAGGGGCCAAGCCTCGCGAGGAAGACGACACCAAGACCTTTGGAAGGAGCAGTCTCACTAGGTTGGCTCCTGAGGAGCGGAGATCTCTATGCAAGCCCCCACCTCATAAGGTTCGGATGACGCAAGCCATGATGACCAAGGCCGGGTGGGTTCTAGTGGGCACAGGATAGCATGTTTCCTCTTTGGTGCTAAAGAGGCAAGCGCAGTCGTGGAGTCCCGAGGAATCAACCAAAGCTTTCCATTTCCATGCAACGAGACCAGGATCGAAAGGACAGCAGGACGGAGGTCATCATCGAGCCCACCGCGGCGTTAGGATCAGAAGCTTTGTAGGCGTAGACTGCCTTTCATCAGGATAAGATGTACTAGTTGTCTCCCTTCACATTTGGCCGTTGTGGGATCCCTTCCCGCCTACATTTTGGGGGAAGAGGACCAAGGCCACTATAACTATAGCTTAGCCACCACCATAGCGGGGATGGATAAATTAGATCGACCAACACCCTCACACCCACGTACACACCTCCTGAGGTTCTTCGACCACTCTACTAGTTCTTCCTCAGCTCACCTCAAGGCTCCACCACATACCAGGAGTAGGGCCATTCACCGTAGATGGCCTGAACCTAGGTAAACTACTCTATGTCATTTTCCTTCTTGTTCATCGAGCTAGTTCGTAGAGAGTGCGAGTAGGCAGATAGGGGAAGTTGAGTTCTTCGCACGCACCCCAGTGTTTGAACCTCACAAGGGTTTTGCGGAGCCCTGAATCCGACAGTGCTGATCTTGCACTATTACATCATAGGCAAGCATGCGAGGCAACCCGTAAACGAGTTCCGTTTGGATAACTGCTTCTGCCCCATAGGATAGGGAGAAAGGAGTCTGCCCGGTAGCTCATTTTTGGTGTCATTCTGAGGGACCAGAGAACCACTGGGAGCTCATCAGTCCATCGCCTGCCGTACTTCTGTGGCTTATCAAATGTTCTTGTTTTGATACCTCGCGACACTTCCGTGTTTGTCCTCTCAGCTTGTCCATTGCTTCTGGGATGTGCAACAAAGGCAAATGAGAACTTGCTTCTGAGGGCATGAACATATTGCATGATGGCGTGGCTCATGAACTGGGTGGCGTTGTCGGTGATGATCCGGTCAGGGACCACGAAGCAACACACCAGTCCTTTGAAGAATTTGATAGCTGACTGAGTAGTCACCTTTCTCACGTCACCACTTTGTAAACTTGTCGATTGCAACGAACAAATATTCAAAGCCCCCGACAGCTCGGGGGAAAGGGTCGAGGATATCGAGCACCCAGACTGAAAACGGCCATGCCAAAGGGATTGTCTGAAGAGCTTGAGCAGTCAGATGGATGTTCTTGGAATCTAACTGATAGGCTTCACATTTGGTGACTAGCTCAACCACGTATTGGAGGGCTATGGGCCAATAGAATCCTTGCTGGAATGCTTTCCCAACTAATGCCCTTGATCCAATGTGGGAGCAGCACATGCCTTTGTGTATTTCTGCTAGCAGTTCCTTTCGTCTTTCCTCGCAAATGCACTTCAATTTCACACCGTTCGGCCTTCTTCTGTATAGAGTGTCATCGACAAACTGATACATACTGGCCCTCCGGGCTTCTTCGTGCTCTTTGGGAAGTTCTCCGGTTTGGAGGAAGTGGACTATGTGCCTTGCCCAAGTTGGAGCCTGGGTCTCGGTAATGAGGACTAGCGGAACCTCCGCATTCGTGGGCGTGTTCCTTGATCGCGAGGACCTGAGGCCCGACAGGAGGGTGCAACCCGCGAAATGAATGGGAGTTGTTTCTGAGAGGTTCCCTGCCATGTGCCTCGGAGAGCTCTACTGGGAGAGGATTACCGAAGTCAAGTTTCCTCCTCTTTCGGGACATTGTTGCTGGGGATACGGAGGGCTGAGTAAGGTGGAGAACATAAGTTCCTGGTCCCACAGGAAGCTTTTGCACATCACACTTTGGCAGATGATCAGTAATGCTGTTTTCCGCATGGGGTACGTGCTCTGTTTGCAATCCGTCAAAGTTGTCCTCCAATCTTCTCACTTCCTCGAGGCATGCCTCCATCAATGGGCTTTGGTAATCCTTGTTGACTTATCCCGCCACAAGCTACGAATCTCCTCTGATGATCAACTTCTTGATTCCCAATTATGTGGCAATCCTGAGCCCTGGAAGGAGCTCTTCATACTCTGCTATATTGTTGGTCACTTCCTCCCGGGGAAAATGCATCTGGACAACGTACTTCAAGTGCTCCCCAGTGGGAGGAACGAGAAGCACGCCAGCCCTTGCACCTTGCAGGGGAAAGGCGCCATCGAAATACATGATCCATTCTTGGGGATTCCTTGCCGAGAACAACAGTTTCCAGTACTTCCTCATGAGGGGTTGGCGTCCATTCAGCAATAAACTCTGCCAATGCCCTGCTCTGAATCGTCGATGTACTTTCAAACTTCAGGCCAAAGCTGGATAACTCCAATGCCCACTCCGCTATCCTGCCGGTAGCCTCTGGGTTGTAGAGTATCCTTTGCTACGAGGAGCGTGTGACAACCATGATCTCATGGGCTTGGAAGTAGTGGTGTAGTTTCCTTGAGGCCATGACTAGGCCAAAAATCAATTTTTGCACGCCAGAGTACCTGGATCTAGCCCCCTACAGCAGGGAGCTGACGAAGTACACTGGGCGTTGCACTATTTTCTTCCTTGCCGCGTCCTTGGGGTTGTCTCTGCTGTCATGCTCTTCCTTTTCCTGATCCTCATATGACCTTGCCGAACTGCTCTCATTTTCCTCTCCAGAAGGAACACCAACTGATGCTGCCGCTTCCTCCACTTCCCGTTGTGCCACTAGTGCAGCACCAACCACTTGATTTGTTGCCGCTAGATATAGCAGCAATGGTTCTTGTGGTTTGGGAGCAACCAAAGTAGGCACAGAGGATAAGTTGGTCCTCAGATCCTGTAGTGCTCGGTCTGCTTCCGGGGTCCACATTATGGATCCCGCCTTCTTTAAGATCTTGAATAACGACAAGGCACGCTCGGCAGACGTTGAGACGAATCAGCTAAGTGCGGTAACACACCCTGTCAAATGCCTGACATCCTTCAATGTCTTTGGTGCCTGAATCTGCTCGATAGCCTTGATCCTATCGGGGCCGGCTTCTATCGTGTGATGGGATACAAAGAAACCAAGTAGCAGAGGGTACCCCAAACACACACTTCTCCGGATTCAGCTTCAAGTTGATCTTGCGTAGATTGACAAATGTTTCTCCTAAATCCTGGATGAGGGTTGATCTGTCCTTGGTCTTGACCACAGTATCATCCATATAAGCTTCAATGTTCCTGTGCAGTTGTGATTCAAAACCAATCTGGATTGCCCTTGCAAAAGTAGACCCAGCACTCTTCAACCAGAAAGGCATGCGCAAGAAGCAGTATGTGCCACATGGGGTGGTGAACGAGGTCTTCCCTTCGTCTTCCTTGGACATAAAAATCTGATGGTACCCAGAATATGCATCCAAGAAAGAGAGTAAGTCATAACCTAAAGTGGAGTCCGCGATCTGGTCGATGCAGGACAAGGGAAATGGGTCCTTCAGGCAGGCCTTGTTCAGACGAGTGAAATCTATACACATCCTCCATTTTCCATTAGCCTTGCGGACGACCATTGGGTTTGCTAACCATATTGGATGCAACACTCCTTTGATGAAACCAACTGCCTCAAGTTTCATGATCTCCTCGGCAATGAACTACTGCCGCTCCAAAGCTTGCTTTGTGAGCATCTGCTTGACGTGCCGGGCATGTGGGTAGTCAGCAAGGTGGTGCTCGATTACCTTCCTGGGAACACCGGGGATGTAATATGGTTGTCATGCAAACACATCGACATTCGCCTGCAGGAAGGCAACGCGCGCGCTTTCCTATTTGTCATCAATGGTGGCATTGATAGTAAAGGTACCACCAGCACCATCCAGCCCTGTCGGGACCTTCTTCACAGCAGGTGCAGCAACTTTGAATCTCTTGCTATTGGAACTCTCCGGTAAGTCATCAACAGGTGTAGCGCACCCCGAAGAGGCACGCTTTCTGGGTTCCTCACCGGAGCTCTTGACGGTCCTCTTCTTTTTCTTGCTCTCCTTAGCGGAATGGTGATCTCCGCTGCCTTTGCTGCAACTGCATCACCGTACATATTGTCCATGCATATGATTGCGTCCTTCTCGTCTGATGGAATGGAAAGGACCCCCATTGGACCTGGCATCTTCAAGGTGTTGTAGGCATAGTGGGATGCCGTCATGAAATTGGCCAGAGCTGGGCGTCCAAGGATTCCATTCTATGGAAGGGGGAGATCAACCACATCAAACACAGCCTTCTCGGTCTAGTAGTTCAACTCTACCCCAAACGTTACGGGCAACGTAATCTTTCCCTGAGGACGGCTCCTGCCGCGATTAACTCATTGAAATGTGCCGGTACCTCAAGCTCTTCCTCTGCTATCTGGAGTCTTCTTATGACCTTTGGGGAAATCAGATTCAACCCGGCCCCACCGTCAACGAACATCTTCGTGACCTTGAGGTTGTGGATTGTTGGTGAGACCAACAATGGCATGCACCCTACCGTGGTGGTGCGGCTAGGGCAGTCCTATTCATCAAAATAGATGGGCGTTCGAGACCACTTGAGTGGTTTCTGAAACTCTGCCGCTGGCTCCACGGCATTGACCTCACGTGCCCACTATTTAAGTTGGCGGTGAGAGGAATGTAGAGATGCACCCCCGTCAATGCACAGGGCGTCAGTGGCCTTCTGGAACTCCTGCTCACTGGTTTCCTCTTCATCCCCTCCATCACTTTCCTTATTGCAATTCTCCTTTTCTCAGCCCCTGGTGGGTTTCCCTTGGTTCCTAGGAGCCTTGCTCGGGCTATTTTCTCCACCACCCTGGCCCTTCCCGCCAGCGCCATTCTGACCTTTTTCCTTATCTCGCTTCTCATATTCAACCCTCTTCTTCTTGACAAGCTGCTCAACCTGATGACATTCCTAGAGATTGTGGCCCTTGGTCTGATGAATCTTGCAATACGGGCCATCACTCTTCCCAGCCTTCACGGCAGCTGCAGCCTACCGACAATCATTGCACGTGGCAACCTCCTTTCTGGGAGCTTTAGTCTTAGCCTTCTTGTCGACACTAGGTGTTTTCGATCCCTCAACGGTCATCACTGCCTTATCCTTAGGCTCCTTGTTGTGCTTCTTGTTCTGTTTCTTTTGGCTGGTGGCATCATCATCATCTTCCGAGTCGTCATCGACGCCATTCTCTACTCCAGGGAGTTTCCTCCCTTCTTCCAGTCGTTCACACTTGTCCACCAAGGTGTAAAGCTCCTTCATAGTCTTGGGAAACCAAACGTTCATCTTGGAACGTATCCGACGGTTGCGCACGTTGGACTGAAATGCTGCTATTATTGCTGCCCGGTGAACGTCTGGAATATTTCTGTGGACTCGACTAAACCTCTACATGTACTTCCGCAGAGTCTCTCCTTCCTTGTGCGGGAGAAACTGCAAATTGCTGGGCCGCCCTGGTTCTTGGTGGCCGTCCGTGAAGGCACCAACGAACTCATGGCACAGGTCAGCCCAGGTTGAAATGGAGTTCTCCGGCAGATGCATCAGCCAAGACCTCACATTTGGCTTGAGTGCCAAAGGGAAGTAGTTGGCGAATACCTTCTCATGTCTTCCCCCGGCAGCTTGAACATCGATGGTATAGATGCTCAAGAACTCTTCCGGGTTCAGTATCACATCATACTTCTCGGGAATCTCCGGCTTGAACGTGCGAGCGGATGGCCAACGGACTTCCCGCAGCTCATGGGTGAAGGCAGGGCAACCTGCCTCGAAAGGTAGGTACGCGCCCCCGTCAAGTGAAGGCTCATCGATGTTGGGGCCATCACGCCCGTCGGGCTAGCAGTGGTCGTTGGGGCGTTGCTCGACGGTGATGCGGGTGTGCGCTAAAGATATCGCGGGAAACAACGGGCACCTATGGGACATGAGTCCCTTTTGGTTTGGCGGGGGGATGGGCACGTTGCACAAAGAGCGGAGAGGCGTGTCGCAGCATGGCGGAGATTACACGAGCAGTTTTTACCCTGGTTCGGGCCGCCACGAGGCTTAAAACCCTACTCCTACTTTTGGTGGACTGATGGTTGAATGTGGAATGAAGCACGATGCTCTTGCCTGGCAGGATTGCCTTGGCCCAAGAGTCACTACGTGTGTATGAGTGTGTGGGTTTGAAATGGCCGAATGCCTTCTATTGTTGCCATGTGCCTACTTTTACAGATTAATGGGTCACCACCATGGAAAATCAGTCTTTCCATGCTAATTAGATAGCAAACAGTGATATCATACTTAACTCTACAGGCTGACATAGCGCATTAAATGCACCGCTTAGTGTCACATCACGGCTCGCCCGGCAGGCTCTACTGGGATACTTTGCCAGCTTCGCACCTGCTTGCTTGACACGTCTCAAGAGGGGTGTCACTTGGAGGTTCTTTCTGTAGGAAGTGGTTGCCATGTGGCAATGGGCTGTCACTGATCCACTTAGGAACTTGACATCACACTGATTGATGACAGGCATCGTTGTGAGGTGGTGGTTTGCCTCCGTGAGCCCCGGCAGGCCTGCTGAGGCGATCTCGGAGGCTTGCTTCCGGGCGATCCCGACCTTCCCGAGGTCGCCTCCAAGCAAGGGAGGCTTTTCCCTTGGCGATACCTTGCTCCTTCGGCTTGTCATGGATGTCTTGATCTCCTGGACCAGCTCTCTTATTCTTCAAAGAGCTGATCCTTCCATGTCTTGATCTGGTCTTGGTGTCATAAACTAGTCCTTGGGCCTATGCACAGTCTGGGGCAACGTACCCAGGGTTTGTTGCATCGACAGACCCCCACTTGATAGTTCGGTGGTTCCTATGACTCAAGAAAGAAAAAATGAAACTACGAAACAACTATGTCTTCGTGCTCCATTATCTTCAAATGAATGTCTGCACATGTCATTTTCTTCGACATGAATGTCTTCATGAACCACCAAAGTCTTCAATGTCTTCATACATTTTTAGGGGTCATCTCTGGTAGGTAAACCGAATCAATGAGGGACTTCTTCCTATGTTATCCTGCAATTCTCACAAACACATTAGTCCCTCAACCACGTTTGTCGTCAATACTCCAAAACCAAACCAGGGGTGGCACTAGATGCACTTACAATCTCCCCCTTTTTGGTGATTGATGAGAAACTGGTTAAAGTTTTCAACGGGGATAAAATATGTGAAAGTTAAAGAATGTGGTGAATGCCTTCATGAGGATGGAGGGGCTCCCCCTGAAGATGTGCATATAGGTAATTTGCCTTTGAATGCAAATGCACAGTTCAGCTTTTGCTTTGTGGAGATCTCTCTCTTTTTCATGAAGTCAAATCATAGTGCATACAGGGATGTAATGAAGATAATGATATGCACAATGAAAAATGGGTGTCTATAGAATGATTTCATGCGCATAAGATATAATTTCAACCACGCAATCAAAACAACAGAAAATGTAGCAGATGTCCCATCTGGACTTAAGTGCTACAACTCAAAAACTAGTAGTTCAAGAACGAGAGTTGCAATACTTAACAAAATATAGCACCCGACCCATATGAACCCGCTTGAAGACTATCAACCTATATGCTTCTCCCCCTTTTGTCAGCGAGTGACCAAAAAGGTGTGAAGATATAAGGTGTCTAAGCTTTCCTCGGAGGTGTTTGTGAAGATGTTGGGGAATCCGGGTCGACGTTGGAGTTGGGCGGTGCAGTAGGGCCTGATGAAGCATCGTGATGCAGTGAAGCCATTGCTGGTGAAGTGGCGTCATCCTCCTCATCAATAATGCGAGAAACAACAGTTGGAGCTAATGATGATTAGTCAGAGTCTTCAATGGAAGATGTCGAGCGCCACTTAGCAGATTTAGGAGGCTTGGAGTCAAACTTGAAGCTTTCGGTGAAGCCATCTGCATGGAGATCATCTTCAGAACATAGCAGAGTGTGGCTCTTGCAAGCACGCCTACGTGCTTCATGTGCAACAAAGGAATTCTTGGTGGAGAGGTTGTGTATACAATTAATATCCATGAGAATACATTGCAGCTGACGCTTCATCTAATCATGATTCTTATCATTCTTTTGGTGGAGAGAAATAAGAAGTTTTCTGTCATTTAGAACACGAGCACGCTTCTGAGGCCTTTGAGCAACTGTGCTTGCTGTCCCATCAGTGTCAGCACAATGCGGTAGACGAAGCTGACAGACTAGTCGACCAGGAGCAACAACAGGATTGGGCACATGAGTGGCTTCAAGGGGTGCAGAAAAACTATGGAGGGCAGCATTGTCTTCACAGATGAGATTTTTGGCATGCTCAGGTGAAAGTGCAACTATCCCTAGGTGGTTTTGGTAATTACTAACAACATATAGCTCATTGAACTAATGCAATCTTAAGATAAATATTTTTGGAAAGTTCAATGATTGGCATGGCATGGATTAGAAATGTGGACCCCTCAAAATGCTAAGGACACATATTGGCTCAAGCTCAAGACTCTACATTTTCTATTTTAGTGATCCAAGATCACATTGAGTCCATAGGAAAGCCAATACTATTAAAAGGGGATGAGGTGTTGCTTAATGGGTTTCTTGCTCAAAATACTTAGTGATATGCTCCAAAATCCTCAACTAATTTCTCACATCAACACATGTACCAAACTAGAAGTCAAACTCGGCCCCACCAAAACGTTCTATCCGGCGCCACCGAGTTCTCTTGAAATACCCATTGCCACAAACCCTAGTCACTTTGGTCTCACCGATAGGGATCTTGGTCTCACCAAGATGGGATTGCAAACTATCTATTTACCTTTGTAACGTTTTGGTCTAACCGAGATGAGCGATCGGTCCCATCGAGTTCGCAATGCAAACTCTCTGTTTCCCCTTCGTAATGTTTTGGTCCAACCGAAACGAGCGAATCGGTCCCAGCGAGTTTGCCTGACCAACTCTCTGGTTAGCTTATTACCAAAATCGGTCCTACCGAGTTTGTGTAATCGGTCTCACCGAGATTACGTTATGCGCTAACCCTAATGAAATCGGTCCTACCGAGTTGACATGTCGTTCCCACTGAAATGCCTAAGGGTCACATTATGAACTAAATCGGTTTGACCGAGTTCTCTGATTCGGTCCCACCGAGTTTGGTAAATTGTGTGTAACAGTTAGATTTTGTGTGGAGGATATATATACCCCACCACCCAGTCTTCATTCGTGGGGAGAGCCATCAGAACATGCCTACACTTCCAACATACCTTTTCTGAGAGAGAACCACCTACACTTGTGTTAAGGTCAAGATATTCCATTCCAACCACAAGAATCTTGATCTCTAGCTTTCTTGAAGTTGCTTTCCACTCAAATCATCTTTCCACCAAATCCAATCCTATGAAAGAGAGTTGAGTGTTGGGGAGACTATCATTTGAAGTACAAGAGCAAGGAGTTCATCATCAACACACCGTCTATTACCATTTGGAGAGTGGTGTGTCCTAGATTGTTTAGGTGTCACTTGGGAGCCTCCGTCAAGATTGTGGAGTTGAACCAAGGAGTTTGTACGGTCAAGGAGATTGCCTACTTCATGAAGATCTACCCTAGTGAGGCAAGTCCTTCGTGGCGATGGCCATGGTGGGATATACAAGGTTGCTTCTTCGTGGACCCTTCGTGGGTGGAGCTCTCTGTGGAATTGCGCAACCGTTACCCTTCGTGGGTTGAAGTCTCCATCAATGTGGATGTACGATAGCACCACCTATCGGAACCACGAATAAAAAATCTTTGTGTCTACATCGCGTTTGCTCCCACAAACTCCTCCCTTTACCCTCATATGCAATTGCTTTACATTCCGCTGCTATACTCTTAGAATTTCATGTGTAGGATGATTGCTTGACTTGTGCATAATTGCTAAAATCTGCCAAGACTTAAAATTGGGAAAAGGCTAGGTTTTTATTTGGTCAAGTAGTCTAATCACCCCCCTCTAGACATACTTTCAATCCTACAAGTGGTATCAGAGCTAAGGTCTCCATTTGCCCTGATTTCCATAGCTTTTGATGATCATAGCCTTGGTTTGACAACCTAGGAGAGTATGGCGTCTAGCGAAGGAAATTACCACCGTAGAGGTCCTTACTTTGATGGTACTAATTTTGCTAGTTGGAAGCATAAGATGAAAATGCATATTCTCGGACATAACCCCGCCGTTTGGGCTATTGTGTGTGTTGGCTTGCTAGGTGAATTATTTGATGGGAGAGAACCAAACCGTGAAGCTACCGCAGAAGAGTTGAAGATGCTGCAATACAATGCTCAAGCTTGTGATATCCTCTTCAATGGATTGTGCCCCAAAGAATTCAACAAAATCAGCCATCTTGAGAATGCAAAAAAAAAAATTGGGGTACTTTGATTGATATGCACGAGGGTACTGACTCTGTCAAGGAATCCAAATTGGATGTGCTTCAAAGTCAGCTCGACAAGTTCAAAATGAAAGATAGTGCAGGTGTCTCTAAATGTACTCTAGGCTTGCTCTCATCACAAATGATATTGCCGGCTTAGGAAGTGAGGATATGACTGACAGATTCATCATCAAGAAGATCCTAAGAGCCTAGGATGAAAAATATGATACCGTTTGCACATTGATCCAAATGATGCCCAATTACAAAGTTCTCAAGCCTACGGAAGTTATTTGAAGAATTTTTGCTCATGAGATGTCACTTCAAGATAAGGAAGAGCTCCACAACAAGTCAAGTGGTGCTTACAAAGCCTCACGTGATGCTCCCACTTCATCAAGTGAGAAACAAACCGTCGATGAGGAATTGAGCCTAATGGTGAAGAACTTCAACAAGTTCTACAAGAGTAGAAGCAAGGAGAGAAGTTCCAAGTCAATGTGCTAAAATGACAAAAGATCTTCAAGTCATGAACGAAATTGCTACAATTGTGGAAGAACAGGACACTACTCCAATGAGTGTACGGCTCCGTACAAAAGAAGATAAGATTCTTCCAAAAGAAGGAGTAGGAGAGAAGAATCACTACCAAGAGAGAGAAGGAGTAGATATGATCGTTATGAATGAAGACCCTCTCGGATAAGCAAGGATTCAGAAAGGAAAGACAAGTCATCAAAGAGCTACACAAAACGAAGACATCAAGCTCACATTGGTGAATGGGTATCCGACTCCGACTCCGACCATCACTCTGAAAGAGGTTATCACTCCGACTCGGAATATACTTGTCACATCCCTAGTCAGCGCATGCATTAGGACTAGCTAGAGTGTGCATCATGTTTACGTTTTGCAGAAACTTGAAATGGGGATGACAGAAACCCCAGCACCCCTCTTCTAACAACTAGGGTTTAATAAAATGTTTTCCAATGTACCCAAAATGCCCTTCAAAAATGTTCATCATCTTTGCCTTGGTCTTAAACCTCTGACAAAAATGGTGCACAATTTTCTAGGACATCCAAAGGTCACTGGATTAACTCATATTGTATTTTCATTTGGGCATTTAAATGCTATAAAATATTTTAGGTGCCCAAATAATCATAAACTAAAATGTTCCATGCTGTTCATATTATATACAGTTGGCATGACTAGTTTTATGATTTATAAAAATGTTCTAGCATTTTTATTAATTCAACAAAGTTGAAAAAGAAACAAAACAAAAACAAAAATAGAAAAGAGAGAGAGAAGGCCACAGCCCACTTACCTGGACAACCCGGGCCCACCTGGCGGCCTAGCACTATGCTGGCCCGAGCCAGCCAGCTGCTTCGTCCCCGCCAGGTAGGCAGGTAGGTGACGCCGACGAGCGCGAGCTCGCCACGGCGCCACCTGCTTGCCGCTTCACCGCGGGAACGGGCTGGACGACCTCCACGTCGTGCCCTGAAGCTTCTGGACACGACCACTTCCCCTCCCGCTCTCTCCTTCGCTGTCCTACGCCATGGCCGAAGCGCTCACCGTCGCACCGACGAGCACCACCGCAGCCACCGTGCTCCCCTCGCCTCCCATCCATGTCTGAGAGCTCCGCCGTCGTCCGCCACTTCGCCTCGATCGAGCCCCGAGTGCTCGCACGCCCTGCACAGCCTGCACCGACCCCGTCTTCGTTGACCACTGCCGGAGATCCCCTCCGTCGTCACCGTCGCAGCAGCTCGTCCCCGACCTCGCCGTCAGCTCCGTCGCAACCATCGTGAGCTTGGCCACCTCCCCATCCTCTCGGTTCTCCCCCTCGAGCCCTGTAACGTCTGCACGTATCTCACCCGCACGCGCCGCCGCGGAGCTCGTCACCGACGAGACTCCGGCCACCCAACGACCGCGCCACCCTGCCCACCAGCTCCACCGCACCCCCAGGAGCCCAATGCACCTCTCCACGAGCCTCACTGTGCCTCCTAGCAACGAGCCCGAGCTCACCCGAGCTTTAGCAGCCGCCAAGGTCGTCGTCGGCGCCTTTTCCGGCGACCCCGAGGCCAACCACCACTGGATGCGGGTCACTCCCCGCATCACGTAGACGTGCTCCGCCGTCGTTTTGGTCGCCGGAGCACGAATCCTGCACCACACCGCCGCGTCTGGCCTCACCGGCGGCCAAACGCCGGCCAGTTTGACCTCTTTTGACCATGGGTGGGCCCAGTTTGACCCCCTGGAGTCAATGACAGGGGGCCCCAGCCGGCTAATTAAGTTAGGATTAGCACTAATTTTAATTAGTTAAGTTAATGACAATGACACGCGGGACCCACTGTCAGGTTTGACCTGGACCAGGTCTGTTGACCTGCTGACATCAGCATGATGTCATGCTGACGCAGTAAAGGCTTTTCTGGAATTATTTGATTTAAAACAATTCAGGAAATTCCAGAAAATGCTTTAAACTTCTAAAAATCATATAAATTCAACAGTAGCTCAGATGGAAAAGATTTGTATACGAAAATTGATCAGAAAAATCCAATCTTTCCAATGGCACTGGTTTCATGCATGTTTAAGCAAGTTAACCTTGCTGTTCACATCAAAACATGATAATGCACTTTAAATAATTATAGTTTGGGTATAAATTTGAATCTTTGATTCAAATGAGCTCAAACATTTCTGTTTGTAGTTGCATTAGCCCAAACCACATTCATCTTGCCATGTAATGAGCATGCATCATATTGTTGCATTTGTTTGTGTATTGATTTTATCGTCGGTGTTCTTCGTGGTAGGTCCTGCTCCCGAGGGTACATTTGCGTATCCAACTGAAGAGCAGTACCCGACAACCAATCTGTCAGGCAAGCAACCCATTGATGATTCTGATACAAACCCATCTTCTCGCTCCTGCTCTCTTTTACTGCATTAAGGCAACAGCGTGTGAACTGCTACTTACTGCGGTAGTTGAACCCTATTCTTTCGCATGACCTGTCATTGCCACAGTAAATAGTTGAAACCCACTAGCATGTGTGGGAGTTGATTGTGCCATGTGATGTGTGTTCTACCATGCTATTTGTTTATTCTGCCTGCTATGCTTAGAGTTGTGTCAGGTCTGGTTCATCTGGGTGATGGATCAGAGTGAAATGATCATGTCCGGTAAAGAGAGTGAAGTGTGGAACATCCTTGGTAAAGGTATCATTGAAAGGCCATGTAGGAGTACATGGTGGGTTGTTTCATTGGAACCATCCATAGGACCTGACTTCTGTATGTGTGATTCAAGATTCAGCTACTAGCACACATTGGGCCCTGAAATATGACCTCGCTCGACTTATTGACTGCCCTTGTCCTCTGTCCAGGAGTTGCAACTAGTTTCTGGTGTTTGTAGTATATTGGTGGTCGTGCGCAGCGCTGACCCTCGGGGTGGGCTGTGATGCGGCAGGTACGTGGCACGGTGTACCGGTCGCCCGTTTGGTGACTCGGGTACCCTGTACACATCGTTTCGGGCCGTGAGCGACACCCCGGCCGGATCTCCCCACGGATATAACCCAAATAGGTGATAAAACTGGACTAGAGACTTGAGTGGTTGGTTAGGTCGTGGTCTACACCCACGTCGGCTTTCGCTTGAAGTCTGCCGAGCACATGTTGTGTGCAGACACTAAGTGGTGGAAACATGTGTGATGAAGTACATCCCTACAGGGTTACCAATCTATTTGAATAGCCGTTGTTCGCGGTTAAGGACCACTTGGTTGCTTATACAGTTCATAGACAAGTTGATGGTTACTTCTAAAAGTCTCAAGACAAGTGTGAGTGTCGTGGATGGCCCTTCCGCAGGATGACGGAAGAGGATCCACGGTGGTGTATTGTTGTGGTGAGTAGAGGACTCGTGTGCGTAGTCTCATCTTGCAATCTGCTGAGAGTTGTAGTATAGGTTAGCCAAGAGTCAAAGCTGGCTTGCTGCAATGAACTCCACTACCCTTGTTGATAATGATGCATGTATGATAGGTTCTGTCGTAAGTCTTGCTGAGTACCTTTGTACTCATGTTTGCTTAATAACTGTTGCAGAGGAGAACCCTGCCCCTTCTGATGGGTTTTACATAGACGTTGACGTCGACGAGTAGCTTGCTACCCAGACGGAGATCCTGAGCTTGTGAAGGGCCTTGTAGATAGTCAGGCTACACCAAGCCTGTTTTCTTTCCAAGTTGTCTGTACTCAGACAAGTTAGCTTCCGCTTGTGCTTGTATGCTTGTATGACTTGAGTATTGGGTCATGTGACCCCTATCTGTATGGATATGTATGTATGGCTCTTCGGAGCCTCTTAAATAAAGTACTTTGAGTCATAGAGTTCTATTGTGATGCAATGTTGTATTTGCACATATTGAGCATATTGTGTGTATGTTATTGAAATGCTTGATATGTGTGGGATCCGACACCTAGTTGTTTACCTTTGGTAGCCTATCTTACAGGGAAATGCCTCCTAGTGCTTCCACTCAGCCTTGGTAGCTTGCTACTGCTCCGGAACACGTCGGATGGCCGGCATGTGTCCTTCTTCGTTCCTGTGTCTGTCCTTTAGGGGAAATGTCACGCGTTGTTCCGTCCATGTAGCTTGCTACGACTTGGGTTCATACGTAGATGACCGACACGTTCGTTGCTGGGTCATGGATGTCTGTCTCTGTAATTTAGTGCCACTTTTGATTTATAACTAGCCATGTCAGCCCCGGTTCTCTGTCATATGGATGCTAGCGACACTATCATATACGTGTGCCAAAATGCGCAAACGGTCCCGGGCCAGGTAAGGTGGCACCCGTGGGGATACCGTGCGTGAGGCCGCAAAGTTATATGATGTATTACAAGCTAGATCGGTGTGACTTAGGATCGGGGTCCTGACAGCGTTGGCATCAGAGTCGGACTGCCTGTAGGTTCTTCAAGCCAAACTGGTCGATGTTGAGTCTAGAAAATTCTTAGTTATATGTAGGGGAATTGATTGTGGAAGGGAGCGTACGGCTCTTTTTACTTCTTTACCTTATGCCCTGCTCATCTGAGTCAGCCTATTCTTCTACGGGGGTTAGGACTAGGCCTCTCATCTTTACTAGGTTCACGTGTTACTAATGCGTAGACTCTTAGAATTGTTGGTTTCAAGCCTTAGTTCAGTTCCTACCCTTCTATTATGTTGATTAGTTGGACCCGGAACCTTGATATGATGTTGTTGAGTGGCTATGCTATTATTTGTATGATGTCTCAATTTTTTTTTTGAGCATTTACAGTTGTTATGCTGCCCGATTTCTTCTAGAAATTCTAATGCCTTTGCATTATTTCGTGTTTCAGATGTCTGACCGTACACCTCATCAGGTGGACCATTTGACCCGGTGCATTGATGTGCCAGGTCACACGGCCATGTTGGTCCGTGTATTGACCGAGACGGGCTATCGTTGGTATCCTGAGTACACTGTGGCAGAACAGTACCGGGATTTCAACCAGAGTCAGTATTTCTGAACAGTCCGGATATACCCTTCGTATCCCGGAGCTACCGACCCCATCCATTGGTCGTATTGACTCGGGGTTACCATCGAGATGGCAGTGCAGGGTGCCACTTACTCGATTATGACCATCATCCGGGCTAGGCATGCCCTGCTACTGAACACTGAGTTCCGCTACATGCCAGCCTCACTTCCTGGAGAGGAAGGCTACTACATTGGTCTGTATACTGATGCCGCTCATGAGGAGCCACTACTTCAGACTACCACTCATATGCTAGAGGATAGGGACCATGAGGTCCGTGCCCTCCGGATGGAGCTTTATAACACTCGAGCCGCCAACTGGACCACTCTGACATGACTTGCACCTGCCGTGTAGGCCGGGTATCTGGATATGCGGGATTTGTACCCCGTGCGGACCCGTTTGCCCAATCGTATGGATTGGCGTGATGTTGGGGGTATTACACCTCCACGTGGGCGTTGGTTACCACCAGCAGCGGGACCGAGACCGCATCCGTGTCCCTATGGTCCACAGCCTTCGAGTGCTCGAGAGTTTCCAGATCCACATGTTCTACTTCCAGGCTATGGGTGAAATCTTTACGAAGATTACTACGGAAATGTGTGAGCTAGACCGTGGCAGTAGTATTATCGTAGTCGTTGTATTTCCACAGTCCTGCGCGTCTTGTGGAATATGACTTAGTGTGTACTGAGTTCCGGATGCGTAGATAAATAATGTATAGGAGCTTGGAGTGCCTCCGATGAGATGTATCGTCTTTCACCGCAGTTGTACTTTAGCCTTGGCTTGTACTAAACTATGTATGGTGTGTATGACCAATGGTGTATATATGGCAGTTTCTATATTACCATGTCGTACAGATGAACATCTCTGCATTCCGTGTCATCCATTACATTCTGCACTCCTATGTCAAAGTTTTGCTATCCTTGTCTAAACCGTTGTTTTGTTTTCCTAGGATAGTCAACACTCGCAGCACTCCTGCTGCTCAGGAGCAGGGTGAGGCCAGTGGGGCTAGAGATGAGAATCTGCCTCAACCACCCTCCTTGGCTGAAGTAATGCTAGAGGTAGAAAGGAACAAGAGGGAGACCAACCGTCTGCTGGAATGCATAGAGCAGAATACTGCCCTTCGCCAGAGGAATGACGTGGTGTCAATTAATGACTTTATCAAGATGTGCCCACCGAAGTTCCATCATTCTGCTGAACCTCTTGATGCGGATGACTGGCTTCGCAGTATCACCCACAAGCTACACTCTGCCCGTGTGGCCGAAGCTGACAAGGTTACCTACGCCGCCTACCATCTAAAGGGCCCTGCTAGCCTCTGGTGGGAAAACTTTGAGGCTATGCGTCCTGCTGGCCAAATCACTACTTGGGCAGAGTTCAGCGAGGCATTCCGTGAACATCACATTCCGGAAGGTCTCATGGATCACAAGCGGGATGAATTCTGCAATTTCACCCAGGGCAGGGTAACCGTGGATGGCTATAGTCGTGAGTTTGGCAACTTGGCACGCTATGCTCCCGAAGAAGTGTCCACTGACGCCAAGAAGCAGGCGAGGTTCCGCAAGGGACTCAGCCCTCAACTTCGCCGAGATCTAAGTCTGCACGAGTGCACCTCCTTCCAGAAGTTAGTGAACAAAGCCATCAGTGCTGAGACGGGTCATACTGATGTTGAAGCCACACGCAAGCATCCTCGTGACTTTGGTTCCTCATCCGGCTCTGGCTCTCACAAGCGCCGTGTGTGGGTTCCTAACGCAACCCTGCCACTCAGGTTCACTCCAAGGCCATCCTATGAGGCGCCTCGCCCAACCCAACAGTATGCACCGCCCAAGACTTATGGTGGACCACCTGCCAACTTTGCTCCACGCACTGGCACTGTGACATGCTTCAAGTGTGGAGAACCAGGGCACTACATGCGTGAGTGTCCTTAGAACCATCCAGGAAGGTTCGTTAGCCGTGGTAAGCCAACAGGCAAGGTGAACTATGTCAAGCCAGTTCCCATTGCTCGTGGTCATGTCAACTATGTCTCTGCTGAGGAAGCTTATGAGGATTCCAACGTCGTCCTTGGTACGCTTCTTGTTAACTGCCATCCGGCATCTGTTCTTTTTGATACTGGAGCATCTCATTCGTTCATATTTGAGAGCTATGCTCGAATGCACAACATGACTTTTTGTGACATGCCCACTTCCATGGTTATTCAAACTCCTGGTACAAAATGGCAAACCTCTAGGGTAAGCCATGGAAATGAAATTCTTGTCGATAGACTTGTTTTCCTTGCCTCACTAATAGCTCTTAAGTCCTCGAACATAAACATCATCTTGGGTATGGACTGGATGACAGCTCATTATGCCAAGATTGATTGCTACACTAGGACTGTTCAACTTACACACCCATCCGACAAGATAGTCAATGTTTTGGCCCGAATGGCTAGGCGTCAGCTCTACTCTCTTAATGCGAGCCCTCTACCAGAACTCGAAGATATCCCGGTAGTCCGTGACTTCCCGGATGTCTTTCCAGAAGAACTGCCAGGTGTTCCACCTGACAGAGATGTCGAGTTCGTGATAGATCTTGTTCCAGGAACTGTCCCAATCTCTAGGAGACCCTATAAGATGGCACCCCTAGAACTAGCTGAGCTTAAGAAACAACTTGATGAGTCCTTGAAAAAGGGTTTCATCCGTCCTAGTTCTTCTCCTTGGGCTTGTCCCATCCTCTTCGTCAAGAAGAAGGATGGAACGGATCGGATGGTTGTGGATTATTGATCTGTCAATCTGGTCACCATAAAGAACAAGTATCCACTCCCCAGGATCAATGACCTGTATGATCAGCTCGTTGGATCCTCAGTCTTTTCCACAATGGATTTGAGGTTGGGCTACCATCAAATCAAAATCAAGAACGGGGACATTCCCAAGATGGCCTTTGTTACTCGTTATGGTCAATACGAGTACACTGTCATGTCCTTCGGGTTAACCAATGCCACAGCCACTTTCTCCCGGCTAATGAATTCTATATTCATGGAGTACTTGGATAAATTCGTCGTGGTATACCTATATGATATACTCATTTACTCCAAGAACAAGGAAGATCATGCCGAGCATCTAAGCATGGTATTGACAAAACTTCGAGAGCACCGCCTTTTTGCCAAATTCTCCAAAGGTGAATTCTGGTTGCCAGAAGTGACCTATCTAGGCCATGTAATCTCTGGTAAGGGCATTGTTGTCAATCTCGAGCAAGTTCAGGCCGTCCTTGATTGGACTCCAGCGGAATCGGTCAAGCAAATTAGGAGTTTCCTTGGCTTAGCGAGCTATTGTCGATGCTTCGTCGAGAATTTCTCCAAGGTTGCTAAACCTCTAACTGAACTCCTCAAGAAAGATAAAAAGTTCGAGCGGACCCCATAGTGCGAGTCCAGCTTTCAGGAACTAAAAAGACGCCTGACATCTGCTCCCGTGCTGGTACCGCCAGACTTTTCCAAGGACTTTATTATCTACTGCGACGCCTCGCGACAAGGACTAGGTTGCATACTCATGCAAGATCGTCAACTGATTGCCAACGCATCTGGACAGTTGCATCCACATGAGGATAACTATCCTACACATGATCTAGAGCTTGCAGCTGTAGTCCATGCACTCAAAACATGGCGACACTACCTTCTTGGTAATCGCTGTGAAATCTTCACTTATCACCAAAGTCTGAAATATATCTTCACCCAATCGGATCTGAATCTTAGGCAAAGACGTTGGGTTGAGTTGCTCACAGATTACGACTTAGGAATCACTTACACCCCTGGGAAGGCCAACGTCATGGCTGACGCACTAAGTGGTAAGTCTTATTGTAACAATCTGATGTTACAACAAGGGCAACCACTTCTCCACGAGGAATTTCGTAAGCTTAACCTTCACATTGTTCCTCGAGGATTCCTTTCCACCTTGGTGGCGGAACCTACCCTTATGGATCAAATCATAACTGCCCAGAAGCGTGATAAGCGTATATGCCGATAGGGAGCATTGCTAGCGGAGCTACTAAAAGCTTCTCTATGGATGATCGAGGTGTTGTCTTCTTCGAGAACCGCCTAGTGGTTCCCAAGAACCGACATCTACGGCAGTTGATCCTTAAGGAGGCTCATGAATCTCCTCTCACGATTCATCCCGGTAGTACCAAAATGTATCAGGACCTACGCGAGAGGTTCTGGTGGACTAGGATGAAGAGAGAAATCGCTCAGTTCATTGCTAACTGCGACGTTTGTCATCGAGTTAAAGCAGAGCATCAACGGCCTGCTGGCACCCTTCAACCTTTAGCTATTCTTGAATGGAAATGGGACAAGATCGGTATGGACTTCATTACCGGGTTTCCTAGGACCAGGAAAGGGAATAATGCTATCTTCGTCGTTATCGACCGCCTCTCCAAAGTAGCCCATTTCCTGCCTGTTCGAGAGAGTATAACCGCTAGCCAGCTAGCAGACTTGTATATCTCTCGGATAGTATCTATTCATGGTGTGCCATTGGAGATTAACTCAGACCGTGGAAGGCTTTTCACCTCTCGATTTTGGAAAAGTTTCCAAAATGCTATGGGGACTCGTATGTCTTTTAGCACCGCCTTTCATCCTCGGTCAAGTGGTCAAGTAGAACGAGTCAATTAAATTCTGGAAGATATGCTTCGAGCCTCTGTCATCTCTTTCGGTATGGATTGGGAGAAGTGTCTTCCATTCGCCGAATTCGCTTATAACAATAGCTATCAAGCTAGCTTGGGCAAGGCTCCCTTCAAAGTTCTGTATGGACAAAGGTGTCGAACGCCTCTTAACTGGTCAGAAACCAGGGAAAGGCAATTCTTTGGTCCGGATATGATCACGAAGCAGAAAAGCAAGTTCGCATCGTTCGTGAGAAATTGAAAACAGCGCAGTCTCGCCAGAAGAGCCAATATGATAGTCATCATAAGGCCGTGACTTACGAAGTCGGCGATAAGGCTTACCTTCGGGTTACTCCTCTTAAGTGAACCCATTGCTTCGGTATCAAAGGCAAATTGGCTCCTCGTTACATCGGTCCCTTTCACATTCTTGCCAAATGAGGAGAAGTTGCCTACCAATTAGAACTACTTCCGCATCTTTCCAGAATTCATGATGTCTTCCACGTCTCTCAACTCAGGCGTTGCTTCTCGGATCCTATCCGCGGAGTGGACCACGAAATGCTTGATCTCCAGGACAATCTCACATATCGAGAATACCCCATTCGTATTCTTGATCAAACCGAGCGTACCACTCGATGTCATAATATCAAGTTTCTCAAGGTTCAACGGTCACACCATTCCGAGAACGAAGCTACTTGGGAAAGGGAGGATCGTCTTTGACTTGAGTACCCCACCCTTTCTCCGGAGGAACCTGAATCTCGGGACAAGATTCTTTTGAGTGGGGGTGAGTTGTCACATCCCTAGTCAGTGCATGCATTAGGACTAGCTAGAGTGTGCATCATGTTTACTTTTTGCAAAAACTTGAAATGGGGATGACAGAAACCTTAGCACCCCTCTTCTAACAACTAGGGTTCAATAAAATCTTTTCCAATGTACCCAAAATGCCCTTCAAAAATGTTCATCATCTTTGCCTTGGTCTTAAACCTTTGACAAAAATGGTGCACAATTTTCTAGGACATCCAAAGGTCACTGGATTAACTTATATTGTATTTGCATTTGGGCATTTAAATGCTATAAAATATTTTACGTTCCCAAATAATCATAAACTAAAATGTTCCATGTTGTTCATATTATATACAGTTGGCATGAGTAGTTTTATGATTTATAAAAATGTTCTAGCATTTTTATTAATTCAACAAAGTTGAAAAAGAAACAAAACAGAAACAAAAATAGAAAAGAGAGAGAGAACGCCACAGCCCACTTACGTGGACCACCCCGGCCCACCTCGCGGCCCAGCACTGTGCTGGCCCGAGCCACCCAGTTGCTTCGTCCCCGCCAGGCAGGCAGGGAGGTGACGCTGACGAGCGCGAGCTCGCCATGGCGCCTCCTGCTTGCCGCTTCGCTGTGGGAACGGGTTGGATGACCTCCACGTCGCGCCCTGAAGCTTCTCGACACGACCACTTCCCCTCACGCTCTCTCCTTCGCTCTCCTACGCCATGGCCGAAGCGCTCGCCGCCGCACCGACGAGCACCACCGTAGCCACCGTGCTCCCCTCGCCTCCCCTCCGTGTCTGAGAGCTCCACCGTCGTCCGCCACTTCGCCTCGACCGAGCCCCGAGCGCTCGCACGCCCTGCATCGCCTGCACCAACCCTGTCTTCGTCGACCACCGCCGGAGATCCCCTCCACCGTCACCGTCGCAGCAGCTCGTCCCCAACCTCGCCGTTAGCTCCGTCGCAACCACCGTGAGCTTGGCCACCTCCCCATCCTCTCAGTTCTCCTTCTCGAGCCCTGTAACATCTGCACATAGCTCACCCGCACGCGCCGCCTCGGAGCTCGTCGTTGACAACTTCGGCCACCCAAAGGCCGTGCCACCCTGTCCACCAGCTCTACCGCACCCCAGGAGCCCAATGCACCTCTCCAAGAGCCTCGCCGTGCCTCCTAGCGATGAGCCCGAGCTCACCCGAGCTCCGGCGGCCGCCAAGGACATCGCCGGCACCTTTTACGGCGACCCCGAGGCCAACCACCAGCACCACTGGATACGGGTCACTCCCCGCATCACGTAGACGTGCTCCGCCGTCGTTTTGGTCGCTGGAGCACGAATCCCGCACCGCACCGCCGTGTTTGGCCTCGCCGGCGGCTAAACGCCGGCCAGTTTGACCCCTTTTGAACACGGGTGGGCCCAATTTGACCCCTGGAGTCAATGACAGGTGGGGCCGAGCCGGCTAATTAAGTTAGGATTAGCACTAATTTTAATTAGTTAAGTTAATGACACTGACACGCAGGACCCACTGTCAGGTTTGACCTGGACCAGGTCTGTTGACCTGCTGACGTCAGCATGATGTCATGGTGATGCAGTAAAGGCTTTTATGGAATTATTTGATTTAAAACAATTCATGAAATTCCAGAAAATGCTTTAAACTTCTAAAAATCATATAAATTCAACAGTAGCTTAGATGGAAAAGATTTATATATGAAAACTGATCAAAAAACTCCAATCTTTCCAATGGCATTGGTTTAATGCATGTTTAAGCAAGTTAACGTTGTTGTTCGCATCAAAACATGATAATGCACTTTAAATAATTATAGTTTGGGTATAAATTTGAATCTTTGATTCAAATGAGCTCAAACTTTTCTGTTTATAGTTGCATTAGCCAAAACACATTCATCTTGCCATGTCATGTGCATGCATCATTTTGTTGCATTTGTTTGTGTATTGATTGTATCGTCGGTGTTCTCCGTGGTAGGTCCTGCTCCCGAGGATACATCTGCGTATCCAACTGAAGAGCAGTACCCGACAACCAATATGTCAGGCAAGTAACCCATTGATCATTCCGATACAAACCCATCTTCTCACTCCTGCTCTCTTTTACTGCATTAAGGCAACAGCGTGTGAACTGCTACTTGCTGCGGTAGTTGAACCCTATTCCTTTGCATGACCTATCATTGCCATAGTAAATAGTTGAAACCCACTAGCATGTGTAGGAGTTGATTGAGCCATGTGATGTGTGTTCTACCATGATATTTGTCTATGCTGCCTGCTATGCTTAGAGTTGTGTCAGGTCTGGTTCATCTGGGTTCAGCTACTACCACACATTGGGCCCTGAAATATGACCCCGCTCGACTTATTGACTGCCCTTGTCCTCTGTCCAGGAGTTGCAACTAGTTTCTGGTGTTTGTAGTATATTGGTGGTCGTGCGCAGCGCTGACCCACGGGGTGGGCTGTGATGCGGCAGGTACGTGGCACGATGTATCGATCACCCGTTTGGTGACTCGGGAACCCTGTACACATCGTTTGGGGTCGTGAGCGACACCCCGGCCGGATCTCCCCACGGATGGAACCCAAATAGGCGATAAACCTGGCCTAGAGACTTGAGTGGTTGGTTAGGTCATGGTCTACACCCACGTCGGCTTTCGCTTGAAGTCTGCCGAGCACATGTCGTGTGCAAACGCTAAGTGGTGGAAACATGTGTGAAGAAGTACACCCATGCAGGGTTACCAATCTATTCGAATAGTTGTTTTTCGCGATTAAGGACCACTTGGTTGCTTATACAGTTCATAGATAAGTTGATGGTTACTTCTAGAAGTCTCAAGACAAGTGTGAGTGTCGTGGATGGCCCTTCCGCAGGATGACGGAAGAGGATCCACGGTGGTGTATTATTGTGGTCAGTAGAGGACTCGTGTGCGTAGTCTCATCTTGCAATCTGCTGAGAGTTGTAGTATAGGTTAGCCAAGAGTCAAAGCTGGCTTGCTGCAATGAACTCCAGTACCCTTGTTGATAATGATGCATGTATGACAGGTTCTGTTGTAAGTCTTGCTGAGTACCTTTGTACTCATGTTTGCTTAATAACTGTTGCAGAGGAGAACCCTGCCCCTTCTGATGGGTTTTACATAGACGTTGACGTCGACAAGTAGCTTGCTACCCAGACGGAGATCCTGAGCTTGTGAAGGGCCTTGTAGATAGTCAGGCTACACCAAGCCTGTTTTCTTTCCAAGTTGTCTGTACTCACACAAGTTAGCTTCCGCTTGTGCTTGTATGACTTGAGTGTTGGGTCATGTGACCCCTATCTATATGGATATGTTATGTATGGCTCTTCGGAGCCTCTTAAATAAAGTACTTCGAGTCATAGAGTTCTGTTGTGATGCAATGTTGTATTTGCACATATTGAGCATATTGTGTGTATGTTATTGAAATGCTTGATATGTGTGGGATCCGACACCTAGTTGTTTACCTTTGGTAGCCTATCTTACAGGTAAATTCCTCCTAGTGCTTCCACTGAGCCTTGGTAGCTTGCTACTGCTCCGGAACACGTAGGCTGGCCCGCATGTGTCCTTCTTCGTTCCTGTGTCTGTCCCTTAAGGGAAATGTCACGCGTTGTTCCTTTAAGTCCATGTAGCTTGCTACGACTTGGGTTCATACGTTGATGACCGACACGTTCGTTGCTGGGTCATGGATGTCTATCTCTGTAATTTAGTGCCACTTTTGGTTTATAACTAGCCATGTCGGCCCGGGTTCTCCGTCATATGGATGCTAGCGACACTATCATATACGTGTGCCAAAATGCGCAAACGGTCCCGGGCCAGGTAAGGTGGCACCCGTGGGGATACCGTGCGTGAGGCCGCAAAGTGATATGATGTGTTACAAGCTAGATCAGTGTGACTTAGGATCGGGGTCCTGACAATACTCAATATGAAGGCGTTGCTGGTCTAGCACTTGTGTGAACCAACTCCTATGACATGTTTGACTCATCAAATGAAGGAATTGGAAGATGCTTCATGGCTAATATCCCAAAGGTATCACACCCCGAGTATGTTGATTTCAATAGTGATGAAGATGATTTGCTAGGAGATGATGATTTACTTGTTCACAACTCTAGTTATGAAAACTATGATGATCTTGCTATTGATCATGCTAATCAATATAAAACGAATGACGGTGATAAGAAGGAGATTGAGCGTCTAACTAAACAACTAAACACTCTTAAGTTAGCTCATGAAACTACCTTGGAAGATCATCGAGAACTTTTAAAGACTCATGAGAAGTTACGTTTTGGAAAGCTCAACCTTGAGCACGAGCATGAGTTCTTAAAAGCAATCAATGATGATCTTCCCAAGAAAAGTTCTTCTTACATTGCCAAGCGTTTACTCTTGTCTACTTACATGCCACAAGTTAAATCTCACAACAAGAACAAGAAAGATTCTTCATCTAGTAGTAACAATAATCATGATAAATCAAATATTGTTGCTTCTAGTAGTACTCTTGATTCCACTAATGATTCTCTTAGCCAAGTTACACTTGAGAAAGAAAATAGCCTATCGAAGGGAATTATAGAGAAAGGTTCTTACAAGAGCCTTGCCGGAAGTAAGCAATTTGAGGAGATTGTACGCAAGCAAGGAAGACACCGGAAGAATCAAGGTATTGGTTTTGAATGAAAGTTTAATGCCAATGGAGTTGAGTGGGAAGAAGATCAATACCCCAAGACGAAGTTTGTTCCTCAACAAGAGAAGTATGATCCTACTTCTTTCCAAGGAACACAAGCTCAAGATGATCTTCCACCACTAGACCACAAGCTTCAAGAGGAGATCTATACATTTGAAGAAGCTCCCAAGGCCTTGGTCAAGTGGGTTCCCAAGACTACATCGAGTTCTACTTCATCAAGTACGACTACAACTCCAAGGATTCCCATCAAGATGGTGTGGATCCCGAAGAACAATAACTAGGGAGTTCTTGAGGGTGATTCCGCCAACATACTTCACTCATATCATTTTGGCGAGGACAAGTGCAAACAACTTCCATATCTTGCACTAGTTCAAGGAATCACAAACCCTATTGTTGGTAAGACAAGGGACAAGGTAACCAAATGCTTTCATGGACATCAACTTATGTGAACATCACTCTATGTCCATGGATATCCATGTTTGTTCCTTGTGGGACTAACCCGTGTAGGTATTGAAAGTGCGACTCACTCCAATGGATTGCTCCAAATGATCTACATCAACATTGAGCATCTACATCTTCAACACCTACATGAAGTCATCATCGACCAAACCCAAGGTTATTTCATCCCTCTTAGGGGGGATATCACATCTAGGTGGAGCTTTAATCCAATCAATTGAGCTAAAGCAACTCTAATGATGTGAACACAATAATGCTTTATGTAAAAGTGGTAACCCCACTTGTGCTTAAACGAGGAGTATGACCTATGATCAAATATTCTCATTTAACTCCTAAGTCAATATACTCATATATAGATGACCTAGTCATCGCCAAATTGCTTGATCAATGTTATAGAGTGATTGTGCATGCTTTGTCACATATTTCATTTGCCATTTTATTGTATGAGCATGTTGGATGCATTTTTTACTTGTTCGAGGACATTCATTTGTTTCTTTGATTGTTTGGCTATTTATCTTTTGCCAAATGGATGGACAAGAATGCCTAAGAACTCCCTCTAGTTATCTATGCTTTTCTCGTCTCAAACAATATAAATGCTACATCACAAAGTTTGATCAAGTAAGATTCGAACCACTCTGTGTGAGGAGCACTCGGAGTCCCCGATTTGTCATAGACTTAAACTTCCAAAACCTCTTTGTGCATTTCGGTATGACCGAGTGTCGGCGTTCTGGCAATGGGGGTACCCAGACGTGCCTGCCTGCGGCCCAGGACATGGCTCATTAGACGGCCTGGTAGGGCCCAACATCTTCAGCAACCACTCATGACCCTCATGAGGGGCCAAGCCTCGCAAGGCAAGCGACGCAAGACATCCCCTGAGGCAGCCTCACTAGGCCAGCTCATGAGGATCAGAGGTATCAAGTCAAGGGGCACCTCCCGAGGTCCTCGTGACGTGAGTAGTGACGACTAAGGCCAGCCGAGAGCCAGCGGGCGCAGAGTGTCCGTTTCCTCTTTGGTGCTAAAGAAGCAGGCGTAGACAAAGAGCCCCGAGGCGTCAGGCAAAGGTTTCCATATCGGTGCAACAAGACCAAGACCAGCAGGACAGCAGAACGGAGGTCATCGCAGAGCCCACGACGGTGTCACCACCAGAGCTTTTGGCAGGCGAATACCACCTTTTGTCAGGATAGCTTCTACTTGCTGTCCCCGTTCAAATTTGGCCGTTGTGGGATTCCTTCCCGCTCAATATTTGGGAAGAGGACCCGAGCCACTATAAATAGGACTAGTCACCACTTTAGAAAGGGATCGGATCATTCAGACCACCCGCGCACCCACAAGCTCACCCGAGCTCAAGAACTCATCTACTAAGGAGGCAATTCGTCCATGTACTAGTTCTTCCTCAGCCCACGAGGCAATCCACCACACCACTGGATTAGGGTATTACACCACGACGGTGGCCCGAACCAGTATAAACCTTGTGTCCCTAGTTCTTTGGATCTGACGAGATAGGCCTGGGGATCGGCAAGTAGATGAGCTAGGGCGCAAGGAGGGATCTTCGTGCGCACCCCAGAGTTCGAACCTCAAGGGTTTTGCTAGAACCCAAGATCCGACATTTGGCGCGCCAGGTAGGGGTGTGCCGAAATTTCTCACCCGTCCGTCCCACTCTCCATCCGCCAAGCTCCCATGGCGGGCGTCCCTCCTCCAACCGGCTTGGCGGCCGTGCGCGGCAGTGCTCCGGGCCACCAGGCCTTCACCCCCAGTTACGACGGGTGTAATGGCTACCCAGGTTTAGGCCAGATCAGCCGCCCCGTTGCAACGGTGCAGCGGACCTGGTCGTCTTCCTCCAGGCTTACGAAGAGGCCATCTCAGCGGCCGGCTGTGACAGCAAGGTCCTGGCCAGCTAGCTCGCCATGGGGCTCACCGGCGTGCGCATGCCTGGTTTTTCAGCTTTCCAGAATCATCCGTGGCATCTTGGGAGGAGCTGCGCGACCTCTTCGTCGCACGCTTCGGGGCGCCGGCGCCCCACGTCGTCACGACCCTCCTCGGTTGCTCCCAAGCGCCACCCTCTAGCCGCCACATCAATCAGATCTTTTGCTAGGTGGGCATCGCCTCTATACGCCAGGGGGATCCTCCTAGATGGGTGGCGCCCAAGACCGACCTCACCTTCGACTCAGGGGACCACCCCGCTTCCACCGCGGGCTTAGGCGCTCTCCCGATGCTCTGCACCCCCACCATCTGCAGCGTGGCAGTCACCAAGACCCTCATCGACGGTGGGGCTGGCCTCAACATGCTCTTAGTGGAGGCTTTCAGCTTGCTTCACATGCCGCTCGAGCGGCTGCGCCGCACCAAAACCTTCTCCAGAGTCAGGAGCGGTTCCACCAGCCCTCTGGGGCAGATCCGCCTACCGGTCACCTTCGGCACCCGAAACAACTACCGCACCGAGCTGATCGAGTTCGACATCGCCCGTATCGGCCTCCCCTACAACGCCATCCTCGGGTACCCCATGCTAGCTCAGTTCATGGCTACGGCCCATCCGGCCTATAACCTCATGAAGATGCTCGAGAGCAGTGACGTCCTCACCATGGCGGGGGACATCAAGGAGGCTTTGGCGGCCCTCAAGCGTGTCTTCCGGACCGCTGCGGTAGCGCATCCGTCCGGTGAAGCCGCCCCTAGAATCAAGGGGGCTGCACTGGCCAAGAAGAAGCAACTTTTCTATCAAGACCAAGCCGAGACGAAGCAGCCATGGATGATGACGAGCCATCGGGTGTCGCCTTGACCATAGGTGCTGGTCTCCTCCCAGCTCAAGAAGAGGCGTTGGTTGGGTTCCTGTGCGCGAATAGGGATGTGTTCGCGTGGGAACCCAAGGACCTGGCGGGAGTCCCGAGGGAGATGATCGAGCATCACCTGAACGTGTGCCCCAATATGCGCCCCGTAAAGCAGAAGCCCAGGCGCCAATCTACGGACAAGCCGTCCTTCATCGTGCAGGAAACTCGTAAGCTGGAAGCAGCGGGTGTCATCCGCGAGGTCCGGTACCCGGAGTTGCCGGAAAACCCCGTCATCGTGCCCAAGAAAGGGGGAAAGATCGCATGTGTGTCGACTTCACCAACCTCAACAAAGCTTGTCCGCAAGACCCGTTTCCTCTGCCCCGCATTGACCAGATCGTCGACTCCACCGCCGAGTGCGACATATTGTGCTTCTTTGATGCCTTCTCAGGTTACCACTAGATCAAGATGGCACTGCAAGACGTCGATAAGAATGCCTTCCTCACCCCGTGTGGAGTATACTGCTACACCTACATGCCGTTTGGGTTACGGAACGCCGGAGCAACCTTTCAGCGGTTAATGCACATCGCGCTGGGAAAACAGCTCGGGAGGAATGCTAAGGCATACATAGATGACATCGTGGTAAAATCTCAGGAGGCCGCAACCCTTATCACAGATCTGGAAGAAACCTTTGCCAACCTGCACAAGGTAGACCTATGGCTCAACCCGGAAAAGTGCGTGTTTGGCGTCCCGTCAGGCAAGCTTCTGGGCTTCCTGGTGTCGCACGAGGGATCGAGGCAAACCCCGAGAAGGTCAAGGCCATAGAAAAGATGAGTCCGCCCAGGAACCTCAAGGAGATGCAGAAGCTGGCCGGCTGTGTAACGTCTCTCACGCGTTTCATCTCCAAGCTAGGAGAGACAGCCCTCCCATTTATCAAGCTGAAGAAAAGGAAGGGCCCTTTCGAATGGACCCCTGAGGTTGATGCAACATTCTAAGACCTCAAGATATACCTCACCAGTCCACCGGTGATGGTGGCACCCAAACCTCAAGAACCGTTGGTGCTTTACCTGGCCGCAACACCACATTCAGCCAATGCAGCATTGGTGTCTGTCCGAGAGGAGCGCCAAGATAAGATCTCGCAACCCAAGGGCAGCAGTCCTGAGGCCCCTCAGGGCTGGGGGACGACCATGTCCTGCAAGACGACTCTCCTGAGGCCACAGCTGCCCCAACTAGTGACCAAGCCTCTAGAGCACCTTTACCCAGTCGGACTACACAGCCACATGCGAGTCTGGACTTCACCCCCGTCGAGCACCCGATATACTTCATCAGCACGGTGCTCCGTGATGCCCGAGCACACTACCCCATGCCGCAGAAGCTCTTTCTTGTGCTCCTTGTCGCTTCACGTAAGATGCGCCACTACTTCCAAGGCCATCCCATCAAGGTGGTCTCAGCTTACCCTCTGGAAAGGGTACTCCGGAGCCCAAATGCGGTAGGAAGTGTCGCGGCATGGAATATATAGCTGCAGACATTCCAGCTAGAGTTCAGCACCACCAGAGTCATCAAGGGGGCTGCACTTGCTGACTTGGTGGCAGAATGGACCGATGCCCCAGGACCCGAAGCAAGTCAGAACCAGTGCCTCTCGCCGGGGAGCGAAGCGCCGAATGTGTGGGTCATGTACTTCGACGGTGCATTCGCCCGCCAGGGCCCGGGGGCTGGGGTTGTGCTCATCTCGCCCACTCAAGACAAGGTCTACTACGCTGTGCAGCTCTTCTTTCAGCCAGGCGATAAGGTCTCCAACAACATCGCGGAGTACGAGGGCCTCATCGCCGGTCTCAAGGCGGTGATAGCCCTGGGGGTGAAACGCCTCGTCATTAGGGGGGACTCCCAGCTCCTCGTCAACTTCTCCAACAAGGTATACGAGCCGAAGGATGAGCATATGGAGGCATACCTCGCGGAGGTACGCAAAATGGAGAAGCATTTCTTGGGCCTGGAGCTGGAGCATGTACCCCACGACACTAATAAGGAGGCCGACGACATTGCCAAGCGAGCGTCCAAACGCCTGCCCCAAGAGCCGGGTGCCTTCGAGGAGAGGCTCCTCATGCCCTTGGTGTCACCCCCCCCCCCCAGAAGGAACGGCGAAGCCTCAGGAGGAACTCCCCCAGCCACCGACCACGAGAGCCCCCGCTTGCGGCCCGGCCTCAGGAGACCGCTTGCTCCTAGCGCTCGAGCCTGAGGAGGGATGCTGGACCGAGGAACTCAAGTCATACCTGGTGTGTGGAGCTCTGCCAGAAAAGGAGGAGGACGCCGAACGCGTGGCCCGACAGGCTACAACATACTGCATCCAAGACGGTGAGTTTTACAGGAAGCGACCAAATGACGTTCTTATGATGCATGTCCAGGAAGCAGGGAGGCAAGCTGCTAGCTGACATCCACGCCGGGGACTACAGACATCACTCATCATCGTGCACCTTGGTAAGCAAGGCGTTCCGCAGTGGTTTTTACTGGCCCACGACACTCAACGATGCTGCCGAACTGGTGATATCTTGCGAGGCTTGCCTGTTCCATGCCAAGTAGATTCAGCAACCGGCTTAGGGCCTCCAAACCATCCCACTCTCCTGGCCGTTCGCGGTATGGGGGCAGGACATCCTGGGGCCTTTCCCTCGAGCGCCCGGGGGCTACTAATACCTCTATGTCGCCGTCGACAAATTTACCAAATGGGATGAGGTGGAAGCTGTCTGAACAATCCAAGCTGGCTCCGCAGTCAAGTTTATCAAGGGCCTTGCAAACCGGTTCGGGGTCCCTAACCGCATCATCACTGACAACAGCTCACAGTTCACTAGCAACCTTTTCAAGACATATTGTGCTAACCCTGGAAGGCAGATTTGCTATGCTTCTGTAGCACACCCTAGAAGAAATGGCCAGGCCGACGCACCAACACGGAGGTCCTGAGAGGCCTCAAGACCAAGACCTTCATGAAGAAGCTCGAAGCTTGCGAAAGGGGTTGGCACGACGAGCTCCCGTCCGTGCTATGGTCAATCCGCACCACTGCCACCAAGCCAACAGGAGAGACCCCATTCTTCCTCGTCTATGGGGCTGAAGCGGTCCTCCCTCACGAGGTCAGGCACCAATCCCCACGAGTCCTACCATTCGACGAGGCGCGGCAGGGCGTCGTGCAAGGGGCGGACCACGTGCTAGGGGAGGAGCGTTGACGAGATGCTTCACTCCGAGCGGCAAGATACCAGCAGGCGTTGCGGCGGTACCATTGCCGCAGCATCCGCCCCAGGACACTCGAGGTAGGTGATCTCATCTTGAGGAGAGTACTCTCTAGGGAGGGGCTGCACAAGCTCTCGCCCATGGGGGAAGGCCCGTTCAAGATCACCCACGTCTCCAGACCAAGCGCCGTGTGCCTGGAAACAGGGGACGGCATCCCTGTCCCGAACGCGTGAAACATCCGACATCTCCTGAGGTTTTATCCGTGAACAAGGCCCTGCGCCTGAGAAGTCTAGGCTCCGTGCCTGCGAGGAACAAGGCCCTGCGCCTGAGAAGACTAGGCTCCGTCCCTGCAAGGAACAAGGCCATGCTCCTGAGAAGACTAGGCTCCGTGCCTGCGAGGAACAAGGCCCTGCGCCTGAGAAGACTAGGCTCCGTGTCTACGAGCAACAAGGCCCTGTGCCTAAGAAGACTAGGCTCCGTGCCTAAGAGGAACAAGTCCCTACGCCTGTGAAGACTTGGCTCCCTGCCTATGAAGAACAAGGCCCTGCACCTGAGAATACTAGGCTCCGTGCCTGCGAGGAACAAGGCCCTGCGCCTGAGAAGACTAGGCTCGGTGCTTGCGTGGAACAAGGCCCTGCGCCCGAGAAGACTAGGCTCCGTGCCTGCGAGGAACAAGGCCATGCGCATGAGAAGACTAGGCTCCGTGCCTACGAGGAACAAGGCCCTGCGCCTGAGAAGACTAGACTCGGTGCCTGCGAGGAACAAGGCCCTGCGCCTGAGAAGACTAGGCTCCGTGCCTACGAGGAACAAGGCCCTGCGCCTGAGAAGACTAGGCTCCGTGCCTGCGAGGAACAAGGCCCTACGCCTGAGAAGCCAAGGCCCAGTGCCTATGAAGCAAGGCTTACGCCTGTGAAGATCTCCGCTCGTGACACTCTCCCCACGCCCTGGAGTCTCCGGAGAGCCGCCCTCGAGCCTCGGGGGCTCCCTACCACTTCCTAGTGGCAGCACTTAGCTCCGTGCTACTGAGAAGACTAGATTACATGCCGGACGCGGCTGTTCATTTGCTATCTGGAGTTGTCTTGCCCCTGTCATCCCTTTTTAATGGATTCTGAAGTTTTAGCGTTCTTCCATTGCTTGGTTTTGATTTCCCTATGTGGTCCTTCCCCCTGTTTTCGTGCTAGCTCGGGGAGAGCGGTAGTTGCCCGGCGCTCTCCCCAGCGCTCCCCCTTAGCCTTCATGAGGCACACAAACCCGGGCTTGTGATTGGCACGCCCCCCCTCCTTATGTATGTGCCCCACGGGTGCCGCGGCAAGGGGCGGCCGACCATGCTCTGCCCGCATCAAGGGCCTCAGGCGGTAAAGGATAATAGTCGCCTAACGAGTTTTTGCAGCCTCACAAAGGGTCAAACGCCATGAGATGAGGCCAACCCCGAGTGCGTCAAGATAAGTCTCCTCACCCTAAGAGCGCATAGTACACAAATCATGCAATGATGGACATGGACACTAAGTATGGTGCTAAACATCATAAAATCACAGTTCACTACATGCCCTTCCAGGGCTCCGTACTTGTTTGTTTGAACGATGTAGGAAGAAAGAAAAACCAAGAACGGCACACGACGACCCTCAAGGCGCGACTGCTCACGAGGACCTACACCCCGAGCTCAGCCAGAGCCCTCCTCACGCTTCACCTCAGCGTGACGACGAGACGACCCAACGCCACCTTCCAGGCGGGCACAGAGGCATGGCGGCTGGTCGTATCAACCGCTGCTGGAGCTGCCGCTGAAGGAGGTGCCACCATAGATGGAAGAGCTACGGCCATCGCCCAGGGGAAGCACCTCGCCGCCTCCATTTTCCTCGGGGCAGCACTCGGCACGGTGCCCGTCTTCCCCAAACACCTTCATGAAGTGGGTCAAGTCGTCGCGATATCTGAAATGAAGCATGCACCGTCCGCCCAAGCCACGCGCGCGAGCAAACGTCTTCCAACCACGAGCCAAGGTCACAGCGCCGGAGGCAGAGACTTGCACCGCGACCCACGAAGCCCTGCTGTAACAACCATCCGCCTACAGCCAAAAGCCGTCGGAGTTCGCAGCGTGGAATTCACCGGGTAGGGAGCACGGGAGCTGGAGCCGGGTGCCGACTGGGCTCTCTGACCACACGACGAACTCCAGCATCACCTGGCGAGCCCAGAGTGCCTCCCTTCGTTAACAGGATCGCCAATGCTACGGCGGCCCTCGCTGCTCAAAGAACCGCCACCACGGATACCAGGAGCAGTTGCCAGCGCTGTGGGGGTCTGCCCACGCCAGCTAGCAGCTCCGACAGGAGTCACGACATGCTTGCGGGGACGACCTTGTCCCCTCTTAGCTGGTGGTGAGGCGGGCCCCTCCTGCCGAGCCTTCCCCTTCTCCACGGACGAGAACTTCCTGGGCGGTGCCATGAGCAGCTCGGTCAGCCGAAGGGCAAGAGAGAAGAAGGAGCAAGAGGAAGGAAGGAAGAAGATGGACAGCGAGGACTCCGCATGCCGCATTATTTATAGCCAGAAGAAGGCCAACCGCATGCCTCCATAATCACAGTTAATGATGATTTCTATGCATGCAGGGACTTCTCAAGTCGAGCAGTCATCGAGGCTGCGTGGGGAAGTGGAGACGCCCATGTCCCGTCAATCGCCATGCGCCAGTCGAGGCCGCAGGCTTTTGGGGCCAATGGCGCTTCGCAATTGGCCCTTGGCTTCACCACGAAGCCAAGCCCGAGCGCACCTTGGGCCCGGGGCTACTATCAGCGTTCTAGGAATAGGGGTACCCAGACTTGCTTGCATGCGGCCCTGGTGATAACCCTCAACCGTAAGGGATCGAGATAGTCTTCGCGGGTAAGAATAACCCAATTTATTGATTCGACACACGGGGAGCCAAAGAGTATTTATAAGCTTTGACAGTTGAGTTGTCAATTCAACCGCACCTGAAATATACTTACTTGCAACAAAAGATAAATGGTAGCAGTGATATGATAGTGATGATAATGATAGTAAAAGTAAACAGCGAAAGTAAATAGTAAAGGTAAATGGCAAAAGTAGCAACTAGTGACAAGCAGGATTTAAAACACTGTAGGCTAGGGAGATGGATGGTTCGGCGCTGCATGGATGAGATATATCATGATTCTAACTTGGGGCACGGCACACGGAAAAGTAATGATCATCTAGGCAAATATCAAACATTAGGCATGTATCCCGTAGGTAGTTGTGCGTGCTTGCAATAAGAACTTGCACAACATCTTTTGTCCTACCATCCCGCTACGAACGGGGCCAAAAGGAACTTATGGAGATTAAGGTGCTCCTGTCAAAGAGCACCGGAACAAAGCAATGAACTCAATGGGTACATGTAATCCTCAAACTACGGACCATCCCCTTTGGTGTCCCAAGCTGTCACTTTTGGGATCGCCGGTTCCGAACCGTCATAGGTGCAAACAACTCATAGATAGGATCAAGAACACAAATATATTCATGCAAACACATATGGTTCAGATCTGAAATCATGGCACTCGGGCCCTAAGTGTCAAGCATTAAGAATAATAAGTTGAAGCAAAGATGATAAACACCATAGTAGATGATAGGCAACATGCCCCCAACGATCTGACAAACTATTACATGATCTAACTCATCCAATCCCTACCATCCCCTTCGCCTACAGCAGGGGATTACTCACACATGGAAGGAGAAGTCATAGAGGGATGATGGGGTGGTGATGATGATGACGATGGCGACTATCTCCCCTCTCCGGAGGCCAATTCAGCCTCCAGATTAGCCCTCCCGAAGAAGAACAGAGGGTGGCGGCGGCTCCGCGACGAAAACTGCCAAAAGAACTTCTGATCTGGGATTTCTCCGTCGCGAGCTAAATACGAGTCAAAGTAGGGCACCAGGGGAGGTGGGGCCCACCCAGGCGACCCCCCGGCGCGGCCAGGGGCTGGGCCGCGCCACCAGGGCGCCTGGGCACCCCCTGGCCCCCCTCTGGCCCCACTTCTGGCTCCGGGTTCCTTCGGGTGCGTGGATTTTCTGTGATTTTTCGTGGATTTTTCTGAGATACCTAAAAATCCGTTTTCTTGCACAGAATAAAACCATACAGGCAGCTCTGCTGAAAACAGCGTCAGTCCGGGTTAGTTTAGTTCAAATCATGCAAGAATGAGGTCAAAACAATATCAAAAGTGTTTGGAAAAGTAGATACGTTCGAGACGTATCAACTCCCCCAAGCTTAGCATAATGCTTGTCCTCAAGCAATTCAGTTCAACGAACTGGACGCGACAAAGGAAAACTTTGACAAACTCTTTTGCTTCATTAGATGTATATAAGCATGTACTACGAAAAGAGTCTAGCAAGTATTTAAACAGTACTATGAGGACAATGCACGGAGCAATCCCTCTTTCAAGTGACCAATCACAAATACCTAAAAGTAAATAATATATTACTGAAAATCAAGACAAGATCACATTGCACATAGCTTGAGCATATTAGGGTGGTATCTCGCTAGCCTCCATGAGTGAAGCAAAACATAAATGCAGAAACTCCTCTAGAGTTTTAAAGGTGACTGGAACTAAGAATTTCAGAATAAATAATATCACAAGCATGCAGAAGACAATGTAATACTTTGGGACAATGCACATTACACTCAGAATGACAATTATGCTCTCCTAGTTGGTGCTTTGAAAAAAGAAGGTGGAGACTCTCGAACCGTGGCTTTTGTTGGCAAGGTTGAAAACCCGTGATCGGAAACAAAAACTAAACATGTACCAGAGCTCTTGGTTTTAAAAACAGAGGTAAAAACGTTTTTGAGAGGTGCATATTTCGTCAATGAATGCTAGCAGATAGCTCAATCACTTCTTGAGCTGGAAAAGTCTCGAGGAACGGCTCCCGCATGAGGACGATCACATCCTCTTAATCTCCTTTGTTTATCACTGCCAAAGTTTTCTGATTTCTCATGAACAAAGCGTGAAGGAGGGTTTGTTTGTTGTATTATCTTTTATGAGCTGGGCGTACTCTATGCCAGTTCCTTATCGTATTAGGGGTTTGCACATTAGACATGCAATCCAGGGGTGAAACTTGTCCAACTTAAAAAGATCATGAATTAACTACTACTTCCTCATGAGCTAAACAGAGGCACAAAAAGAGAAATGCTTTTGATTAATTTCGAGATGGTACACGAAAGTCTTCGTTAGGAATGGCAGGTAAATACCATGTATAGGAAGGTATGGTGGACTCATATGGCATAACAGGTTTTTAAGGATTTTGGATGCACAAGTAGTCAGTCCGCTTAGTACAGGTGGAGGTTAGCAAAAGACTGGGAAGCAACCAACAAGAGAGCAATAACGGCCATAATCATGCAGAGCGACAAAGCAACATTGAATCGGGCATGAAAGTGATATAACTATTCTAAAACTCAAAGATCATCAAGGCAGAGCAGACTTTTTAGTCTCAAACATGTGTTAGCATGTGCCAAGTCAATCCAAAAATTCTCTAAAGGGAAATACCACCTTAGTATACCGAACTATGAACAATGCAATGCATGTAGATCATTTCAATAACACATTATATACTCTAGTTATTCGAGACTAGCCACAAGGAAAGCATGAACCACTGGGAGAGCATTGTAAACATAGCACTATGTCGCTACAAGCTGGTCTCTAGATCATAAGTACAGGCATATGTACAAAAGTAGAAACAAGAAGAGTTCATACCGGTCTTCCTTGTTGCTTCCCTTCAGTTGATCTTCATCATTACTGCCTCGTCACTTGCACGATCGAACGTAGGAAATATAATTAAATGTCATCACAGACTCGAGCTGAACTCTGAAAACAAAGCAAACTAAAGAGAAAAGGAAATCTTTTTGGATTATTTCAAAGGTTGAACGAAAGCAAAAGAAAGAGAAAATCTTTTTGTTGTTTTTGCAAAGAGAGAAATAAAGAAGAACGGGCAAAAACTTCAAAAAGATCAAGGCGAATAAAATGGATAATACAATGGAAAAGTGAGAGGGGCACGTACTCCCCCAAGATTAGGCTTTTGGCCTAAGTTGGTAGCAGCTACTGCCCCCAGGAGCCTCCTGCTCCGGGGGTATGGTGGTGAGATCAAGGGTCGTAGAAGGATGCTAGCGCGTATACCGAACTCCTCGGAGTCTCCCACGAGGAAGGGTCCGTACGCCAAGCAGAGGAAGACCCTTCACCAAACTCGGTGGCGGTTTCTTCCTGAAAAGGTGGTAACTCACCGTGCTCCTCCTCGTCGGGCACAACCCCCTCCATGGGGTTATGAAACCGATGCTGGACCATGAACTCATCGAACTGGACAACATCAAAGGACCATCCGTTCCTGCGAGAAAAATCAAACAAAAGAGGTGCAGGTAGACAGATCTCGCGTTCCGCGGTAGTTCTGAAATGCAAGATATAAACAAGATTATCCAGCTCAGAAGCCTTGGTAACAAACTTATGCCTTTTCATAGCAGCAAGATCAAAGCTTAAATAAGTAAAAGGATTATCATCAGGGTGTGGGGTGCCTCCAAGATGTTCTAAGATAAGTGTGGCATAAATGCCACCATATAAGTCCCCCTTGTTACCATTCATAGCAAGGCGTCGAGCAATTAAGGCACCCAGATTATAATCAGACCTCCCTGAGAGGGCTGCTGCCAGGATAGCAATATCCAGAGCAGAAATGATGCTCGTGTTGTCACGAGCTAACACCCCTCTAGCAACATAATATGCAAAATACCCGAGGTGAGGAAATAAGATGCTGGAGATCTTCGACCGATGAATATCCCTCGTACCCATGCTGCAGAGAGAGGTGATGACGGTTTTCAGCTCGGAGGGCTGAGTGGCCATCCTAGCCGTCCTCCCAACGTTTGGCACACCTATTATTTCACAAAACTTTCCCAAAGTCATGGTGATAAGATCATTGTAAATTTTAAACTCAATAGCACCTGAATCAGGATTATATCTAAAACTGTTAATGAAACTGGAGGTGAGTTTTTGATATTGAGTAACACGGCACGTGACGAGCCGTGTCAAACCTGCATTAGCACAAAGATTATAAAACTCATCCTTGATTCCCGCAGCTTCAAGGAATTCATCACATGGAAACGTCATCGCACGTGCTAGACTTGTGTCTTCCAACAACTCCAGGGGCACATGATCTTCATTATGGCTCACCCTAGCAGTCGAGGGTGAAGCTGCGGCTCTAGTAACTCGATCGGACTGTGCGGGCCTCCTCTTCTCAAGCCACCCTTTTGCCCTTCCTAACAAACTCATTTCTGAAATTTTTGGCAATTTACAAAAACGAGGATTAAAACAAGGTGAGTTAAGGCAAACTACTCAACTCACTTGCCCAAGGCATAAAATTGCATCAAAACTTGGAAAATAACTTTCTACACATGCATGCAAGCTCATCTATACAGCACCAAGAACTACTAAATACTCACAAATGAAGCCACCAATCAGAAATCTAATTGGAGGGGTGGAGGAGTCACATACCAGGGAGTATTTGTTCAAAATCTCAGCTCAAATGGTGGGCTGTAGAGAGAGATCGAAGAATCGCCTCCAAGAACAGCAAGAACACAAGAACAAGTGCAGAACTCGCGTTTTTGGAGAAAAAGAGAGAGGGAGGAAGAAGACATACCTGGAGGGGGGCCATGTGGGCCCCAGGCGCCCTGTGGGCGCGGCCAGGGGCTGGGCCGCGCCAGCTGGCCGCCTGGGCCACTGGTGGGTCCCCCTGGCTGGCCCCAGGTCCCTCTGGGTCACTCCCGACATGGAAATTTTTATTATAATTTTTCTGGAATTTTTCTGAAAACTTCACTGTTGAAATTTTTTCGAAGTTCAAAAAGCTGCGAAACTCTCTGAAAACTTGAAGCAGTTAGTAGTATTGTGAAGCTTCAAAACATAAACACTTGGTACAACAAGTAGAACAAGAACTAAAATAAGTGAAAACATAACAAGCTAAACTTTTTATCTATATAAAACTTGTTTACTAGTAAGGTTGATCAAGTCTTACCAACAAACAGGCGATATATAGAGCAAAAAGTCTCACCTCTTACGAAGTAATCACTGAACCTTTACCTTGATGGACATTGTCCCCACCATGATAGTTTTGTATTTGTGAGGCACATGTAGTGGACAATCCCATTCTCCAATTTTCACGGTCTCGATATTTTCTATAGAGTTGAGGCCAGGCCTCCTGTCGATCTTCTTTGGAAAATATACCGTGTGTTCTTTATCATTTACGTTGAAGGTAACCTTCCCTTTATTGCAATCAATAATAGCACCTGCGGTGTTAAGAAAAGGTCTACCAAGAATAATGGACATGCTCCCATCCTCGGGCATGTCAAGCACAACAAAATCAGTAAGAATCAAACAATTAGCAACTTCTACGGGAACATCCTCACAAATACCTATCGGGACGGCGGTTGACTTGTCAGCCATCTGAAGGGAGATATCTGTAGGAATTAGTTTCTCTAAACAAAGCCTCTCGTAAAGAGAGAGAGGCATAACACTCACTCCTGCTCCAAGATCACATAAAGCAGTTTTGACATAATTATTCTTTATGGAGCAAGGAATGGTGGGTATACCTGGATCACCGAGCTTCTCAGGAATCTTGCCACTGAAACAGTAGTTAGCAAGCATAGTAGATATTGCTTCGTTAGGAACTTTTCTTTTATTAGTGACAATATCTTTCATATATTTTGAATAAGGAGGTAACTTAATAGCTCCAGTCAAAGGAATTTGAAGAAAAAGAGGTTTAATCCACTCACAAAACTTACTGTAATGCTCTTCTTCTTTGGATTTGATGGACTTTCCTGGAAAGGGCATGGGTTTCTGCACCCATGGTTCTCTTTCCTTCCCATGTTTTCTTGCGATGAAGTCTTCTTTAGTGTACCTCTTACGTTTGTCAGGTGCTTCTTCTTCTCGAACTTCAGGCGGATCATTCTTCTCATTATCCTTACCTTCAGGTTCAGCACCGTCTTCAGTCTCAGCATCGGAGATAGATACACTGTTGGGATCAACAGCTGGCTCTTCATCTGCAATAGAATCATTAGAATTGTCAGTCTCCTTATGTTTCTTCTTCTTCTTTGGAGAGCCAACAATTTCTTCTTCCTGCATTTGAGAATCTTGCTCGATTCTCTTCGGATGCCCCTCTGGATAGAGAGGATCTTGAGTGCTAGTTCCTCCTCGGGTCTTAATCCCGAAAGCCTGCAAATTATCTTGTTTGGCATTGTTAGCAAGCAAATCTTTTTGCACATTAGAAATTTGGTCAAGCTGAGTTTTAACCATATGAAAATGCTTCACAAGACATTGAACATCATTAACTGTTCTACCTAGAACATCAAGCAAACTTTTGATAGCAAGGGAATTATCATGCAACTGACTTTGTATCCTCTCATTGAAATGATTTTGTTTCATAATAAAATTATCAAACTCATCTAAACATTGATCAGGAGGCTTACCATGAGGGATGTCACTTGCGTTGAAATCTAAAAGAGAGTGTACCTCTACCATAGGAGGGTGAGTGGTAGGCTCACACAGCTTCTCAATAGGGGGTAGATTCTTCACGTCTTCAGTTTTAATACCTTTCTCTTTAATAGACTTATTTGCTTCTCGCATATCTTAGGGGCTTAGAACAAACATGCCCCTCTTCTTTGGTGGTGGAGGTGGTTCAGGGACGGACCAATCTTCATGATTTTTGGCAATCCTGCCCATCAAATCTTCTGCGTCGTCCGATGTCCTTTTCCTGAAAACACAACCAGCACAACTGTCCAAATAGGACCTGGATTCATCAGTTAGACCAGCATAGGATATATCGATTAATTCATTCTTAGGGACTTCATGTCCCGGTCTAGCCCGAATCAGACCGCAATACCTCCCCCAAGCTTTAGGGAGGGACTCATCCTGCAACTGTTTAAAGTTATAAATTCTTTGTAAAGCAGCATGTTGCATGTGAGCAGGAAAGTACTTATCAACAAAAGAGTGAGCTAAGTCTTGAGGACTCTTAATGGAACCCCACGGAAGTGAATCATACCATGCTTTAGCACATTCCTTCAAGGAGAAAGGAAGAAGCTTGGTCACATAAAAGTAACGTATCTTCACATCTGTGGTAAACAGGCCACCCAACTCACCGAGTATTGTTAGGTTTGCAATAGCATCATCATTTTCTCTGCCATAAAAGGGGTCAGCTTCAACCATAGGTATAAGTGAAAGATCAACAGAGAAATCATAATCAGGATCATCAATGCATATAGGAGATGTAGCAAATTCAGGATCAGGAACGGTTTTGTTCTTCAAAGAGTGTTTTTCAAACAGTTTCTTAATAACTTCAGGGTCAGAGCCAGAAAACTCTGTCAGTTCCCTGCATAAATCTTCATCAAGCATATAGTAATCATCATCAAGGAGTCTCTCCTTGAGTTTACTCAAATCATGATAATCATAAGTTTCACCAATAGGGTAGCGAGTAACAGGAATTTCAATTCCAGACTTTTTAGCAGCAGCAGCGATCTGTTTCTCAAGAGCATAACCAAGTGAACTAATATCATCAACAGTAGTAGAAGCATCATCAAGAGTATCGGACATAGTAACAGATTCAGTAGGAGCATCATGTGGTGGTGGTGAGGCAAACTTACTCATAACAGAAGGTGAATCAAGTGTAGCACTAGTGCTTAGAACAGTACCTCTTCTTGTAGTGGATAGTAAGATCGGAACCTTGGGGTCTCCTTTCTTACCCATAGCGGATGAAGTGCAGCAGGTAGGATACTTCAAGTAGACTTGTAAATATTGCTATGCTCCCCGGCAACGGCGCCAGAAAACGGTACTTGATAACCCTCAACCGTAAGGGATCGAGATAGTCTTCGCGGGTAAGAATAACCCAATTTATTGATTCGACACACGGGGAGCCAAAGAGTATTTATAAGCTTTGACAGTTGAGTTGTCAATTCAACCGCACCTGAAATATACTTACTTGCAACAAAAGATAAATGGTAGCAGTGATATGATAGTGATGATAATGATAGTAAAAGTAAACAGCAAAAGTAAATAGTAAAGGTAAATGGCAAAAGTAGCAACTAGTGACAAGCAGGATTTAAAACACTGTAGGCTAGGGACATGGATGGTTGGGCGCTGCATGGATGAGATATATCATGATTCTAACTTGGGGCACGGCACACGGAAAAGTAATGATCATCTAAGCAAATATCAAACATTAGGCATGTATCCCGTAGGTAGTTGTGCGTGCTTGCAATAAGAACTTGCACAACATCTTTTGTCCTACCATCCCGCTACGAACGGGGCCTAAAGGAACTTATGGAGATTAAGGCGCTCCTGTCAAAGAGCACCGGAACAAAGCAATGAACTCAATGGATACATGTAATCCTCAAACTACGGACCATCCCCTTTGGTGTCCCAAGCTGTCACTTTTGGGATCGCCTGTTCCGAACCGTAACAGGTGCAAACAACTCATAGATAGGATCAAGAACACAAATATATTCATGCAAACACATATGGTTCAGATCTGAAATCATGGCACTCGGGCCCTAAGTGTCAAGCATTAAGACTAACAAGTTGAAGCAAAGATGATAAACACCATAGTAGATGATAGGCAACATGCCCCCAACGATCTGACAAACTATTACATGATCTAACTCATCCAATCCCTACCATCCCCTTCGCCTACAGCAGGGGATTACTCACACATGGAAGGAGAAGTCATGGAGGGATGATGGAGTGGTGATGATGATGACGATGGCGACGATCTCCCCTCTCCGGAGGCCAATTCCGCCTCCAGATTAGCCCTCCCGAAGAGGAACAGAGGGTGGCGGCGGCTCCGCGACGAAAACTGCGAAAATAACTTCTGATCTGGGATTTCTCCGTCGCGAGCTAAATACGAGTCAAAGTAGGGAACCAGGGGAGGTGGGGCCCACCCAGGCGACCCCCGGCGCGGCTAGGGGCTGGGCCGCGCCACCAGGGCGCCTGGGCACCCCCTGGCCCCCCTCTGGCCCCACTTCTGGCTCCGGGTTCCTTCGGGTGCGTGGATTTTCTGTAATTTTTCGTGGATTTTTCTGAGATACCGAAAAATCCGTTTTCCTGCACAGAATAAAACCATACAGGCAACTCTGCTGAAAACAGCGTCAGTCCGGGTTAGTTTAGTTCAAATCATGCAAGAATGAGGTCAAAACAATATCAAAAGTGTTTGGAAAAGTAGATACGTTTGAGACGTATCACCTGGACATGGCTCATCTGGCGGCCTGGTACAGCCCAACATCTTCAACAACCACTCAAGACCCTCGCGAGGTGCCAAGCCTCGCAAGCCGAACGATGCAAGAATCCCCTGAGGCGGCCTCACTAGGCCGGCTCATGAGGATCAGAGATATCAAGGCAAGGGGCACCTCGCGAGGTCCACATGCCGTGAACAGTGACGACCAAGGCAAGGTGGGCGCAAACGGACACAGAGTGCCAGTTTCCTCTTTGGTGCTAAAGAAGCAGGCGCAGACAAAGAGTCCCGAGGCGTCAGGCAAATGTTTCCATATTGGTGCAACAAGACCAAGACCAGTAGGACAGCAGAACAGAGGTCATCATGGAGCCCACGATGGTGTCACCACCAGAGCCTTTGGCAGCCAAAGACCATCTTTTGTCAGGATAGCTTGTACTTGCTGTCCCCCTTCAAATTTTGCCGTTGTGGGATCCCTTCCCGCTCAATATTTGGGAAGAGGACCCGAGCCACTATAAATAGGACTAGCCACCACTTTAGAAAGGTATCGGATCATTGAGACCACCCGCACACCCACAAGCTCACCCGAGCTCAAGAAATCCTCTCCTCAGGAAGCAATTTGTCCATGTACTAGTTCTTCCTCAACCCACAAGTCAATCCACCACAACACTGGATTAGGGTATTACACCACGACGGTGGCCCGAATCAGTATAAACCTTGTGTCCCTTGTTCTTCGGATCTGACGAGCTAGGCCTGGGGATCGGCGAGTAGACGAGCTAGGGCGGAAGGAGGGTTCTTCGTGCGCACCCCAGAGTTCAAACCTCAAGGGTATTGCCAGAACCCAAGATCCGACACCGAGTCATCCACTTCGGTCACACCGAGTTCACCAAGTTGATCTAGGTTTTCAATCTTGGTGCAACGGATTTGAACTTTTCGGTCACACCGAGTTGCAGTAACCGCTTGCGATTGTGTATCTCGGTGCCACCGAGTTGTTCCACTCGGTCACACCGACAGGGTCGGGATATATATACCCACAGGTGAGATTTTGGAAATTTCTTCAAACTCCTTAGCCCACGCGTGTGTCCTATTCTACCTCCTCGGGTCTCCGGATCGTCTCCTCGCCGCTAGCGACCTCCCGCCGCTGGTTTCCATCGCCGTCAATGGAAATCTACTGAGCCGTTGTCGCCGTAACGAACTCTCGCCGAAGTAGGGTATGGTTTCGACTTTTTGTGCTAATCCTTTAACTCTGATTCATAGCACATTACTTTGCCATGATCTTTACCACGTATGCAAACTAGCGATCCACTGAAAAACAACCTTAAATTAGATTTGATCTGAAAATTTGGGGTTAGGTCTCTGCCGAACTCATCTCGGACCGACCGAGTTGTAGAAATCGGTCTTACCGATTTGGCTTAGGCCATTGCACTTGCGCATTTCGGTCTGATCGAAAATTGCAAATAGGTGCGACCGAGTTCAACTCTCTTTGAAACCGTAGCAATCTCGGAGTCACCGAACTGTGACTTGGTCTGATTCACTAGTTTAGGCTCCAAAAGTTGCTTCGGTATGACCGTGTTTAACTAATCGGTAGCTCTGAAATGCTTTTTGTGGAGAACTGAAACTAAGTTTTTGACTCATCTGTTTTGCAAAACCTTTGCACTTTGTGATGCTCATCCACTCAATCTCATCTATATCTATTCACAGGATCAGCTTGCAATTTCAGGAATGTCTGAGGGCAGTGACAGTCAGAACAGGTCAGAGCAACATGCACAATTGAGTGAGGGCTCTAGTCCCAGTAACTCTAGCTACTATGAGAGTAGCAGGAGAACACCAAGCAACCTGCCTAAGACGTTAACTAGGCAGAGAAAGAAGAAAACTTCAGATTCAGAGGATGAAGATTTTGAAGTTGAAGAAGTCAGCCCAAAGAAGAAAGTTGCTAGGAAGGAATATGGCATAGCTGCTTCAACCAAGCCTGGACTGAACAAGAAGTTCCCTGCCAAAAGAGCTCCAATGTCAAAGGCCAGAGCATCAACTCAAGAAACAATGGTGTTCACTCTTGAAACCAGAGATGATGAGCCAGTAGAAACTACACAAAGGGCTAGGAAAACCACAACCAGAGTGATTGGCAAGCCATCCATGAGAGATGATGATGATGATGAAGCTGAAGAAGAAGAATTAGAAGAGGATGCTGCACCAACACCTAAATCTCAGAAGCTGATGGGGGATGCCATTAAGTCAGGGGCTGCTCCATCAAAGCCCAAGATAGTTCCCAAAGCTGCTGCTCAAGCCACCAAATCTGCACCCAAGAGAAGCACAAGGAACATTCCAGCTGCAGAAAAGAACAAGGCCCCAGTACCGAAAATTGAAGCAGATGATGCAGTCCAAGTGCTTAGGAAGCTCAAGCCCCAGATCCCTGATCATGATGATAATCATATTGTTACTGAGGACATGAAGTTGAGGAAGGATGCAGGTCTCAGAAGATGGAGAAAATCTGATCCATATGCTATGAGGAGAAGGACTGATGTGGATTATAAGTTCCACACCAGAGAGCAGCAGGATTTCTATGAGACCATTGTGCTTGACAAGAATCCCATAGTATGTGATATGAAGTGGGTAGATTGGAAATTCATTGATGGGAATAAAGATCATTTTCCAGGTGTGCATGACAAGTTTGTGGGACAAAAATTGAAAAAATGGAATGATGAACTCATCATGCAATTCTACTCCACAGCTCATTTCTATCCAGATGGTAGAATTGTATGGATGTCTGATGGTACAAGGTACCAGTCAACTATTGATGAGTGGGCCAAGTTGATAAAAGCCCCTGAAGAGCATTATGATGACTTGGATGTCTATGACAAGAAGAAGAAAGACCACAACTCTATGGCCAACATGTACGAAGAGATCCCAGACAAAGCATTGGAAACAGACAAGTTTGGATCTGTTCAGTACTTGTTGTCCGGTCTAGCTACAATCAACACTATATTGAGGCATGCATTGTTGCCCAAATCTGGAGATCACATGATGATAATAGGCCATTCAATCAACTTGCTGCAGATATTTGATGTGCCACAGAAATTCAAAGTGATGAGCCTGATTGTTGAAACAATCAAGAGGACTACTGCAGACCAGAAGAGATCATGTGGGTATGCACCACATATCTAGATGCTCATCAACTACAAGATGGGCACATGCACATACTTATTCGACAAGGAACATCTTCCATTATTGCCTGAATTTGAGGACAACACAATTGTCATGGATGAAGAAGATTCCACATCTGTGCAAGCACAAGAAAAGAGAGAGAAAGCTGGAGATGAGAAAGCAGCAAAGATGCCAAGTGTTGAAGAGGCATCTCAAGTGTCCCTCAAATCTAAACAAGATCAAATGACATATCTGATTCAAGCAACTTTGAGGATTGAGAAGGCCTTGGCCACCCTGACTCAAAACCAGGAGAGCTTGGAGAGGATCATAGAAACCAAATTTTATGATCTTGATCCGAAGGTTACTGAGATACAAACAGAAGTTGAGCAGCTCCAGGAGGAAGCAGAAGATAGAAAAGGGAAGACAACTACTGATGCATTTCAGCTAGTGCCTAGAGGACAGAGGTCTGTAGCAGTGCCTGTACCTGATACAAGAGCAACAACATCAGCACCAGCAGCCACAACTTCAGTGCCACCTCCAGCAGCCACTCCACCAGCTCCAACTACATCAACTGATGCCTTCGTCCTTGGAGTTCTCTCTACACCGCCTTCTGAAGACCAAGCCTGAGAGACACATAGCACTATGCATATTTGAACTTTTTGGTAACTTGTTGCCAAAGGGGGAGATATATGTATAGATCATAGGCTTCGATTGAGAGAGTGTTTTGCTTCTTTATCTCTCTTGTTTTTTGTTGAACTTTATTGAATGCTTGGTTTATACTTTATGTTCTTGTGTGAGATACTTGCTTGATCATGTGATTGATCATATGCTACTTTAATGCTTGCTTGAATGATATTATCTTTTATATCCCTATATGATCATTCACTTTGCTTGGTGATGAGTGCATGCTTTTAGTTTATATCATTTTGAGCGCTCCTCGAAGATGTATGTGACATCAAAGAGTAACCCATGTTCGTAATCGATTGTGTATTTGCAGTCAAAAGGAAATTTTAAATAATACACAAATTTAGGGGGAGCTTTGGCTTATCACATACTTCTCAAAGCGATGATGTATTTCAATCTTATTATCATTTGTCGAAGCTTTGATCTATATGTTGTCATCAATTACCAAAAAGGGTGATATTGAAAGTGCAACTATCCCTAGGTGGGTTTGGTAATTACTAACAACATATAGCTCATTGAACTAATGCTATCTCAAGATAAATATTTCAAGAAAGTTCAATGATTGGCATAGCATGGATTAGAAATGTGGACCCCTCAAAATGACAAGGACACATATTGGCGCAAGCTCAAGACTCTATATTTTGTATTTTAGTGATCCAAGATCACATTGACTCCATAGGAAAGCCAATACTATTAAAAGGGGATGAGGTGTTGATTAATGGGTTTCTTGCTCAAAATTCTTAGTGATATGCTCCAAAACCTACAACCACTTTCTCACATTCACATAAGTCCCAAACCAAAAGTCAAACTTGGACCCACCGAAACCTTCTATCCGGCGCCACCAAGTTCTCTTACAATAGCCATTGCCACAAAACCTAGTAACTTCGGTCTCACCGATAGGGATCTCGATCTCATCGAGATGGGATTGCAAAATCTAGGTTTCCCTTTGTAACGTTTCGGTCTCACCAAGATGAGCGACCGGTCCCTCCGAGTTCGCAATGAAAAATCTCTGTTTCCCCTTCGTAATGTTTCGGTCCAACCGAAACAAGCGAATCGGTTCCACCGAGTTTGCCTGACCAACTCTTTGGTTAGCTTATTACCAAAATCGGTCCTACCGAGTTTGTGTAATCGGCCTCACTGAGATTACTTTATGCCCTAACCTTAATGAAATCGGTCCTACCGAGTTGACATGTCGGTCCCACCAAAATGCCTAATGGACACATTATGAACTAAATCGGTCTGACCAAGTTCTCTGATTCGGTCCCACCGAGTTTGGTAAATTGTGTGTAACGGTTGGATTTTGTGTGGAGGCTATATATACCCTTCCACCCACTCTTTATTCGTGGAGAGAGCCATCAGAACATGCCTACACTTCCAACATACATTTTCTGAGAGATAACCACCTACACTTGTGTTGAGGTCAAGATATTCCATTCCAACCACAAAAATCTTGATCTCTAGATTTCTCCAAGTTGCTTTCCACTCAAATCATCTTTCCACCAAATCCAATACCATGAAAGAGATTTGAGTGTTGGCGAGACTATCATTTGAAGCACAAGAGCAAGGAGTTCATCATCAACACACCGTCTATTACCTTTTGGAGAGTGGTGTCTCAGTTAGGTGTCACTTGGGAGCCTCTGTCAAGATTGTGGACTTGAACCAAGGAGTTTGTACGGGCAAGGAGATCGCCTAATTCGTGAAGATCTACCCTAGTGAGGCAAGTCCTTCGTGGACGATGGCCATGGTGGGATAGACAAGGTTGCTTCTTTGTGGACCCTTCATGGGTGGATCCCTCCACGGACTCGCGCAACCATTACCCTCTGTGGGTTGAAGTCTCCATCAACGTGGATGTACGATAGCACCACCAATCGGAACCACGGATAAAAAATCTCTGTGTTTACATTGCGTTTGCTCCCTCAAACTCTTCTCTTTACCTTCATATGCAATTGCTTTACATTCTGCTGCTATACTCTTAGAATTGCATGTGTAGGTTGATTGCTTGACTTGTGCATAATTGCTAAAATCTTCCAAGACTTAAAAATGGGAAAAGGCTATGTTTTTATTTGGTCAAGTAGTCTAATCACTCCCCCCTCTAGACATACTTTCGATCCTACATTAGGATAGATGGCTTCATGGGACATGTCCACGTCAGGCAAGAAGACAATATGATTGCGGGCCGAAGCTTGATAGTTGATAGTTGAGCGAAGTCTTATCAGCCGCGTTATCCATGGTGCATAAAACTTGAGGCCAAATAGGTCAATGCGTGAAGCTGCCAGCTACCTGATGAAGAAATAATGAGTATTGAAGCGAATGCCATTGAGAATATAGAAGACCAATGTCTTGATTGTGCCTTCAAGCTATGTAGAGGGGGAGTTCCCTTTGATTGGCCACGAAGTATGCCTCAAAATGTGATATAGGGTGCGAGGAAAATACTCAAGGTCAGTGACAAAGAAGCATCTGGGGTACGCAGCATCTGCGGGCAATGGCTTCATCATGCTCAGCATTTCGCTCATATTGGGCTCAGGCTTTTGGAAGATGCTCTCAAGTTCTTGTTCATATATCTGAGAACCTGGTTCATAGACATCACCAGCAGTGGGTAGGGGAGTAAGCTCGAGCATATCAAAAGCTTTGGCTTCATGATGTACATCTCCTGTCATCCACTCAAGAACCCATGTCTTCAGATCCTTGTTGTAGCCTGAAATGTGCAAAGTGGAATAGAATTGGAGCAGTAATTCTTCATTCCAATGCTCCTTGTAAACAACAAATGGAAGCAAGCCAGACTCATGAAAGCAATCAAGAGCCTCTTCTAGGCATGGAAGACCGGCCTTAGCTTCACAGTACAGGCGCTTGTGCGGGAAGATACGTTCCTGGTTGTACATAATGCACGAGTAATAGCTTTGCTGAAGATGACTCCAGAATCTATCGGATGTCATCTTAGTCTTCTTTTACGGGTTCTTGGCATTGTCAAAGAAGGTTTTGTGCTCTCCAAAGCTCAGCGCATTGAATGAACACTCAGTTGTGACAGCACTTGGAAGCCTTGGCAGGCGAGGCATATGCTTCTACGTTGGAGGCCATTGCTCAATTTGGTAGTCATATTGAGGTCTAGGAGGAGCAGGAGGAGTTAGAATGGGCCATCCGATGCTAACAAGCTCACCCGCCTCATTGAAATCTCGTGCCATTGTGTGTGGAACTGGTGAAGCAGCAGCAACATCCGAGGTGGATGGCTGGACATCTTCAGTTGCGGGAATGGCTTCAACAAGGGGAGAGGCTTCATGCTGCATTGTGGTTTCAGCCATGATATCATCATTGGCTTCATTTCGTGTGATGGCGGCAGCATCATCCGAGGCTTCATGCACTGGGGGGGGGGGTCAGGCTGGATCACTTCAGGAATGACAACCTGAACTTCTTTGCTCTCATCGGCTAATGCAGCTGGAATATCTTCAACCTCTTTGGTTTCAAACTCTTGAGAAATTACTGAGGGGATGGCTTCCCGGAACACTTGACGTGGTACTGAGCTTGTGGTGTGTACATCCGCTTCAGGAATGCTGGACATGGAGACCATTGGCCTTGGGCCTCGACGACGCCTTCGAAATGATGGCAACATCTGCGGAGAGGGAGTGGTCTTTTCTATGTCTTCGGGAGTTTCTTGGGGTGACTCAAGCACTGAATTAGTGACTTGAGTTGGTGGTGAGTGAGGTATAAGTTCATGCAGAGGGGTGTTGGGGGTGTTTCTCTTCCAAAAACTCATGATGTGCGATTGGCGTCATGGGACTGCCAATGGTTATAGTCTCACTGCACGAAAGCACATGTGATGATACCAGGTTCTTGGAAATCTAAGGAAGGACTTCATCATCTTCGACATCGTCGTCATGACCAATTCCTTCAGCTATGACAATATCAACTGCTGGAATCTATTCAGTCTCATGGGCCTCTGTGAGAGCAGGCTCATGCACAATCAATCTGCAGCCCTTGTTGTAGGAGGCTGGAAGGGCAACATAGATAGTCTTCAAGAGCAACGTCTCTGCAGAAGAAGTTGGAGATGTTGATGCCTGAGCCTTTCTTGAAGCCTTTGAAGATTTCGTTTTGCGCTTCTTTAGAGAGGGAGAAATGTTAGAGGCTTCATTATTCTTTCGTTTCTGGCCTCTGCCTCAACTTGCTTGGTCTTCTTCCTTTCGGAAGCAATAAATGGTGCATTTGGCTTCGAAGCTATGAAGCCCTTGGGGAAGAAAATGTGAGGCACTTTTTGATGGGAAGTAGCTGGTGCAGTTGGCTTCTTCTTCTTCTTTGCGGCAAGCTTGGGGTCTATTCCTAGGCGGCCAAGAGATTTTCTCTTTAGGGCCTCATTGTGAGCCTGAACGCACTTTACAGCATACAACTTTAAACACTCATGAGATCCTTTAGCTTCATCACGACGCCTTTGAAATTCAGCCTTCAGATCTGTCATCATGGTCTTGAAGCTTTGAATTTCCTCAGCACTCAGGTTGGCAACATGCTTCTTGAAAAGAGCCTTCTCATGATCAATCTTGTGCTTTTTCTCAACTACTTTCTTAGCAAGAGTGAGATCTTTGCCGACGAAACCTTGAAATGTGACGCTTATGTCAATGGGCAGCTGAAGATCATCAAGGGAGATAGATGGATCATCAAACCACTCATCAATGAAATTGTTCAGAATATCGGCGTCAAACAGCAGCAGATCCTTGAAAATATCAGCCTCTTCTTGCTTGTTTTTGTTCAAGAGCTCCAGAGCATCATCATCAAGATCTTCATCACTTGAAAGATCAATAATATCCCCATCATCATGCAAGATGCTGGAAGGAGGAGGAGCTCGACCAATGATGACAATTGTTCTTGGAGAGGTATGAGACAAGTCTTCAGACTGCACACTTGATTCAGGAGGTGCAATTTTCAGAGGCTTCATCTTGGAAACCTTTGGTACAGAAGCTTCTTTGGAGATTTCTCCCCCTTAGTTTTTGATGTGATAGCCTTCTTCTCAGGCTTAGAAGCTTCGGGAGCAGCAATGTCCTCTTCTTCATGTTCAACATTGGCTCTTTGTGCAACATAGTGTGCCAGATATGCTGAAAAATCTTCAAACAGGCCAACGATGTTAGGTTCGCCTTCACGGGTGCCATCGGGCCTTGGCTTTGCTGGACTAGGATTGCAGTCAATCCCAAGTTCCTTCTTGTTTTCTACTGCACATATTGGTAATAGGCTTCTAACAGATCATCCTCACGACACCATCGCAAGCTGGATGGGTCAGCATTCTCAGGCATTGGAGGCCTCATCATGCATGGGAAGAAGCCGTTATGAATGGCTTCAGGCTTGGTCTTAGGTTGAAGCTTTTTGTACATTATGTCAGTCCCTGGATGCCTCACAGCATTCTTCGTAGCGTACTCTGGGGTAACAAATTTGTGCTGAAACCATTGCTCAGCCCAGTACTTGCGAATCCATTGAACACAGGATTTGTGCTACCTATATGTTTCGTCAGGATCAGACTTGTACAACTCAAATAGATCTGGAGGTAGATCCTTTGCTGTACTTATGTGTCTCTGTCTGCCTCCTTTTCTTGTTAGTTTATCACCTGCCATTGGTTTTGCAAAGTTGATTGGCCTCACACAGGTGATAGGCTTCACTTTACTAGTCAGATAGGAGTTAGCTTAAGGAGATTCAACATGACACTGTAAGAAGTCTGCAAATTAATGCAGACTGTGAGAACCGAGTGACTCGCCCACATACATGTACCTGTGAAAGAATTAGAGATGCGAGGGAAGGGGAAGAGGTCATATGCATTCTCAGAAGATTTTGAAGATAAATCAGTTTGAAGACATTCACCTAATAGTGCGAAGAGATTCACTTATTGATATAAGTTGGTTCCAAATTCGTACGAATACTAGAATAAGTACAAGTGAGGAATCTAACGGGTTGTGAAGCATAAGTGAAAGTGTTTGCATGTTATGAGATGCGGATAAAAGAGAGATCCAGATTTGGAAGGGGTAAAACAACTTCCTGAAATTTTAGGAGATTGGTTGGATCAAATAAACGCTAAAAAGTAGGAGTTTAGTTACCACTCAAGAACAGACGAAGAAATGCTAGACAAGGCGAGATGTAGCCGAGTAGTTCAATCTTTCGTGCCCTAAGTTGGCGGTGGAAGACACCTACGGCGGTGGTGGAGGGAAAGATGTCCATGGCCCGCGTGAAGATGACGTTGGAGAAGTCTCGACAGGGAAGCACTTCGTCTCCGGATTTGAAGATGCCATTTCTCTGTTATCGGATTTGAAGACCAAGGAATTTTTTAAGCTCTCCCATCATGGACATCTGATATTGTTCTTGCATCATATGGACAAACTCATCGCTGTATCTTTTGTCAGTGCAGCCAAAGATAATTTCATCCACATAGATTTGGCATACAAACAGTTCTCCATCATATGCCTTCGTGAAGAGGGTAGGATCTAGAGAACCAGGTTTGAAGCCTTTGATCTTTAGGAAGTCTTTGAGAGTGTCGAACCAAGCGTGAGGAGCTTGCTTGAGGCCATATAGTACCTTGTTGAGTTTTGTAGACCATTTCAGGATGCATTTGGATCTTCAAAACCAGGTGGTTGAGATACATATACTTCTTCTTCAATTTTGTCGTTGAGGAAGGTACTCCTCGCATCCATTGGATACAGAAGGATGCTGCTGTGGTTAGCATAGGCTAGCAGTATGTGAATAGCTTCGAGCCTAGCCATAGGAGCAAATGTATCATCGAAGTCAATTCCCTCAACTTGTGTGTATCCTTGAGCAATGAGACGAGCTTTTTTTCTGATGACTTGTCGGTGTACAAAAGTAGGGGCGCTCTTTTTTACCTCTTACTTGTGCACGGGCAGTCAGAGCCATGCCTGTGGCTACACATAAAAAAGCAGAGGAGGGAAGCCAGAGACACAAAGTTACCAGAACAACGCCAAGACAGTGGCACAAGAATACCAAGCAAGAAGACAGGATCTCCCCCGACAAGGACTCTTGCTGGGGCAGCCTGCGAGCCCCCGGAAAGAACCCTCGCTGGGGCGATTCACCCAAACGCCCCTGTCGTATCCACCCATGAGCCTAGGAGCTCCAACGTCATCAACATCATTGGAACCATGGCTTGGGAAGCGCCCACGTGATGGCATGTAGATCTTTGTGAAGACAGAGGTCTAGGGCTCGTGAGATGAGAACCAGACGACAAGGCAATCACAAGGCCCCTTGCCGAGGATGCCCACGAGGCCCCGACAAGGCTCGTCGCCAAAGTCATCCCGAAGCCCCGGCAAGCCTCTTGCCGAGGAAGCTCACGGAGGCCCGTCAAGACCCTTGCCGGGAACAGACACACGGCCGCAGCAAGCCCTTGCCGCCCCGTCGTCGCCCCGGCTCAGCGACCGATCCACTAGCCCAGGCAGGTACCCACGTGGCGGTACGTGGTTCCTCGTCCAGCTAGTCAAGTACCTGCATGGTGGCATGCAGATCTTCGTGAAGAGCCTACCACCACGCCACCTCAGCTGCCTGCCCTGCTGGTCTGGACGTGCGTCACGACCAGACGGAGCGGCCATGGACATGACGGGCTTCTTTTCCATCCCCGATAAAGCAAATAGACACCTAAGCAGCGCATTTAATGCGTCTTGTCCCGTAATGGCATGGGCTAATCCTATGCACTGTACACCTTTCCACCTCCTGTGTGCTATCGTGCCAGCCCCTTTGGACTATAAAAGGAGGCCCACGGCATACTGGAGAAGTATTCGGACCCTGGAAAGCTAGACATGCACCGTAGCTAGCTCAAGAACTGAAGAACACTCGAATATACACCAAAGCAGGTCTAGGGTATTACGCATCCTCGCGGCCCGAACCTAGGTAAACAAACATTGTACTGACTCTTAGACCTGCTCTTTGCACAACCTCACGCTCGCCAACCGTAGAAGGGATTCCAGTGATCCCATAGGTGTCGTTTCGTACAGACATCTTTGGCGCGCCAGGTAGGGGGCTGGAGTTGTGAAAATCAAGTCTAGCAGTTAGGGTAGCAGTTCTCCATGGCCATGATTTCCAAGGAAAGGAAATGATCAAGTGCGGGGCATGATCAGCAAATGCGGTGGACTCCCACGCAACCACAGAAAAGATAAGTCATGCAAAACTTTGAGTAATTCCTTTTTACATAAGGTTACTCTCCTCGGAGATCTTGCTCTCTGTATGATAAACCTGTATGCAATGGGACCCTTCCACTATTGGCGAGGCCCTCATCCTATTTCAAGTCCGCTCAACAGTTTGAGTGGCCGCGTCGAGAACGACAGGGTAGCCTTTCCGCTACCGGCAATGCTTTTGTCCAGTTTCGAGTCCGCTCAACAGTTCAAACAACCGTGCTGAGAACGGTAAGGCGGTTTGCCCGGCAGCAAGCACACCTGGCAGTCTATTGAGGATCCGTCCTGAAAGCGCCGCGGCCTGGGTGTACCTGCCGGCTAGCCTATCCAATTAAGCGTAGGGTGGACATACACAGAGAAATCAAACAGGAAAGTAGCACACATGACTTCAAGGTACTGCAGAGTTATGATACATCAATTGTTGCTGCGGTTCTAACTAAAGATAAAATTTGTCTTGGTTGTGAACCTACTGCGGCAACAAGAAATGGGATGCCTAATCCCGACGATGTCCTTCTACCCTCTGGATTCCGTCGACGCGACTGATGATGGGCTTGATGTGCTCCTTGAGCACCGTGAGATCTACATCATCCGACAAGCTATCCAGCGCAGCGTCGAAGTCGAGGTCAGGTTCCAATAGGCAACCTTGGTGAGGAACTTGGTCAAGGCGCACTGGCAGAGCCTCTTGAGAGACTCGTCAGCTAGATAAGACGCTCGATCCGAGCGGAGCTTCTCCAAGGTGTCAAGGATGCACTCGAAGAACCCGGTCAGGCTGGCGTGGATGGAGAGGTTCACCTCCCGGGAAAACCTGAAGTTCGGCATGCCCATGGCGGCCAGCTGCGCAGTGAGCTTCTCCCCGACAGCCTGTCGAAGCGGCTGATCCAGAGGTTCTTGCCCTTCACATAATCTGCGTAGCCAGCGGCGTCATCCTCCCGAGCTTTGGCCTCCGTGAGCATCCCCTTGAGGCCCTCCAATTCCAGCTTCAGATATTTGATGGAATCCTGGGCCGTGGAGAGCTGCTCGGCCTTGCCGTGGACCTCAGATTGCGCCTCCATCAAGGTAGCGTGGATTTTGTCCTTCTCTTTGATCAGCCCCAGGACCCACTCGTTCAGGCCATCCTGCTCCACCTCCAACTCGTTTACCTTGCGGGCGTGGACCCGAGCCTGAGCATTGAGAGCCTCAATGTGCCTCTGCTCGAGCTCTTGGGTCTGCCACGCGACAAGCTTGTCAACCTCTTTGTCCTTGCCACGGAGTGCAGCGGCGAGTGCCTGCTCACAGGCAACGGGACCTTCCTCCTGAGAGTCCAGTTCAGCTTTGCGCTTTTTGTGGGCGGCCAGATCATTGGCGGCCCGCTCCTTGGCCTCCTCTTGGGCCTTCTCGTGATCGGACTGCGCCAGCATGAGATCTCGGGCGTGCTCGTCCAGCTGATCCTGGGAAGCCGTGAGCTCACTCCGGGCCTCGCTAAACCACACTTTCGTCTAGGCAACGCGCTCCTGGAAGTCGTCCTCCGCCTTGTCCACCACTGCCGACCTGGACTTTGCCTTGTCCAGGCGGGCGCGGTGGAGCACTTGGAGCTTCTGGAAGTTGGCGCCCATGGGCCGAAGGAGCTGCTCCTCTTGAGAACCGTCGCCGCAGGTGGCCGGCTCGTCAAAGACCTCAAGCCCGGTGGCGGCAAGAGCCTCATCGTCGAACACCTCTCCCTCAGTTGGCACCCTGCTGCTTGCTATCCATGGGAGATGGACGAACAAGTCATCACTCAACTTCAAGTAACGACCCGAGCCAGAGGCGGCGGAGGAGGAAGGCTGGTCCTCGGCTGATTGCCGGCCTCCGCGGTAGTAGCCTCACCGGTTCCCTCGGCGGGCCCCTTGCCGGCCTCCTCGGTGCTGGCTTCGCCGGTCCCTCTGATAGGCCCTTTGGCTGCCTCCTCAGCAGTGGCCTTGGCGGCCTCCTCGGCAGCGATCCAATCGGCCTTGGCCTCAGCGTCCTTGGCGACCTCCTCGACGGTGGGCTCGACATCCACCCGGTCCGTTAAGGGAGGATCTAAAATTCAAGAGAAAAAGTGAGGAAATGGCTAAAGTCAAAGCTCAACTTGGAGAGAACAAGGGCAAATCATCCATACCGGGCTAGGAAGGAGAGGCGCTCTCCTCGAGAACGATCGTTGCCGGGGAAGAGTCATTGGCGCTCAAGTTCCTCTCTTCCTCCTCCATGGGCGCGGGCTCGATGGTCGGTGCCCTTGCTGGAGACGCCCCTCGGGGCGGTGTAGTAGAGAGGGGCTGCCTGTTAGGGGTGGCCCACTGCGGGCCCTCCTGCTGCCGCTCCACACCTACAAACCCGACAAGGTCAGCATGGAGAATTCACGCTCCGGTGTTCGTCCATGGAAGAGTAAATAGTGGACTTACGCCGGGGGCTGATGTCTGGGCAGCTCTACACCACCAGCGGCATGCCTGAGGTACCCACCGGGGACTTATCGGCGGACGACGCCCTGGCCCTCTTCACTGCTCTCTGGGCCAGGGTCTCCATATGCCTACGGAGACAACATCAGATCAAAGGAAATAATGTAGAAATGCAGTCTGGAGATAATGTGAGGGGCGAAATACATACTCGTCTTCCGTCTCCTCCTCCTCCTCTGGATTCCTCTTCTTCCTCCTAGGGCTAAGAGACCCAAGATCAAAGTCGACGTCCATAACGACATCTGTGGGAGGGGAGAAGGAGATGGGGTCCGGCCACGCCTGGAAGAAGATGAGGCAGCTGTCGTCCTCTTCGCCACCATGGTCCTCCCTGCCTTCCTCTCTGCCCCGGCCGCCATCGACCTCGTCTCGCGCACAAGCTACTCCGGGGGCTGCTGCCGCCGCACGATGCTACCAGCCCGGACCGGCTTGCCCGAGCTGGCCCGTCGCAGGACGCGCCGCCTCCCCGTGACAGGAGGGTTGGGTGCCTTGGCCTCCTCGTCGGTCGACTCCTTGACCACGTCTTCGACATGGGGAGCATCGGTATCGGCGCCAGCATGGCTGGCCTCCCAGGCAGACTTCTCCCACCCGGCGATCTCCTCCTCCTCAGTGGCCATGTTGGCCTCGTCCTCCACATGGCCGGCGCTGCCGGCCTCCAGAACGAGCGCCGCCTCTGCCGCCCTGGCGGCAATGTAATCTAGTTCCGCTTGAGTGGTGTCGTGGACGAGCACGAGCTCTTCACGGACATGTCTCTCCGACAAAGTGTCGAAGAACTCCTGTACCCACTCCGCCGGCGGCTCAACCCAGGCCGGGCAAGGCCGTGCGCGTTGAGATTCGGCATCATGGTGACGATGGTGAACCGGCAAGAGTTGTTTCTCAGCAGGACCACTCCCGCCGGCAACCCAAACAGTGGCCCCTTGACGGTCTTGCCGGTCTTGGCGGCCTTGCTGGTCCTCTCGGCCCTGTCGTCGCGGTCCATGTCAAGCTGGAAGAGCTTCTGGCACAGATGAGCATGCTTCATCACTGTGAAGTTGTGCTTCAGACCAGGGTGGAGCCTCATGACATCGGTCGTGTTCTCGAAAAGCCAAGCCGACCTCCCCTTGTTGTGCAGCGGCGCGATTTGGCGGCGGATGAAATCGGCCCCAATCATCTCGAGGGTGAGCCCGGCCTGGGCAAGGCGGTGGATCCTGGTGGTGGCGATCGAGAGCTTCTTGTCATTGGCATCAACATACCCCTAGTCCTTGTGGCGGACCGGCGGGCTCTGACGAACTCGGCAGAATTCTGGTGGTTCATCCTCCTTAATCCACAGCCACCTGCTCCTCCACTCATCCCACCTCTCCTTCTGCGCGCCATCCGGATATGTGCTCTTCTCTTGGGCCTGTGGAATCTAGGTGACACAGCCAGAGATGGCATCCCCCTGGATGCGGGGGAAGAAATAGTGGCGGAAGAGTCCCATGCTGGGAACCACCCCGGCGAAACCATCGCATAGGTGGGCGAAGAAAGCCATGCACGCCATGGCGTTCGGCGTGAAATCGAGGAGATGGAAGCCATAGGTATGCATGATATCATTGAAGAAATCGGAGAAAGGGGGACAGAGGCCACAATAGAAGTAGTCGACGAAGAAGGGATATCGATTTGGGCCGGCCTCTGCGAATTGGGCGGGGATGACATGCGTGGCTGGATGTCTCGTCGTCTTGCACCCCCACAAGGGGTTGAAGTAGTCCCTCAGATGGACCGCGTCGACCGTCGGAGGAAAGTAGGCATGCTTCATTCGAAGCACCGCCAACTCACTCTTCGGTAGCTCCTTCTCCCCCGCGTCCTCGACCGCTGCCTTGCCCTTGCTGGACTTAGGTGCCATTGCGGTTATGGAAGGAGAGAGGAATCGGAGGCGAAGGGAAGCACGGCGGCGCCAAGTGGAGGCAAGATCTTTTGCTTTTCGCTTGGACAAGAAGGAGAGGAACGGTGGACCCGAGATTGGAGGAGCACAGGAGGTAAATGAGCGGCATGCCTGTGGTCTTTCCCCTTTTTATGGGGAAGGCGCGGGATGCCCCCTTTACCATTTACTGCAACGTGACACCAGCGTGCGGCAACCGCCCCATGCACGACCCCCATGTCAGCGTAGATAGTGGGAAAGCGCAACCACCACAGGAGTTACTGCGGTAAAAGGAATCCAACCCTACTGCCCACACACCGTTCTGGGCCTAGCCCAACAACGCGTTGCGCTTATGAATGGCCCAGGCCCGGGGGCTCCTGTCGGTGTAAAAAAGTAAGGGCGCTCTTTTTTACCCCTTACTTGTGCACGGGCAGTCAGAGCCACGCCTGTGGCCACACATAACAAAGCAGAGGAGGGAAGCCAGAGACACAAATTTACTAGAACAAACGCCAAGACAGTGGCACAAGAAGACCAAGCAAGAAGACAGGCTCTCCCCCGACAAGGACTCTTGCCGGGGCGGCCTGCGCACCGCCGGCAAGAATCCTCGCCGGGGCGGTTCACCCAAACGCCTCCATCGCAGCCACTCTTGAGCCTAGGAGCTCTAACGTCATCAACAACATTGGAACCAAGGCTCGGGAAGCGTCCATGTGATGGCATGCAGATTTTTGTGAAGACAAAGGTCTATGGCTCACGGGATGAGAACTAGACGACAATGCAATCACAAGGCCCCTTGCCGAGGATGCCCATGAGGCCCCGACAAGGCTCCTCGCCAAAGACACCCCGAAGCCCCGGCAAGCCTCTTGCCGAGGAAACTCACGGAGGCCCCAGCAAGAACCTTGCCGGGAACAGACACAGGGCCGCGGCAAGCCCTTACCGCCCCATCGTCGCCCCGGCTCAGCGGCCGACCCACTAGCCCAGGCAGGTACCCACGTGGCGGTACGTGGTTCCTGGTCCAGCTAGTCAAGTACCTGCGTGGTGGCATGCAGATCTTCGTGAAGAACCTACCACCACGCCATCTCAGCTGCCTGCTCCACAACCTACCACCACGCCATCTCAGCTGCCTGCTCCACTGGTCTGGACGCGCGTCGCGACCAGACGGAGCGGCCATGCACAGGACGAGCTTGTTTTTCATCCCGGATAAAGCAAATAGACACCTAAGCGGCGCATTTAATGCGTCTTGTCATGTAATGGCATGGGATAAGCCTATGCACTGTACACCTTTCCACCTCCTGTGTGCCACTGTGGCAGCCCCTTTGGACTATAAAAGGTGGCCCGTGGCATACTTGAGAAGGATTTAGACCCTGGAAAGCTAGACAGGCACCGTAGCTAGCTCAAGAACTCAAGATCACTCGAATATACAACAAAGCAGGACTAGGTTATTAAGCATCCTCGCGGCCCGAACCTGGGTAAATGATCGTTTTACTGACTCTTAGACCCGTTCTTTGCACAACCTCACGCCCGCCAACCGTAGAAGGGATTCCAGTGATCCCATAGGTGTCGTTTCGTACCGACATGACTTAACCATGTTCATCTTGTTCATTGTGATAGATCCACTTGGTGCTGATGATGTTGTGATTGTGTAAATCAGGATGTTTGACTAGCTCCCAAACATTGTGAGCTCAAATTCTTGAAGCTCTTCTTGTATAGCTTGAATCCATTCAAGTTCCATGAAGGCTTCATCAACTTTCTTGGGTTCATATATGGAGGTGAATGCAAAGTGCCCACATAAGTTTGCTAGTTGTGTAGCTCTTGATCGAGTGAGCGGACCAGGTGCATTGATGCTATCAATGGTCTTCTCAACCTAAACTTAGTTAGCGACCCAAGGATGAACATGTCTAAGATTTTGCTCCTGCTAACTCTTATCTTTATGTTCAGCGTTACCTTCAGGCTCTGGAGTTTCTTCGCGATGTGGAGGAGCTTGAATGACAATTTCCTCTTCAGTCTGATCAACGGTGGGCATGATTTCTAAACTACCTATTAGCTTGATAGATTCACTTGGATAAGATTCATCTAGCACATTTGGAAGGTGCTCACTTTGTGAGCCATTAGTCTCTTCGAACCGCACATCTATAGTTTCAACCACTTTATTGTGAAAGAGGATGAAGACTCTGTAGGTGTGCGAATCCTTTCCGTAACCAAGCATAAAACCATTATGTGCTTTCGGTGCAAATTTGGAAGTGTGATGTGGATCCTTGATCCAGCACCTTGAACCAAAGACTTTGAAATAGCTTACGTTTGGCTTCTTACCAGTGAGTAGTTCATAAGATGTTTTCTTGAAGAATTTTTGAAGATAAACTCTGTTGATGATATGGCATGTATTATCAATGGCTTCAGGACAGAACTTTCTTGGAGTCTTGTATTCATCAAGCATCGTTCGAGCCATCTCAATAAGTGTCTTGTTTTTGCGCTCCACGACGCCATTCTGCTGAGGTGTGTATGGAGCAGAGAACTCATGAGTGATGCCCACAGTGTCAAGATAAGTGTCAAGACCAGTGTTCTTGAATTCAGTGCCATTATCTGAAAGTGCTAGTTATCGACTAGAGGGGGGTGAATAGGCGATTTTTATAAAAGTATTCAAAACATGATATCTTTTGAGGACAAACATATGGAATGAACCTATAGATATGCAGCGGAAGATAATCTACACTAGACAAGCAATAGTCAAGTAAGCAGCATAGTGAAAGTACGAAGACTATTGACAGCAACGTAACATGTATCAAAGTGGAAGACGGAATGAAGCTAAACAGGGAATAGTCTTCACACGGTGAAGTCACACAGATCAGGTAAAAAAGCAATGACTTCACGAAGAAAACCTATAATGTAAATGGGATGGAAGAGAGAACCAGTAGCTTGGAGATGAGGGGAATTTGGTAGACCAGTTCCAGTTGATGTGACAACTATACGTCTGGTTAGGGAGGCTGAGATTGAACTCTGAAACCGTGTCTTCACCTTATTCCCCTTGAGCTAAGGACACCCAGTCCTTGCCCAATCACTCTAGTTAGTCTTCAAGGTAGACTTCCATACCTTCACAGAATTTGTTCACCGGTAATCCACAATAACTCTTGGATGATCAGAATGCGACGCCTAACCAGCTGGAGGATAAACAGTCCTCAAGTGTAACAAGTCTTCAGATCACACAGACAGAAAGACTTCAGTGATGCCTAAAAGCCTTTGGCTCTGGGTCTTTTGTGCTTTGTCCTTGCAACGATCTTTTCTCTCAAAGGCTTCGGAGGTGGGTTGCTCTCAAACGACAAAAGTCATGCACTAACTCCGAGCAGCCACAAATTTATGGTGTAGGGGGTGGGCTCTTTATAGCCAGGAGGCAACCCGACATGATATGTCAAAAATGACCCTTGGTCACTAAGGAACTGACACATGTCCAACGGCCGGATTCCAAACACACGCGACAACTTAGCTTGGGCTACAAGAAAAGCTGACGTATCCAACTCTGGATAAGATTTGCTCTCGTTGTCTTCGCTCAAAGACATAGGATTTTGGTTGAGCATCACATCAGTCATCTGACTATGTTCACTTAGACCCCACTTAACAGTACAGTGGTTCCCATGACTCAAGAAAGAAGAAAAGGAACTACGAAAGAAACTATATCTTTGCAGGTCATAGTCTTCAAGTGAATGTTTTCACAAGTCATTATCTTCAAATGAATGTCTTCACGAAGCACCATTGTCTTCAATGTCTTCACACATTTTAGGGGTCATCTCTGGTAGGTAAACCGAATCAGTGAGGGACTACTACCTGTGTTATCCTGCAATTCTCACAAACACATTAGTCCCTCAACCACGTTTGTCGTCAATGCTCCAAAACCAACCAGGGGTGGCACTAGATGCACTTACAATCTCCCCCTTTTTGGTGATTGATGACCAACTGGTTGAAGTTTTCAACGGGGATAAAATATGTGAAAGTTACATAACACGGTCATTGACTTCATGAGATTGAGAAGGCTCCCCCTGAAGATGTGGATATAATAAATTTGCCTTTGAATGGAAATGCACATGGCAGGTTTTGCTTTTTGGAGATCTCCCTCAGTCTTATGAAGCCAATCCATCATGCATACACAAATGTGGTGAAGATAATGATATGCATAATGAGAGATGGACGTATGTTGTATGATTCATGCGCATAGGATAGATATTTAATCACAGAGAAGAAACAAGAGCAAATGGAGCACATGACCATCAAGTTTAAGTGTTACAACTCAAGAGAAAAATAGTTTCAAAACGAGAGTTGTAAGAACTTAGCAAAAATAAGCACCCGACCCATATATGGACCCGCTTGAAAACTATCAACTCATATGATTCTCCCCATTTTGTTAGTAAGGACCAAAAAGGTTTGAAGACATAGAGTGTCTATGCATTCCTAGGTGGTGAAGATGTTGGGGCAGCCGGGTCAACGTTGGAGTTGGGCGGTGTAGATGGGCTTGACGCAAAGTCATGATGCAGCTAAGCTATTGTTGGAGAATTGGCGTCGTCTTCTTCATCGATGAAACATGCAACAACCGTTGCAGCCGAAGATGAATACTCAGAGTCTTCAATGGATGGAGTAGGACACCAAGTCTCAGATTGTGGAGGCTTGGAGTCAAACTTGAAGCGCTCGGTGAAGCCATCTCCTTGAAGATCAACTTCAGAACAAAGTAATGTGAGGCTCTTCCAGGACCACCAACAGGCTTCATGGGCAACAAAGGAGTTCTTGGTTGCCAGGTTGCGAATGTGATTTACATCAGTAAGGAGGCTTTGCATCTGGCGCTTCAACCAATCAGGATGCCTATCTTGGTTATGGTGAAGTGATACAGGAAGTTCTCTATCGTTCAGGACATGAGAACGCTTCTTAGGCCTTTGAGCAATGGTGCTGGTGGTAGCTTCAGTGTTGGCACGATGCAGTAGGCGCAGACTTCCAGCCGGAGGATAAGCAGTAGCAGCAGCATTGGGCACATGAATACTTTCAACATACCGGGTGAAGCTATGATGACCAACATTGAGCAGTTAAAAGTGGTTTCTTGGCAGGCTCAGGATAGATGGCTTCATAAGACATATCAACCTCATGCAGGAATACAACATGATTGCACGTCGAAGCTTGATTGTTGATAGTGGAGTGAAGCTTAATGAGCCGCATAACCCATTGAGCATAAAACTTGAGGCCAAACAGATCAATACCAGACGCAGCCAATTAACAAATGAAGAAGTCATGAGTATTGAACCTGATGCCATTGAGGATGTAAAAGACCAGAGTCTTCATGGCTCCCTCAAGTTTGGCTTCAAAAGAGTTGCCCTTGATTGGCCACAAAGTACGCCTCAGAATATGGTAGATTGTGCGAGGCAGATACTCGAGGTCCTTGACAAGAAATTCCTTTGGATATTCAGCATCCAGGGGCAATGGTTCCATCATACAGAGCATTTGACTCATGTTTGGATCAGGCTTCTTGAAGATGCTCTGCAGTTCATTTTGATGAAGCATACAATCTGGTTCAAACAATTTACTAGGAGTGGCTAGGGAAGTAAGCTCGAGAACGATATGAGCTTTGGCTTCATGATGAACGTCACCTGTCATCCACTCAAGGACCCATGTCTTCGGATCCCCATTGTAGCCTCTAATATGAAGTGTAGCATAGAACTGAAGCAAAAGCTCTTCATTCTAGTGTTCTTTTGCAGTGATGGATGGGAGCAGCCCAACATCTCTGAAGCATTCAAGTGCCTCTTCAAGGCATGGCAGCCCCGCAATGGCATCACAATCAAGACGTTGGTGTGGAAAAATCCGGTCTTGGTTGTACATAATGCATGAGTAGTAGTTGCGTTGCTGGTAGCTCCAGAACCTATCAGAGGTGATCTTGAGCTTCTTATATGGGTTCTTGTCAGAATCAAATAATGTGTTGTGCTCCCTGAAGCTCCTGACACCCAAGGAGCCTTGGGTAGTTACAACGCTTGGAAGCCTTGTGGTAGTCTGGGCTTTGGCTTTTGCGTCTGAGGCCTTTGCTCCACATGATATTCATATTGTGGTCCTAGAGCAGTGGGAGGCGTCAATATTGGCCAACTAACAGTGACAAGCTCATCTTCTTGATTGAAGGCTTGGGCCATGATATGTGGCACAGGGGGAGGAACATTCACTTCAGTGGCAACAATGACTTCATGCTGCACATAGTCTTCAGCCATGACTACGTCATTGGCTTCAGTGGTAGTTTGAGTGGCAGCCACAATTAGTTCACCATCAGTGGCTTCCTGGAGAGGGGTTTCTGGCACAACGGGCACCTCCTCTTGCACAAAAAATTCAACAGTAGTGGGACTAGCTTCACCTTCTTCTTCCTTTTCTTCATCGGCTGATGCATCTGGAATATCTTCAGCCGCTTTGGCTTTAGATGCTTGAGGAGACGCTGAAGGGATGGCTTCCGGAAACACTTGACGTGCTACTGAGCTCGTGTGTTGCACATTCTCTTTAGGAATGCTTGACAGGGAGACCTGAGGCCTGGGGCCCTTGCGAAGCCTTCGGAACTTGGGCAATGCCTTTGGTGCTGCATTAGTCTGCTCCATGTCATCTTCAGGTGTGTCTTTTGGAGTCTCAAGCACCGGAGTGGTGATAAGAGACGGTGGAGTGCGGGGAATGGCTTCATGCAGGGGGGTGCATGCGTGTTGCTCGTCCCAAAATTTATCTTGAGCAATTGGCGTAGTGGTACCACCAATGCTAATGAGTTCACTGCTCGTATGAGCAGGCGATGATACGTGTTGGGGCTCGAGCTGAGGAAGGACTTCATCATCAACAACATTGTCATCATGACCAATGTCTTCAGCTGTGGGAGAGTCAGCAGCTGGAATCTCTTCATACTGATGAGCCTCTGTGGTAGAAGGCTCATGCACAACAAGACAATGTTCAAGGTTGGAGGAGGCAGGCATGGCAACAGAAATTGGTTCGACAACCAATGGTTCTGGGGAGGTATTGCGATGCTTATGAGAAGACTTTGAAGCTTTTGTCTTCAGCTTCTTCTTGGAGGGAGGAGCATAAGAAGCATCAAGACGATTTCTCTTCTTGGCTTCAGCTTCAGCATACCGATTCTTCTTTTGTTCAGAAGCAGCTGACAGGATCTTTGGCTTCGAGCCAGTCATGTTGGCAGGGAAGATAATGCTTGGTCTCTCCTAACTTGGAACTTCAATTTCTACAGCAGCAGGCTTCTTCTTCTGCTTTAGCTTGTCAGCCATCTTGGGGTCAATGCCTGGACGGCCAAGTGCTTTTCTCTTCACGGCTTCATTATGGGCCTAGACACATTTCTCAGCATAGTGCTTGAGACGTTCCCTTGAACTCTTTGCAACATCACGGCGCTTGGCAGATTCAGCTTTGAGATCTGTGTTAGGCCCAAGATGCGATTCTATCCCGATCACATGACAAACTCGTGATTGGGGCACAACCGCATTTCGGGCGCTTAGCAAGATGGATATCATTACATCGTACCATTACATACTTACATGGGGATACAACAATTCATACAAGTCACATGAATACAACAACATCAATACAAGGCATCCGACTACGGATGCTAACACGAAAAACACAACGACATCCATCTGCTATCCTAGGTTGCCGACCCGGAACCTACTCCAAGACTGACGAAGAAGAAGAAAGAACTCCAACACAAGAACATCGCTCTCACGTCAAGTCATCGGAAACCTGCACCTGCAACTGTTGTTGTAGTATTTATGAGCCACGAGGACTTAGCAATCCCACAACCATGGGTATCAAGACTAGCAAAGCTTTAAAGGGTATGGAAAGTATAGTGGTGAGGTTGCAACAGCGGCTAAGCAAAAGTATGGTGGCTAACTTACGAGTACAAGAATAAGATGAGCCTCTACACAAATGGTCGCAAACTAGTAATGATCGCTAGAGATCCGGAACTACCTACGAGTCAAACATAACCCCGTCGTGTTCTCTTCTCAAAGTGAAAAGAGACGGTCACGGTTACTCACGCGGTTTGTGTGTTTTACTTCGGATCCTCTGTCAAGTTTTCTACAACCGGACATTAACAAATTCCAATCTGCCACATAACCGCGAACACAGCTTTCGAAAGATCATAACCTTGCAGGGGTGTCCCAACTTACGCCATCACAAGCTCTCACGATCAGCAGGGATAATAATAATATTACCTCTTATCTTAGGGACAGTCCGATCAGGCTCGGTATCCCGGTGCACAAGACATTTCGACAATGGTAAAACAAGTCCAGCAAGACCTCCCGGCGTGCCGATACCCTGATAGTAGCCGCGCGTATCTCGTCTCAGGCCACGTCCGGATGAGCAGTACGTGCGACAACCGAAGACCCCAGATAACTGGGTGGCACCGCAAGTGGCTCTAGTTTGGGACCAACACCATCAGCACTGCACCCCCTATATGTAGAAGAATCCTCGGGTAGCGCAAACACCCTATGCAATTAATTAATTAATTAAGTTTTTATTATGTTGCAAATAAAACCAATGTTGGGCCTTGCTGGAGGAGTTTTATTCAAAGACGAACTATCAAGGGGTCCCCATATACCCAACCGCGTTAGGAGCACAAAATCAAGGAACATAACGCCGGTTTATCGGCTCCTACGGTGGCATGAGTGGAACAAAACACCGAGCAAAAGGCCAAGCCTTCCACCCATTGCCAAGTATATAGGTGTGTTAATATATATAAGATATATTGTGATATTCCAACAACAAGTTCCAACACGGAGCAATCTTCATCTTCACCTGCAACTAACAACGCTATAAGAGGGGCTGAGCAAGCGGGTAACATAGCGAAACAACGGTTTGCTGCGAAGGTGTCAAAGGTTAGAGGTTTCATGGCAAGAAAGAGAGACTGACATCCAAGATAGGTAGCGCGACATATAACGATAGCATCGAGACAACTAGCATAGCAATGATAGTAAAGGTATCCAAGGAGATGGTCATCTTGTCTGAGATCCCGCAAGGAAGAAGAACGAGTCCATGAAGAAGACGAAGAAGAAGCCACGAAGATGAACCACATGTAGTCGAACGAATCCTCACGATCGCAACAGAATATGAACTAGCGAGAAGAAGCACACAACATGGTAAACACACCACACAAGAACACAACATAATGCTCAACCAAGTATGATGCAAAACAAGTCTACATGATGCAAAACATGGCAAGGGATGAAGCACACAAGAACAACACAAACCAACAAGTTTAAATGACGCCGAAATCAACATATAACAATTCCGGTAAGTCCTCATATGCACGTTTCGAAATGGGTCTAGATCTGAACAAACATTAATTTAAAGTTGTTAAATAGCAAGTTAACATGCACCATGATGATCTACTCGAAATTCTAGTCAAGTTACATATGAAGTTTATTTAATTCGGAGCTACGGTCTAGAAGATATGAGCAAAACAAGTCAAGCATGTCAAATATGCAAGATGCATCCAAACAACAAGCAAACACACTCCAATCATGTAAACAACATGATATTATGCTTCTACATGCAAAAACACACAAGTTTCATATAGGACACGCTCAAAATGGAGCAACGACCTAGAAGATATGAGCAAAACAAGTTACAATGCAAAGCTGAAGTTAACAGCAACATAGCAACTTTGGTGCAAGGTATATATATGCTACAACACCCAAACATGATAACAAAAGGCATGGATGTGAATTAGACATGATACTTAACAAGCATGAACTTAGAACACACCCAAAAACTTGCTGGAACACAATTAAACTAGCATGGCAAGATTCAAGAAGTTTACTGGTTTCTCTGACTTGGTGAAAAAAATAGAGCATGGCAGAAACAACGACAAGTAGGCATGTTTGCAAGCTTGTGCAACTCAACTCAAAGCATATCATGGCATAAGAAGATAATCAACAGTAATAAGGCATGTTTATGAAGCTACTCATGGCAAGAACAAGGTCATAGGATGCATAGATCACTAGCAGTTCACATGGAAAAACTGAACTTATTGTAAACAGGCTGACAGAAACATTTTATAGCAACTTGGGAGCAAGAAATAAATAAGCTATGGCAACCTATAATGGCAAACAAGGGCATGGATTAATAGAGAATAACATGGACAACAATACATGATCATTGGACAACCCAAAACAAGCATGGATTTGAGTGGAGCATCAAGCAAACATTGCATCAGGTTGAATAGTTTCAGACTCAGCAGTTTTTAACAAGTCATAGAAAACTATAACAGCGAGTAGGCTACTTTACAAGCTTGTTACAAACACCACAAGGCATATCATGAAAAGTGGATTGCACCACAGCAAAGATGGCAAGATTTTGCTTCTAAAACATATTGACATGTGGCATAAAAGACAAACACACCAATAGCTATGAACAAGACAAATCAGCATCTCATAACAAGTTTCAGCACTTAACAGTCACATGCACTTTTGCAACAGAGATAAACATGGCAATTTGGCGCCAAACATGAATGCTACAGCAACCATCATGTAGAGCACTTCAGAATGAACATTTTGACATATCACACACTCCGTTTGGACCAACATGCACAAAGTTATCACCTCACAAACATGCTAACATAACAACAGTTTTCAGCAGTTTTAAACATATAGAACTCTTTCAACGATGATTAGGGCATCAAGATGAACTCAACAAGCATGCCACAATACAACAATATGAAGAGCATATCACAACGAACAATTTGACATATTATTCACTCAATTTGGATAATCACACAAAAAGTTACAGCCACTCAAAGTATGCAACATGTTTAAAGTTTTCTGGTGACTTAGTGGGAAAAACAACCTCGTAGGGGCGGACATGTCTGGTCCGGATGGACATGTCCGTCGGTGCAGGCTCTTAGGCCCACCCGGTGCGGACACATGCGAGGGAAGGCCTGGACATGTCCGGCACCTCCGAACATGTCCGGCGCGGGCAGACGAGGTCCGGTGGTGGAACGACCCAGAGACGAGGATGGCGCGGGGGTTCGACGTGGATGTCGTCGGTGGCGAGCAACTCCGACGAGGGAGGGGTTGGAGACGAGCGCCAGAGGTCGGGAATGGCCGGATCCGGGCATGGGGACCCTAGATCCGGCCACGGAGGTGGCCGGCGGGGCTTGCAGAGGTGGCTCCGGCGAGATCCTCGAGTAGCGACGGCGGCGGTTCCCTGCGAAGGAGAGCGAGGGAGCGTAAGAGAGGAGGAGAGACGGAGAGGATGGAGAGGAAGGAGCCGGCGGGCGGCGCTGGCCTGAGTGGTCGCCGGCGGCGGCTTCTGTCACCTATCGGGCGCGGCGGCGAGGTACGGCAGGGCGGAGCGACAAGTGCTGGCGGGAGGCGAGCGGGATGCCAGAGCGCGGGGAGCGGGCGCTCGGCCTCACGGGCGGCGACTCAGGACCGATGGGCTCCGCGGGCTTGCCCCGGGCCTGGGCGGGTGCGCGGTGGTGGGAGGCCGAGGAGTCTAGGTGGCGAGCGGCGATTGGGCACCTGGCGGCGGTGGCGCGGTGCAACAAGTGGCGGCGGTTGATCTGGCCGGCGCGGAAAACGATGGGGAGGCGGCTGTAGGAGGTGGGAGGAGGCT
>LR738711.1:505414628-505631422 GCA_902687465.1 Secale cereale | reverse complement strand
GAGTGTTTCGGAGCCTCGAATCTTGATCCGACGGTTCCGGAGCAGAGGGGGTTTAGCAAGTGGGCTAGTGGGCTGTGTAGGAGGCCTTCGCGCTTAGAGGAGAGAAGAGAAAGAGGCCCGGCACATCGTTTCGGAGACCGAAACGTCCGACGAATAAACCGGCTATTAGTGCTGCTATAGTTTAACAGTTGGGGTATCAAACGAGCTCCGAACACGATGAAAATTGGTAGGCGGTCTGTCTACACTATAATAAGACAACACGCCAAGTTTTATCCCATTCCGACAACATTTTCCGGCCACTTACAAAATAAATATTCGGAGGTGTCGCGGGCGCGTGCGAGTGTGTCTGGGCTCAGAACGAACAACGGAGAGGACGAGGGAACTCGGACGGATGCAAGTTTTTAAAACATGATGCTGCAACACACATGAAGACAAGGCAGAATGCAACACGCAAGCAGATGATAGGGCAACGGCAACGAATAACTGGCTGACACCTGGCGCACCCGTCTCGGGGTGTCACAATCTGCAATCATTGTCTTGAAGTTCTGAACTTGTTGAGCACTGAGATTGGCCATATGCTTCTTGAAGAGAGCCTTTTCATGATCAATCTTGTTCTTCTGCTCAATGACCTTTTGTGCAATGGTCAGTTCTTGGGCAATGTATCCTTGAAAAGTCACAGTGATATCAATAGGTAGTTGGAGATCGTCAAGGGATAGAGATGTATCCTCAAACCACTCATCAACGAAGTTGTTGATGATCTCTTCATCAAACAGAGGCAAATCATTTAAGATTTTGGCATGTTGCTTGCTCTTGATTAACATCTCAAGGGCGTCATTAGCAAGGTCTTCATCACTGGACACATCAATAATGTCATCATCATTGCACAAAATGTGGCCAGGTGTGAGCCCTTGACCGGATGGCTTCATGAGCTGTTTGGACCTCTGGGAGATGCTGGAATGGTCCTCAGGCTGCACACTGGATTCAGGAGGTACAATTTTCAAAGGCTTCACACTTGAAGCTTTTGGGGCAGCTGAAGGTTTAGAAGCCTTTTACTTCTTCTTTGGCTTCACAGGCTCAGGAACATCTTCAGGTTCCACATCTTCAGCAACATGCTCCATAGTAGCCCTTTGAGCAGCGATGTGGGATAGCACTCCATCAACGCCAGAAGGGGGCAATACAATTCTCATTGTCTTCACGGGTGCCATCAGAACGAGGCCGTGCTGGGCCAGGGTTGAAGTTGAGGCCGAATTCCTTCTTGTTCTGTGTCGCAGAGTTCTTGGCAAACTTGTAGTTCTCTTCAAAAAGTTCGTCATCACGACACCATCGAAGACTAGATGGGTCGGCATTTTCAGGCATAGGTCCTCTGACCATGCAAGGGTAGAAGTCTTTGGCAATGGCTTCAGTTATGTTCTTGGGATGAAGCTTCTTGTAGATGATATCGCCCCATGGAGGACGTATATCATTCTTGCTGCATATTCAGGAGTCGCGAAGCGGTATAGGAACCATTGCCTTCGCAATGTCTTCGAATCCATTGGATTCGGGATTTGCGTTCTCCATAGGTTTCTTCAGGGTCAGAGTTGTACGATGTGAACAGATCAAGAGGAAGATCCTTGGCAGTGTCAGTGCATCTCTGTCTGCCACCCTTCTTGGAAGGTTTCTCAGAGGCCATTGGGTTCAGGCAGAAAGGCTTCACAAAGCAGTTTGTCTTCCGACGACTGGTTAGACAGGAACTAGCTTCAGGAGAGTCAATATGACGCTGTCAGAATTCTGCAAATGAATGCAGACTATGAGAACCAAGGGATTGTCCCACGGACATGTACCTCTGACAGCATTAGAGATGCGGGGGAAGGGGAAGAGGTCACATGCATTCTCAGAAGATTTTGAAGATAAAACGGTTTGAAGACATGGACCTCATAGTGCGAAGATATTCACTTATATGGAGTGAGTTGGTTCCAGATCTGTATGAATCCAAGAATAGGTACAAGTGAGGAATCTCACTAGTGATGAGGCATAAGTGAACATACTTGCATGATATGAGATGTAGATACAGAAAGAAACAACTTTTAGAAGATCAAAAACCACTTTTGGTGGAGATATATCGTCTCAATGGATCAAAACGATGGTAAAAAGTGAGATTTATTTACCGCACAGGGGAATTGCTAGACGAGACGAGAGGGATGCTGAGCACATCAGTCTTCCGTGCCCTAACTTGGCGGCGGAAGACACCTACGGCGGCGGCAGAGAGGACGAGGTACATAAAATGCGCCGCTTAGTGTCACATTGTGGCATAGCCCGGCAAGCCTTGTCGGGCCGATTTGCCACCTTCTTGCGTGCCCGCGTGACACGTCACTGGGCGGGTGTGATCTGTAGGTTATTTCCTTTGGAAGGGGCTGGCACGTACCGAATTATGGCAACTTAGTCACTTGAGGACTTCACACCGTACAGATTGATGACTTGAGTTGCTGTGAGGTGGGGCGACAGAGCCTTGGTGGGGTAACCCGCTCTCCGTGTCCCCGACAGGCCTATTGGGGTAGTCTTGGGACTTGTTTTTGGGGTAACCTCGACCTCACCAGGCTCGCTTGCCGGGCAAGGGAGGTTTTTTCTTAGTGGTTTCTTGCTCCTTTATCTCGACTTGGTCTTCTTGATCTGCCCCTTGATTTCTCAAAGGGCTAACCTCTTTTGCTTGGTGTAGTCTTGGAGGCTGCAATCTTGCTTGTGTGCCTCTGTGCAGTCTCGGGCAACATACATCAAAGTTATTTGCACTAACAGAAGCCCCCGAGCCTGGCCCGAATGCGCTGGCGGGCGTTGTCAGGGTAGGCTCTATCAGGTACACATGCAGCGGTCTTGCGGTAGCTGGTCTCCATTTCTTTTCTTCGGGACCTAGTCCGCGACAAGAAACCTACAGGCAACGGTCTTGCGGTAGCTTGTCTCCATTTCTTTTCTACGGGACCGAGTCTGCGGCAAGAAACCTATAGCTTTGTGCAGATGAAAGCAATGCCATATCTGATCTTATCTACATGAACATGCTATGCTCCCGATATGCTTATGCATGTATGAAATCTTCTTCGGGCCCCACCTAGCGCTTCATTTATTTCTCTGTTGCTCAGGATCTGCGCCTCGCTTTGTACAAAGGGTTACATGCAACTTTAGAAAAGCTTGTACAAAAGGGTGGCTGTCGGGCAGGGCCCGACAGCCGCGCCTTACGGGTAGAACTTACCAAGATACTCAATGTTCCATGAGTTTTGTAATTGAATGCCATCTCTGTTCTCCAGACGGACTGCACCGGGTCTGGTGACTCACACTACCCGGTAAGGGCCTTCCCATTTTGGTGTCAACTTGTTTGTACCCTTGGTGGACTGAACACGCCTAGGACAAGGTCGCCTTCCTCAAAACTCTAGGCATTAACCCTGCGGCTGTGATAGCAACGTAGGGCTTGCTTGTATCGTGCAACATGTGTAGCAGCCTAGAGATGGTTCTCCTCAAGTAGCATAGCATCGTCACGTTGGTGTTGTTCTTGCGCTTCTTAATCATAGGAAAGTACTCGAGGTGATCCGTAAATGAGTTCTGTGGGGATAACTGCTTCTGCCCCATAGACTAGGGAGAAGGGAATCTGCCCAGTAGCTCGATTTGGTGTCGTACGGAGGGACCAAAGAACCATTGGCATCTCGTTGATCCATCGCCTACCACACATCTGCAACTTATCAAATGTTCTTGTCTTGAGACCTCGCAGCACTTCAGTGTTTGCCCTCTCAGCTTCTCTGTTGCTCCTTGGGTGGGCAACAGAGGTGAATGAAATTTGCTTCCGAGGGCATGAACGTATTGCATGAAGGCGCGACTTGTGAATTGGGTGCCATTGTCAGTGATGATTTGGGGAGGGACCCCGAAGCGGCACACCAATCCTTTCAAGAACTTAATAGCTGATTGTTCGGTCACCTTCCTCATGGGCTCTACTTTTGGCCACTTTGTAAACTTGTCGATTGCAACGAATAAGAATTCAGAGCCCCCAGTAGCATGGTGGAAGGGGCCCAAGATGTTGAGCCCCCAGACCGAAAACATCCATGACAAAGGGATCATTTGGAGAGCTTGAGCAGGCTGATGGATATTCTTGGAATGGAACTAGGAGGCTTCACTCTTGGTGACTAGCTCGATTGCATCTTGGAGGGCCGTGGGCCAATAGAAACCTTGCGGGAAAGCATTCCCAACCAAGGCCCTTGATCTGATGTGGGAGCCACACATACCCTTCTGTATCTCTGCCAGCAGTTCCTTTCCTTCTTCCCAGTAAATGCACTTCAGTTTCACACTATTGCGCCTTCTTTTGTATAGCGTGTCGTCAACGAGCTGATACATACTAGCCCTCCGGGCTACTCTTTCAGATTCTTCTTGCTCTTGATGAAGTTCTCCTATTTGGAGGAAATGAATAATGTGCCGTGCCCAAGTTGGAGCCTGAGGCTCAGTAACGAGGACCAGCGACACCTCCTCAGTCACGGGAACGCACTCCTCAACCGCAGAAGTTGGTAGTTTGGCAGGAGGGTGCAGCTTACCAATCAAAGGGGAGTTCTTCCCGCCAAGCTCTGTGTCGGGGGCTTCGAGAAGCTTTGTCGGGAGAGGCTTGCGGAAGTCCAGTTTCCTCATGTTTCTGGCCATTGTTGTCGGGGATACGGAGGGTTGAGTCAAATGGAGAACAAAAGTCTCTGGTTCCACAGGGAGTTGTTGCGCAGCTCACTTTGACAGATGATCAGCTATGCTATTTTACGCACGAGGTATATGCTCTGTTTGCAATCCGTCAAAGCGCTTCTCCAACTTTCTCACTTCCTCGACGTATGCCTCCATCAATGCGCTTTGATAATCCTTGTTCACTTGTCTCACCACAAGCTGCAAATCTCCGCGGATGAACAACTTCTTGGTTCCCAGTTCTGTGGTAATTTTGAGCCCAGCAAGGAGCCCTTCATACTCCGCAGTGTTATTGGTAGCCTTCTCCCAGGGAAAGTGCATTTGGACGACTTACTTGAGGTGCTCCCTAGTGGGAGCAACGAGAAGTACGCCAGCTCCAGCACCTTGCAGGGAGAAGGCACCATCAAAGTACATGATCCATTCTTGGGGCGCTTCCTTGCCGGGGATGACTGTCTCCAGTACTTTCTCATCAGCGGTAGGCGTCCACTCTATAATGAACTCTGCTAGTGCACTGCTCTGAATAATTGACGTGCTTTCAAACTTCAAACCAAAGCTGAATAACTCCAAAGCCCATTCCACAATCCTCCCAGTGGCCTCAGCGTTCCGGAGTATACGTTGTAAGGGGAAACGGGTGACAACTGTGATCTCATGGGCTTGGAAGTAGTGGCGCAGTTTCGTTGAGGCCATGATAAGGCCAAAAATCAACTTTTGCATGCCAGAGTACCTTGATCTAGCCCCCTTCTATAAGGAGCTTACAAAGTACATAGGGTGCTGTACCACTTTATCCCTTGCCGTGATCATGGAACTGTCTCCGCTGCCCTGCTCTTCATTGTCTTGAACTGCCTCTGGCCTTGCCGGGATAGGTTCACTTTCCTTTCCAGAGGAGACTGCGGTGGTAGCTGCCGCATCATCTACCTCCCGGTGTGCCACCAGTGCTACACTAACCACTTGATTGGTTGCTACTAAGCATAACAACAATGACTCTTGTGGTTTGGGAGCGACAAAGGTGGGAACAAAGGAAAGATAGTGTCAGCGTACTGGGAACTGGGGTACCCAGACTTGCCTGTCTGCGGGCCGCGACGCGCTCCTACTACGGCCTGGTGCGGCCCAGCCAATCAACCAGCTGCCCAAGACCCTCGCGAGGGAGCCAAGCCTCGCGGGGAGAACGACGTAAAGACCTCCTCATGAGCAGCCTCATCAAGGTGCTCCGGAGGGGCGGAGAATCCAAGGACAAGCCTGCCTCAGGAGGAGGCAGTGATGTCAGCAATGACGCGCCGCGCCAGCGGGTGCCAGCATCCGCCAGCGGCACAGTTACCATTTCGGTGCAAGAGGGACAGCGCAGCCGCAAGTTCCCGAGGAGCGGGGCAAAGGTTTCCCCATTGGTGCAACGAGACCGAAGACCACAAGGACGATAAGGAGGATGTCACCGTCGAGCCCACCACCGCGTCACCGCCTGGTCCTCTTACAGGCGAAGACTGCTTTTGTCAGCGTAGGAACGTCCTTGTGTTCCCGCTCAAGGATGGCCGTTGTGGGATCCCTTCCCGCCTAAACATTTCGTGGGAAGAGGACCGTGGCCGCCTATATAAGTTGCTAAGATTACCACTGTGAAGGGAATGGACTCATACACTCTACCACCATGCAAGGAGCAAGAACACTTGCCTCCTGACCCTCTTGAGCTCACCTCCTGAGCTCAGGAACCATTGTACTAGCTCATATCCCAGCTCGCCCGAGGCTAATCCACCAAAGCAGGAAGTAGGGTCTTACACCACAAGGTGGCCCGAACCTGGATAAATTCTTGTGTGTCATGTCCGTTGTTTCCTTGAATCCTTCCACCGAGACGAGAGCGAGGCGCTAGGTAGACGCGAGTGGGAGAGATCTTCGTTCACACCCCTGAATCCGACATTTGGCGCGCAAGGTAGGGGGCGTGTCGAAATCTTGCCTCTCCGACGACCTCGCTTCCCCTCTCCGGTTCAGGGCCTCCACGATGGCTGCAGCCTGCCACCGTCGCACGGGGGCTGGCTTCCTCCTCGTCGACCGAGCAATATCAGCGGACCGCGCCACCCATGGGCGCTCCTCCTCCTTCCTCGAAGACTCTCCTGCCGGCCAGGCCACCGGCGGACGGCCTGCACCGCCACTCCCGCCTCCTGCGGCTTTGCCGGTCACGATCTTGATGGGGCGACGGCGAGAACAGCACCGGCCGCCCGCCGAGAACCGCGCCACACGGGCGGCCTATAGTTGCTAGTTGCGGGGCGTTGCCTGCACGGAGCGGCCTTGCCGCGGGGTCGCCTGCATCCTCGATGGGTCCAAAGCACCGGCGTCTGCCCAGCACGCCAAGTCGCACTTTCGGCGTGTTGGGGCTTCCGCCCAGCCGAGGGAGAACTTGCGGGCACAGAGCGAGCCGGGGCCCGCCATCACCTTTGGCCCGGGGATCTCGCCTCCGAAGCGGCCTGCACCAGTGCTCTCCCCACGGTATGCACGCCCACCATCTGTGGGGTGGCCGTGACAAGAACTCTCATCGACGGTGGCGCCGGCCTCAACATCCTCTCTCGCGAAGCCTTCGGTCATCTGCATGTGTCCTTCAGGAAGCTCCTTCCCACCAAGCCCTTCTCGGGGGTCGCGGGCTCGGCTGTTCCGCTCGGCCAGATCCGCCTCCCTATCACCTTCGGCACACCGGCTAACTACTGTACTGAGCTCATCGACTTTGACGTTGCGCCTATCCACCTGACGTACAACGCCGTCCTCGGCTTCCCAGCCTTGGCAAAGTTCACGGCAGTGACTCACCCAGGCTACAACACCGTCAATATACCCGGGAGCAGCGGCGTCATCACCATCAAAGGGGACCCCAAGGCCGCCCTTCAGGTCCTTGGGCGCGCTTACAAGGCCACCACTGCCGCAGCTCACACAGGGGCGAAGGGGGCTCCGGAACCTCCGGAGGCCGCGCCTGCCAAGAAGAAGCAGCTCTTTTCTCAGGATCCCGTCGAGACGAAGCAAGTTCCCGCCGACGAAGAAGGCTCGGGAGCCACCGTCACTATCGTCACGGGCATGGATCCAGAGCAAGAGGCGGCGCTGGTCAGCTTCCTCAGGGCCAACAAGGATGTGTTTGCCTGGAAGGCCGCAGATTTGGTCGAGGTGCCTAGGCATGTCATTGAGCATCACCTCACGGTGTGCCCGAACACGCGCCCTATCAAGCAGAAGGCGCGCAGACAAGCCCCGGAGAAGCATGCCTTCATCGCTGAGGAGGTTAGGAAACTGGAGGAAGCAGGTGTCGTATGGGAAGTACGGCACTCGGAATGGCTGGCAAATCCCGTCATCGTCCCGAAGAAGTTCTGCCCTCAGGACCCCTTCCCTCTTCCGCGCATCGACCAAATCGTGGATTTGACGGCTGAGTGCGACTTACTCTGCTTCCTTGATGCCTTCTCGGGCTACCACCAAATCAATATGGCGGTAGAAGACGTGGAGAAGACAGCGTTCCTGACCCCATGTGGGGTGTACTGCTGCACCTACATGCATTTTGGGCTGAGAAACGCGGGCGCCATCTTCCAGCGCCTGATGCACATCACCCTCGGCCCTCACCTCGGAAGGAATGCAGAGGCCTACGTCGATGACATCGTGGTTAAAACCAAGAGGCCACGACCCTCATCCAAGACATAGAACAAACATTCGCCAACATGCGCAAGGTGAAGCAGTGCCTCAACCCGGAGAAGTGTGTGTTCGGCGTACCCTCCGGCAAGTTGCTAGGGTTCCTGATTTCGCACCGGGGCATTGAGGCTAACCCGGAGATGATCAAGTCCATCGATAAAATGAGGCCGCCCACAAACCTGAAGGAAATGCAGAGGCTCGCCAGATGTGTGACATCCCTGGGGCGCTTCATCTTTAAGCTTGGGGAACGTGCCCTTCCGTTCTTCAAGCTCATGAAGAAGAAAGGGCCCTTTGAGTGGACTCCGGAGGCTGACGCCGTCTTCCGGGATCTCAAGGAATACCTCACCAGCTCGCCGGTTATGGTAGCACCACGACCCTTGGAGCCCATGACACTCTACCTCGCCACAATGCCTCATTCCGCCAGCGCAGCACTAGTCGTGGAGCGCGGGGAAAGGCTCCGGAGCCCAGGGCCACCGGGCGGCTCGGCACCTTCAGGGTTCGCGCCGCCCCCCGATGCGGCCTCAGGGGTAGATTCGACCACGGGCGTTGGCGGCGCCACCACTCGGCAAGAAGCTCCTAAGATTCCTGAGACGCCAGTGGACCCTGTTGTGCCGACCCTCGGGGAGCACCCGGTGTACTTCGTCAGCACAGTACTGCGCGACGCGCGTTCGCTCTACCCGATGCCCCAGAAGCTGCTCCTGGCGCTCCTCGTCACCTCCAGAAAGCTGCACCACTACTTCCAAGGCCACCCCATCAAGGTTGTTTCGTCATATCCCCTCGAGAAGGTGCTTCAAGGCCCGAATGTTGTCGGGAGGGTCGCCGAGTGGAACATCGAGCTTTAAGCGTTCCAATTGGAATTGAGCACCACGCGGGTGATCAAGGGAGCGGCTCTGGCAGACTTCATGGTGGAATAGACTGGCGCGCCAGAGCGGGGGGTCAGCGAAGACCGCTCGCTCGCCCTCGGTGATGAAGCCCCAGACGGATGGGTAGTATACTTCGACGGCTCCTTCTCAGGCCTCGGCGCAGGGGCTGGCGCCTTTTTGTTATCTCCCACTCAGGATAAGTTGCACTATGATGTGCAGCTCTGCTTCTAGCAGGGCGAGAAGGTCTCCAACAACATTGCCGAATACGAGGGCCTGATTAACGGGCTCAAGGCCGCCGCTGCGCTGGGGGTCAAGCGTCTCACCATCAGGGGCAATTCGCAACTCTTCGTCGACTTCTCCAACAAGAAGTACATGCCCAAGGACGAGCACATGGGGGCATATCTGGAGCACGTGCGCAGGATGGAGAAGCGATTCCGAGGGCTGGAGGTGCAGCACATAACGAGAGGCACCAACAAAGAAGCGGACGACACCGCCAAGCAAGCCTCCAGACCGGAGCCTCAAAGGCCGGGCGTCTTAGAGGAGCGGCTACTCAAGCCGTCAGCAGCACCGTCAGCCCTTGAGCCGGCCTCCCCTCGGCAAGGGTTACGAGCTGCGCCTCCGGACGGTGCCCCGCCCTGCAGGCCACCCTCTGGAGCCCGCCTGTTGCTTGCCGCGGAGCCCGAGGAGGGTTTCTGGACCCAAGAACTCAAGATGTACCTGCAACACGATACCCTACCAGACAAAGAAGAAGACGTAGAGCGCGTGGTCCGACAGGCCTCAGCTTACTGTATCCAAGATGGTGAACTCTACAGGAGGCGCCCCAACGACCTCTCACTAAAATGCGTCTCGAGGAAGCAAGGGCACGAGCTGCTGGCTGATATCCACGGTGGAGACTGTGGCCATCACTCGGCATCCCGCACCTTCGTGGGCAAGGCCTTCCGCAGCGGCTTCTACTGGCCCATGGAGCTCAACAACGCCACGGAGCTCGTGCGAGCTTGCGAGGCGTGCCAGTTTCTCGCCAAGCAGATCCACCAGCTGGCGCAAGGCCTCCAGACGATTCCGCTTTCCTGGCCCTTCGCGGTCTGGGGATTGGACATCCTGGGTCCATTTCCTCGGGCAGCAGGAAGCTACCGCTTCATGTAAGTCGCCATCAACAAATTCACCAAGTGGGCGGAAGTGGAGCCTGTTCGGGCGATCCCAGCCGGGTCAGCTGTCAAGTTCATCCAGGGCCTCGTGAGGCGATTCGGGGTCCCCAACCGCATCATCACGGATAACGGTTCGCAGTTCACAAGTATTCTCTTCAGGTCATATTGTGCTAACCTTGGAACACAGATCTACTACGCTTCGGTGGCTCACCCCAGGAGCAACGGCCAAGCCGAACGCGCCAACGCGGAAGTCTTGTGTGGCCTCAAGACGCGCAGCTTCAAGAAGAAGCTTGAGGCTTGCGGCAGGGGCTGGACCGACGAACTCCAGTCCTTGATGTGGTCAATCCGAACCACTGCCACCAAACCTATGGGGGAAACTCCCTTCTTTCTCGTCTATGGGGCAGAGGCGGTCCTCCCTCATGAGGTCAAGCATTGCTCCCCACGGGTCTTGGACTTCAATGAGGAATGCCAGGACGCCGCCTGGCGGATGGACCTCGTGCTCGGTGAGGAGGGCCGCCGCCGAGCTGCCCTCAGGGCGGCACGTTATCAGCAGGCGCTACGACGGTACCACTGTCGCGGCGTCCGCGGCAAAACACTTGAAGTCGGTGACTTGGTCCTGAGGCGGGTCCTCTCCCATGAGGGGCTACACAAGCTCTTGCCCATGTGGGAGGGCCCGTTCAGAATCGCATGTGTCTCTAGGCCTGGTGTTGTGCGCCTGGAGATGCAGGATGGGATACCTATCCAGAATTCCTAGAACATCGAACACCTCAGGAGGTTCTATCCATAATCAAGGCTCCGTGCCCGTGAAGGTCTCCGCCCGTTAGACTCTCACGTAATAATGAGTTGGGTCTGTACACGCCTCGGAGTCTCCTGTGCGTTGCCTACAGGCCCTTAGACGGGGCTCCCACCCATGCCCCAATGGCAGTCCTTAGCTCCGCGCTGGGAAGAGGAAGTAGTGTAGGGGTCGGGCGCGACCTTTTTCCTTTTTGCTTGGTGTTTGGCTGTCAGGCTTTTCTACTTCCTTGGCTATCAACCCTTCCTCTACCCCATGCTATGAAGTTCTCATGTTTCTCGGGCTTCCTGCATTTTGTTGAGAGTTTCGTGTTTGGGATCTTTCTCGCCGGTTTTATGTTCAGCTGCGCCACTCGCTCTTCTTCGCGCGCCCCGCGCGTGGGGGCTGGGGCATGGTCGGTCACCGGCCCTCGTCTTTCGTGGCCCCGTGACCACGCCTGGCCAAGCCTGCTCAGGCTCTGGCGCCTGGTTTCCCAGTCCTTGCAGCCTATCTTACCGAGCCACTCAGGCTTTGGTGCTCTAACCCATGCTCGGCACTCTCAGCAGATCTCAGCGATTGACCCCCGCTCGGGGGCTGTACGAGCCCGTCAGACTCGGCCCCCTCGTCACGACCCGATGGGGCTCATGATGCCGGAGTCAGGAGGACTCCGCCTCAGGACGACATGACGCATAAAAGCTAAGTGATTTCACCCAGGCCACAAATGCATGACAGCGAGTTCTCGCTTCATACATATATCACAACCCATTACACGCCTCCTCAAGGCAACTTGAAATTTTGACGCAGAAAGGATATGAAGGAAAAGAAAGGAGAAGAAGCAGAAGCCGCTCCCGCTCAGTCGGAGTCCTCTAGTTCCTCTGGCTTCACCGAACAGCAGCGGCGCGGCGATCCCCTCCCCTCGCCGTGCCGAGCTCGGCGGCGTGGTGGTTCATCGCGGCCGCCACTGCTGGAGGAGCTGCTGCTGCCACAGAGGGGGGCCCCACGGCGCCCCTAGGACTGAGGTCGTCTCCGGAGGAGGAGCTGCTCCTCCGGACGTCTTCCCCATCGTCCTCCTCGTCATCAGCCTCGGGACAGCACCCAAGGCACCTCCCTTCCTCCGAGAAGACCCTGACGAACAGTGTGGAGATGCCATCGTACCTGAAGTGGAGCGCACACCACCCCTACAGCCGGCGTGCACGAGCAAACGACTGCGAGCCGCGTTCCAGGAACACATCACCCAAGGGAGCCACATCAACCTCCACGCAGGACGCACCGCTACAGCAACCGTCGGCCTGCAGCCATATACCTCCAAGGCCTCCAGCCGGTAACACGTCACCAAACGAGCGGGGAAGCCTGAGCCACGGGCCGCCGGGCTTCTCCGCCCACACTATGAACTCCGACGACACATCGAAGGAATGGAGCTATGGGCATGGAGGACGCACGACTGACAGGCACCATTGCGCGCCTCCTCTTCCTCCGTGGTCGCGACCACCTTCACCACGGGAGGACGCCCCGCGCCATCCATCGGCGGCCGCGGCGGGGCTCAGAAGGCCGCGCCCGCCTTCTCGAGAAGCCGCTGCGGGTGCAGTGGCATACTTGCAGGGACGATCGTGACCCCTCTTCGGTGGCAATGGGACTGGATCATTCGGGGTCTTCCCCTTCTCCGCGGCGGATGGCTACCTCGGCGGCACCATGAAGATCTTGCGACAAGAGAGAGAGCGAAGGAAAAGCAAGGAGAAGACGGTGCTGGCTTGGAAACGGCCTGGGGGCTCCCCCTAGTCCCATTTATAGGGCGGAGGAGCCCAACTGCCAGCCACTGGCGTCGCAGCCATTACATCCTCGTTGCCTGCGCCAAGGAGTTGTCAAGTCGCATGATCACCAAGGCTGCATGGGAAGCGGAGCCGCCACATCCCATCCAACAGTCGCACGCCAGCCTGACCCACAGCCTTTAGGGCCCGCGGCGCTTCGTCCTCGACTAAGGCTTCGCCCCGAAGCCAACTCCGCGCGTGCCTTGGGCCCGAAGGCTACTGTCGGCGTACTGGGAACCAGGGTACCCAGACTTGCCTGTTTGCGGGCCGTGACAGGCTCCTACTTCAGCCTGGTACGGCCCAGCCAATCAACCAGCTGCCCAAGACCCTCGCGAGGAGAACGACGTCGGGACCTCCTCAGGAGCAGCCTCAGCAAGGTGCTCCGGAGGGGCGGAGATTCCAAGGCCAAGCCTGCCTCAGGAGGAGGTAGTGATGTCAGCAATAATGCGCCGCTCCAGCGAGTGCCAGCGTCCGCTAGCGGCACAGTTACCATTTCAGTGCAAGAGGGACAGGGCAGCCGCAAGTTCCCGAGGAGCGGGGCAAAGGTTTCCCCATTGGTGCAACGAGACTGAAGACTGCAAGGACGATATGGAGGATGTCACCGTCGAGCCCACCACCACGTCACCGCCTGGTCCTTTTGCAGGCGAAGACTGCTTTTGTCAGGGTAGGAACGTCCTTGTGTTCTCGCTCAAAGATGGCCGTTGTGGGATCCCTTCCCGCCTAAACATTTCGGGGGAAGAGGACCGTGGCCGCCTATATAAGTAGCTAAGATTCCCACTGTGAAGGGAATCTACTCATACACTCTGCCACCACTCAAGGAGCAAGAACACTTGCCTCCTGACCCTCCTGAGCTCACCTCCTGAGCTTAGGAACCATTGTACTAGCTCATATCCGAGCTCGCCTGAGGCAAATCCACCAAAGCAGGAAGTAGGGTCTTACACCACAAGGTGGCCCGAACCTGGATAAATTCTTGTGTGTCATGTCCGTTGTTTGCTTGAATCCTTCCACCGAGATGAGAGCGAGGCACTAGGTAGACGTGAGTGGGAGAGATGTTCGTTCACACCCCTGTGTTTGAACTCATTGGGTTTTGCGGAGCCCTGAATCCGACAGATAGGTCTTTAAATCTTGTAGCGCAACGTATGCCTCCGGGGTCCACTCCATGGGCCCTGCCTTGTTCAAGATTTTGAAGAACAACAAGGCACGCTCGGCAGACATGGAAATGAACCTGCTCTGGGCGGCAACACACCCAGTCAACATCTCACGTGTTTAACTGTCTTCGTTACTTGAATCTGCTCGATAACTTTGATCTTGTTATGGTTGGCCTCCATCCCCTGGTGGGACACAAAGAAGTCAGGCAGCTTGCCGGAGGGAACACCAAACGTGCACTTCTCCGGGTTCAGCTTCAAGTTGAGTTTGCGTAGATTTGCAAAGGACTCTTCCAAATCCTGAATGAGAGTCAATCTGTCCATGGTCTTGACCACTATATCATCCATGTAAGCTTTAATATTTTTGTGCAGCAGTGACTCAAAGCCAATCTGTACTGCTCTTGAAAAAGTGGATCCAGCGTTCTTCAACCCGAAAGGCATCCGTACAAAACAGTTCATGCCACATGGGGTTAAGAACGCGGTCTTCTCTTCGTCTTCTTTAGACATGAAGATCTAGTGGTATCCAGAGTAGGCATCCAGGAAGGAAAGGAGGTCACATCCGGAGGTGCAATCCATAATCTAGTCGATGCGCGGCAAGGGGAATGGGTCCTTAGGGCATGCTTTGTTTAGATGTGTGAAATCTATGCAAAGCCTCCATTTCCCATTAACCTTGCGTACCACCACTCGATTTGCCAACCACGTTGGATGCAACACTCCTCTGACCAAACCAGCTGCCTCGAGTGTCTTGATCTCCTCGACAATGAACTATTGCGGCTCCAAAGCTTGCTTCTCAACCTTCTGCTCAATGGGTCGGGCATGTGGGTAGACAGCAAGGTGGTGCTCGATTACCTCCCTGGGAACAACGGGGATGTAAGATGGTCGCCATGCAAACACATCGACATTCGCCTACAGGAAGGCAAGCACGCTTTCCTATTTGTCATCAAGGGTGGCACTGATGGTAAATGTACCGTCAGCGCCAGCCAGCCCCGCTGGGACCTTCATCAAAGCAGGTATAGTAGCCTTGGATCTCTTGCTATTGGAACTCTCCGGCAAGTCATCAATAGGCGCAACGCACTCCAAGGAGGAACACTTCTCGGATTCCTTGCTGGCATCCATGCTAGCTTTCTTCTATTTCTTGCTTTCCTTGGTAGGGGTAGTGATTTCCGCGGCCTCTACCGCAACTACTTCCCGGTACATCTTGTCAACGCATATGACTGCGTCTTTCTTGTCTGATGGAATGGAAATGAAACCCATCGGCCCTGGCATCTTCAGGGTATTGTAGGCATAGTGGGATGTCGCCACGAATTTGTCCAGGGCCGGGTGACCAAGGATTCTATTGTACGACAAGGGGTCAATCACATCAAAGACGATCTTCTCAGTCCGATAGTTTAACTCCCCTCCGAACGTCACCGGTAGCGTGATATTTCCCTTAGGACGACTCCTGCCGGGTTTGATCCCTTGGAACATACCAGTAACCTTGAGATCTTCATCTACTTTTTGGAGTTTGTAGATGACCTTTGGATAGACCAGATTCAACCCGGCCCCACCGTCAGTCAACATCTTTGTGACCTCGAGGTTGCGGATCGTTGGTGAGACCAACAACGACAATCACCCTACCGTGGTGGTGCGGGCATGGTGGTCCTCTTCATTAAAGATGATGGGCATGCAGGATCACTTGAGTGGCTTCCCACAATCAGCCGCTGGCTCTGCGCCATTGACTTCACGCACCCACTGTTTAAGTTGGCGGTGAGAGGAGTGCAAAGATGCACCCCCGTCAATGCACAGGGTGTTAGTGGCTTTCTGGAACTCCTGCTCGCTGGTTTCCTCTTCATCTCCTTCATCACTTTCGTCATCGCAATCCTTCTTCTCGCGGACACTAGCGGGTTTTCCCTAATACTGAGGAGCCTTGCCGAGGTGGCTTGCATTGCCGCCTCGTCCCTTCCCGCTAGCGCCATCCTGTTCTTTCTCCTTGTCACGCTTCTAGTACTCAGCCCTCTACTTCTTGACGAGTTGCTCAACCCGATGACACTCCTGAAGATCATGGTGTTTGGTCCGATCAATCTTGCAATACGGGCCATCACCCTTCCTAGCTTTATCAACCTGATGACACTCTTGAAGATCATGGCTTCCCGGCAATCAGTGCACGTGGTAGCTTCCTTGCTGGGAGCCTGGGCCTTGTCCTTCTTATCGGTACTAGGTGCGACCGATCCTTCAAGTGTCATCATTGCTTTATCCTTGCGCTTCTTGTTACACTTCTTGCCCTTCTTGTTCTGGTTGGTGGCATCGTCGTCGTCCTCAAAGTTGGCCTCACTGCCATCTTCTTCACTAGGAAGTCGCCTCCCCTCTTCCACACAAGCACACTTATCCACCAGAATGTATAGCTCATTCACAGTCTTTGGCAGCCGGACGTTCACCTTGGAACGTATCCCGTGGTTGCGCATGTTGTACTAGAACGCATCTATAACAGCTGCTGGGTGGATGTCTGGAATGTTCCTGTGCACTCGACTGAATGTTACATCCCTAGTTCTGGTAAGCTCTAGACTAGCTAGTCGTGTGAGCATCATGTTTAATTTTCAAATGAACTTGAAATGGGGGATGTTCAAACCTAGCATTAAAAGGAATTCACTAGGTTCAACCAAAATATTTCCAGTAAATCCAAATGGACTTCTAAAAATGTTCATCATTTTTTGAAAATGTTGGAAACAGTAACCAGAGGTGATGCACATTGTTCCATGACATTCTAGATTTTTGAGTTAAATCATATTGTATTTGAGTTGTGGCATTTAAATACTATAAATATTTTTAAATGCTCCAATAATTCTGGAATTGGTTGAGGGACTTTGGCGTAATTCATTTAGTGCCCATAATCATTTTCAGAAGCTTTAGAAATGATTTGGTTAGCAAACCAAATTCAAAACATTTGCAGAAATTAGAAAACGGAATCAAAAGAAAAGAAAGAGAGAAAAGTACCTGGCAGCCCACCTGGCCGGCCAGCCCACCACAGGCAGGGTGGTCTTGTTTCCCATGCAAGTTGGACACATGGTGTGTGCCCGACGCGCGTGCGTGCTCGCAGCTCACCACCTCCTACTTGTCGCTGAGGCCCTGGACGCGTGGATGACCCCCTCCGGTGACTACCTGATCGATCCGACCCCTCACTCGCCGCCCCTTCTCTCTCCCTCACCCTCTCCCTCGCTCTCTCCCGCACGTGGCCGAAGCCACCGCAATCTCGCCGCCGTCGTTTACGTAGCCACTGTCGTCTCCTCCTTTCCTCGATGTGTCCTCGGGGTTTGCCTCGTCTTCCTCATCCGGTATGCCAAGCCACGAACCGCTGGGAGCCGTGTAGCCTCGCCGTAGAGCTCGACTACGGCGGCGACCGTGCGCCCGCTCTGATGCTTCCCCGAGCTTGCTGAGACCTCCAAACGAGCCGCAGTGATCTCCTCTTCTTCTCCCCTTTCTTCCCGTGCTCGATTTCACCCATAGCCATCGCTTCCATCAAGCCTGAGAGCTCGGCTCCGCCGGCCATGTCGCCGCCGTGGCCACAAACGCGTAAGCTCAAAACCGAGAGAGTCACCGTGCTAAGCACATCACCAGGAGGCCGTAGCACCCACTCGTTCACTCTGTCGTCCCCATAGCACCATTCCCAACATCGCCCGAACTCTGACCGCCGCCATTTTGGTCGCCGCCGTTGATTCCGACCACCGCAGCTCCGACCACCACCACGAGTCGATGTGCCTCGCTCCCACGAACACGTAGGAGCAAACCGCGCATCGAATGGTGCCATGTGGAGCTTTTCCGAAGCACCCCGCCACCGTGGCACTTCGCCGGCGGCCTAACTCCGGCAACGACGCCATTCGATTAGTGCTAATGACCCCCCTCGGTCAATGACAGGTGGGCCCAGGGCCATGCCAGATTAGTTTAGTTACTAAACTAATTTTAGTTAACCCACTGAGTCATTGACACGCGGGTCGCACTAGTCAGGTTTGACCAGGACCACTCAGTTGACTTGCTGACATCACCATGATGCATTGCTGACGCAATAATATTTTCTGGATGATTTATTTATTTTTAGAAAATAACCTAAACTTTGAAAAATCTTAGTATTTCAACCGTAGCGCAGAATGAAATAATTTATAGATGAAAAATTATCAGAAAAATTCAATCTATCCATCTGTACCATTTTCATGGATGACAAACCAACTTATGCCTGTTGCATAAGTGAAAACATGATAATGGCATTTAAACTACCTATTATGGAGTTTGCATATGAACCCTTGGCGCATATGAACCTCAATTAAATTGTTGCTAGATGCAATGAGGCAAATCAAAGCATTATTGACATGTCATGATCATACATCATATTTGTTGCATATGCTTGTGTATTGATTGCTGGCACCACCCTTCTTGATAGGTGGGCTTGGGATAGACTAGGTGTAGTGGCACGGTGTACCAAGTGGCACCAAGATTGTGGGCTTGGGAACCCTGTTCACATCGTTTGGGGCCGTGAGCGACACCCCAGCGGATCTCCTTGCGGATGGAACCCGAATAGGCGATAAACGTGGACGAGAGGCTTGGGTGGTTAGTCAGGTCGTGGCCGACTCCCTTGCGAGGCTTCTGTTCAAAGGTTGCCGAGATACATGATGTGTACATGGTGGTAAGTGGCGAGAGCGTGTGTGAAGAAGTACACCCCTGTAGGATTAACATCATGTATTCGAATAGCCGCGTCAACGGTAACGGACTTCTGGGTTGCTTGTACAGTTCATAGACAAGTGAAAGTGGATACTCTAAAATACGCAAGATAAGCGTGAGTGCTATGGATGGCCTTCTCGTAGGGAGATGGGAGCGGTTACATAGTGGTGTATTGATTTCGTGAGTATGTGGACTCGTGTGCGCCACCTCAAAAGAGTGACCAGCAATTGTAGTACAGGATAGCCACTTAGTCAAAGCTGGCTTGCTGCAGTTAAACTTCACCACCCCTTTGTTGATACTGATGCATATGTAGCTAGTTCTGATGTAAGTCTTGATGAGTACATTTGTACTCACATTTGCTTAATTTATGTTTTTGCAGAGAGACTTCAGTCTGACTAGTTGTTCCGCGTGGACTTCGACGTTTAGCTTGTTACCTCAGCTATGATCTTGTACCCTTGGGAGGGTCTTGTAGATAGTCAGGAATTTCAGCCTTTTTCATTTGTAGTTGTCTGTACTCAGACATGTTATGCTTTTGTTGCTTGTATGCTCTGTATGTTGGGTCATGAGACCCATGTTTGTAATATCTGGCTCCTCGGAGCCTAATGAATAAATACTTTGATTCATAGAGTTTTGTTGTGATGCCATGTTGTATTTGCACATATCGAGCATATTGTGTGTATGTTATTGGAATGCTTGGTATGTGTGGGATCCGACACCTAATTGTTTACCCTTGGTAGCCTATCTTATGGGGAAATGCCTCCTAGTGCTTCCACTGAGCCTTGGTAGCTTACTACTACTCTGGAACACATGGATTGACCGGCATGTGTCCTTCCTTGCTCTTGTGCCTGTCCCCTCTGGGGAAATGTCACGCGGTGTATATCGGAGTCCCGTTAGCTTGCTACAGCCCAGCAACACTCGCTGCTGACCCACGCATGCATTGTTGGGTCATGTATGCATGTCCCTGTAATTTAGTGCCACTTTTGGTTTATAACTAGTCATGTCGGCCCAGGTTCTCTGTCATATGGATGCTAGCAACACTATCATATACGTGAGCCAAAATGCACAAACGGTCCCGGGCCAGGTAAGGTGGCACCAGTGGGGATATCGTGCGTGAGGCCACAAAGTGATATGATGTGTTACATGCTAGATGGGTGTGACTTAGGATCGGCGTCCCGACAGCTTTGGTATCAGAGCCTGACTGCCTATAGGATTACCAAGCCAAACTGGTCGAAGTCGAGTCTAGAAATTCTTTAGTTATATAAGGGAATTGATTGTGGTAGGGAACGTAAGGCTCATTTTACTCCTTTACCTTATGACCTTCTGATCTGAGTCACCTTCTTCTTTTCTACGGGGATTAAGAACTAGGCTTGTCATCAAACTATCAGGATCATGTTAATGGTGGATTCAACCCTCAGTTCAGTTCCTATTATTTTTGCGTGTTAAACAGTTGATCTCAGAACCTGGACATTATGGTGTTGAGCGGTTATGCTACCTTTTTGCATGAACCTCGAAATCTTTTTGAGCATTTACAGCCGTTATGCTGTCCGAGTCATCGCAGGTTTCTAAATTGTCTGATGCATTTGCAAATCCCTTCTCCACGTTCCTGATGCTCCTTTGCGCCAGGTTAACCACACTAATCGCCGAGTTGAGGTACTCTGTTACTCGGCATATATGTTGGAGCTATTATTATGACCCTAGGCGTCCTGGAGAATCACCCAGTAATCTAGCAATGCTTTACATTCCTAGTGTGATGATTCTTGCCATCATTCTCGAAAGCATCCTGTGATGCCATTTAGTTTGTAGGCATTCTATTCATGGGTTCTTGAATCCAAGATCCACTCTACTTACCTCGTCTTGATAGTGTTTGATTGTTCCTTTAGGATATTAGTAACCTTGGGATAGTCCTCGAGGTCCGTGGTTATCGTTCTTCCAATACCATGAACCATCATGGAAGAAGTTCTTCTGAACCAAAAGATCACAACCAGAGTGCTCTTGATGAGTTCTCTCGTCGACATTGTGACTCTGCTAATTCTACCTTTCTGCATGGGTTATCCGAAAGAAATATGTTGAAAGTTTGACATGCTAATCTATGCATCCACAACTCAGAAAGTTATATGTTCCTTTGAGTTGTCCCTCTGTAGTTGTATTCTGCCCTCCATCTATCAATTGATAGTTAGGAGTAGTTGTGCATTTGTGTTCATCGCTGCCTATTATTCTTGTGGCCTGTCAAGCCATTCTATTTGGAATGACTAGGAGAAACAAACTCCAGTACCTCGTCCAGTTCTAGGATTGGGTCAAAGTAGTTGTATTCCGCAGATCAGAATGCCAATCCAGCTTCTAGTCTGTTCTACCCTGGAGTGTTACCCTCTTGCATGTCAAGTGTGTCATGGGAATTGCACCACCTCCTGTGAACTCTTGATGCAGTGATACTTCTCACCATCATTATTTATTCCTTGGTTTTCCGTGTTATTGTAACTGGAACACCGACAAGTGAACCGTGATGTGTGAAATCAATACTCCGAGCAACCCTGTTGCTTCATAGTTAATGGATGATAATCTCATTCTTAGCGTGCGGGTTACTGAATCGTCATTCTAAGATTGATCGTGCTACCTAGTCCATTTTTCCTGGTGCACTTGTCGATCAATGAGTTAGGATTGTATCTATCTCTCGCTCTTTTGATCATATCGTCTTGCCCTGAAAAGCAAGATTGCTCTCGAGCTTAATAACATATCGATGGTTCATGATTTCCGAAATATCTTCTCGGAAGTATTACCAGGTTGTTCCCTGACCGTTATGTTGAGCTCGTGATCAAGTTAGTTTTCTTATAAACCACCCCTTCTCCAAGAATCTATGTTGGATACCCTGAGCTAGTTGGTTAAGCTAAACAACAACTTGGAGAGTTGGAAGATAAAAGTTTGATCTAGTTCATTTTGAAGGGATATCTTTTGTGTATGTGTTGAAGAAAGATGATATCTTCATCAATTGATCTTCCTGTTCAGTTGCTGGACCTATCGTCTTATCCTAACTCTGATTTGAGTATGGGCTATTGTCAAATCAAATTAGAATCAACAATGTTCGTAATGTTGTCTTACTCGTGGTTGTCCCTCGAGCATACCCCATTATATCTTTTGGTATGACCAATGCTATCACCTTGTTCACATAATTGTGGAATTACATCTTCATGGATATCTCAATGATTTGTTGTTGAGCCCATCAACATCATTTATCTTGTCCATGATTCATGTTGAACATCTAAGCTAGTATTGGAAACTTGTGTAAACATTCTCTTCGTGTTCCGTTCATGAAGTATATGTTTGATGAAAGAAGTGACTTCCTCTAATTCATGTGCATCTGATTCAAGTTGCCGCCGTGAATTTGAGAAAGTTTATTTTTGCCTCCTCTGAAATAATTCCAAGTCAACCATGCACATGCAAAGTATTATGTGGTTTATTAGACTGATCATCTTCGTTCCATATGAATTCTGTAGCACACCAAGCCACTAATTGATTTGTTCAAGAAGAAGTTCCTTCTTAAGAGCTAGAGTTATGTAAGGACTTCAATACCCTCGATGATGATTGCCAACCTGAACTTGGTAGTGTTTTATTGTAATACTACTACGTGGTCATGCTTGTCTTGGACAGCGTGTCCACATGTATGTAGTAGAACTAGCTCATGTTTTGGAGCTTGCTATCGTATTTCATTCCCGAGAATCCCGCAACGTCAACTCGTCAGTTTGTGTTGCAAACTTTCTTTTCTAGACATGCTGTCTGGAATATCCTATCACCAATCGGATCTGAATCTCAGGCAGATATGATGGTTGGAACATTCCCAACATTGCATTTTGTTCCCAGCTTGCACCCGCCGTTGTGACATTCTACCATGGGCATCCCCTCTAAGTAATTGTTGTTCAGGATCATCTACAAAGGTGGTTCTACCATGGGTCCCATACATTTCTGATGATAAGCAAAACTCATCCATTGCCTTGTCTTCAACAAGGTAGTTCACATCAGTGTGAGTATGCCATTCTTTCGAACTCCTTCAAATGGTAGATTGAGATTTGTCTTTGGCTGGTATAGAAAGTTCCAATGATCTAGGTATCAAAAGTAATTCTTTTTGCCACTTAAGGGAATACTTCTATGAGTCATATCCCCAAGGTGTCCCATTATGGAATCATGGCAATTAGCTCCTCGCTACCTTAGAGCCATGCACCATCTAACTGAAGCATGTAATTGTTGCCTACCAAATTGAACTTTCGTCATATGTTTCTCTCCACTCCTCTGGATGTATGTTGTGCCTGAGCTCAAGAGTGGTTCAATGTCTCATTCCGTGAGTTGATCATGAGTTGCTCGATCTTAGAGAAGATCGATTCCTGTAGAGTTTCCTTTTGTCGTCATAGTGTTGGCATGAATGTCTCGAAAGCAAAGATGTCAAGATCAAGATGATGCAATGAATCAACATCATCGAGAAGGATAGTTGGATCGTGGAGATTGTGATAGTTTGTGTCCCCTCTATCTTCTTACCTCACGTCTTGAATCTCGCAACAAGATTCTTGTTTAGTGGGGGTGAGCTGTCACATCCCAAGTTCTGGTAAGCTCTAGACTAGCTAGTCGTGTGAGCATCATGTTTAATTTTCAAATGAACTTGAAATAAGGGATGTTCAAACCCTAGCATTAAAAGGAACTCACTAGGTTCAACCAAAATATTTTCAGTAAATCCAAATGGACTTCTAAAAATGTTCATCACTCTTGGAAAATGTTGGAAACAATAACCAGAGGTGATGCACATTTTTCCATGACATTCCGGAATTTTGAGTTAAATTATATTGTATTTGAATTGTGGCATTTAAATACTATAAATATTTTTAAATGCTCCAATAATTCTGGAATTGGTTGTGGGACTTTGGCATATTTCATTTAGTGCCCATAATCATTTTCAGAAGCTTTAGAAATGATTTGGTTAGCAAACCAAATTCAAAACATTTGAAGAAATTAGAAAACAGAAACAAAAGAAAAGAAAGAGAGAAAAGTACCTAGCAGCCCACCTAGCTGGCCCAGCCCACCAGGGGCAGGGTGGTCTTCTTCCCCGTGCCAGTCGGACACAGAGCGTGTGCCCGACGCGTGCGTGCTCGCATCTCACCACCTCCTGCTTGCCACAGCGGCCGTGGACGCGTGGATGACCCGCTCCGGTGACGTCCTGATTGATTCGACCCCTCACTCGCCGCCCCTGCGCTCTCCCTCACCCTCTCCCTCGCTCTCTCCCGCGCGTGGCCGAAGCAACCGCAATATCGCCGCCGTTGTTTACGTAGCCACCGTCGTCGCCTCCTTTCCCCGACGTGTCCTCAGGGTCCGCCTCATCTTCCTCGCCCGGTACGCCAAGCCACGCACCACCGATAGCCGTGTAGCCTCACCATCGAGCTCGACTCCTCCGCCTCTGCAACGAGATCGTCGGCGACTGTGCGCCCGCTCCGATGCTTCCACGAGCTTGCTAAGACCTCCAAAAGAACCACAGTGAGCAACTCTTCTTCTCCCCTTTATTCCCGTGCTCGATTTCACCCATAGTCGTCGCTTCCATCAAGCCCGAGAGCTCGGCTCCGTCGGCCATGTCGCCCCGTGGCCACAAGCGCGTAAGCTCAAAACTAAGCGCGTCACTATGCTCAGCACATCACCAGGAGGCCGTAGCACCTGGCCGTTTGCTCCGTCGTGCCCCACAGCACCATTCTCAAACTAGCTCGAACTCCCGTCGCCGCCATTTCGGTCGCCACCGTTGATTCCTACCACTGCAGCTCCGACCACCACCACTAGTCGATGTGCCTCGCTGCCAGGAACACGTAGGAGCAAACCGCACATCGAATGGTGCCCTGTGGAGCTTTTCCGAAGCACCTCGCCGCCACGGCACCTCGCCGCCGGCCTAACTCCAGCGACAACGCCGTTTAGTTAGTGCTAATGACCCCCCTTGGTCAATGACAGGTGGGCCCAGGGCCCAGCCAGATTAGTTTAGTTACTAAACTAATTTTAGTTAACCCACTGAGTCACTAACACGCGGGTCCCACTGGTCAGGTTTGACCTGGACCTCCCAATTGACCTGCTGACATCACCGTGACGCATTGCTAACGCTGTAATATTTTCTGGATTTTAAATAAATCTAAATGATTTTTTTTATTTTCAGAAAATAACCTAAACTTTGATAAATCATAGTAATTCGACCGTAGCTCAGAATGAAATAATTTATATATGAAAAATTATGAGAAAAATTCAATCTATCCATTTGTACCATTTTCATGCATGACAAACCAATTTATGCCTGCTGTATAAGTGAAAACATGATAATGGCATTTAAACTACCTATTATGGAGTTTGCATATGAACCCTTGGCTCATATGAACCTCAATTAAATTGTTGCTACATGCATTGAGGCAAATCAAAGAATTATTGACATGTCATGATCATACATCATATTTGTTGCATATGCTTGTGTATTGATTGCCGGCACCGCCCTTCTCAATAGGTCCAGATCCGGAGACCGTTCCAGAGTACCTGTCAGAGGAATAGTGCTCTACTATTAATCAACCAGGCAAGCAAAACCCCCTTGTTCATTCCGATACAATCCCACTCTCTCGCTCCTACTCTCTTTTACTGCATTAGGACAATAACGATTCAACTGTTACATGCTGCGGTAGTTGAACCCCTTTCCACTGCATGACCTATCTTTGCCACAGTAAATAGTTGAAACCGACTAGCATGAGTAGGAGTTGTTTGAGCCATTATGTGCCTAATCATTCATGTTTGTTTGTCATGCCCGGTACTGCTTAGAGTTGAGTCAGGCCTGATTCATCGGGGATAAACTGGAATGTGGTGAACATGTTTTATTGTTGAGAGCTAAGTGTGTGAACACGATTTTGTAAAGGTAGTCGTCAGAGGCCATGTAGGAGTACATGGTGGATTGCCTCATTGTAATCGTCCTCAGGAACTGAGTTCTGTGTTTGTGACCCACGAACAGTTACTACTATGCATTGGGTTTCGATAACTCGACCCATCTCGGCTTATTAATCAACCTGATCTCTGTCCAGGAGTTGCAATTAGTTTCTGGTGTTTCTAGGTAGTGCTAGTAGTCTACCAAGTGGCACCCGATACAGGTGGGCTTGGGACATACTAGGTGCAGTGTCACTATGTACCAAGTGGCACCCGGATGGTGGGCTTGGGAACCCTGGTCACATCGTTTGGGGCTTGCGTGGTTAGAGGCTTGCGTGGTTAGTCATGTCATGGCCGACTCCCTCGCCAGGCTTCCGCTTGAAGGTTGTCGAGATACACGATGCATACATGGTGGTAAGTGGCGAGAGCGTGTGTGAAGAAGTACACCCTGCAGGGTCAACATCATCTATTCGAATAGTCGCGTCCATGGTAAAGGACTTCTGGGTTGCCTGTACAGTTCATAGACAAGTGAAAGTGGATACTCTAAAATCCGCAAGATAAGTGTGAGTGCTATGGATGGCCTTCTCGTAGGGAGACGGGAGCGGATCCATATTGGTGTATTGATTTGGTGAATATGTTGACTCGTGTGCGCCACCTCAAAACAATTACCAACAATCATAGTACATGATAGCCACTGAATCAAACCTGGCTTGCTGCAGTTAAACTCCACCACCCCTTTGTTGATACTGATGCATATGTAGCTAGTTCTGATGTAAGTCTTGCTGAGTACATTTGTACTCACGTTTGCTTCATTTATGTTTTTGCAGAGAGACTTCAGTCTCACTAGTGGTTCCGCGTGGACTTCCACGTTTAGCTCGTTACCTCAGCGACGATCTTGTACCCTTGGGAGGGTCTTGTTGATAGTCAGGCTTCTCAGCCTTTTTCATTTATAGTTGTCTATACTTAGACATGTTATGCTTCTGTTGCTTGTATGTTCTGTATGTTGGGTCATGAGACCCATGTTTGTAATATCTGGCCCCTCAGAGCCTAATGAATAAATACTTTGATTCATAGAGTTTTGTTGTGATGCCATGTTGTATTTGCACATATCGAGCATATTGTCTGTATGTTATTGAAATGCTTTGTATGTGTGGGATCTGACACCTAGTTGTTTACCCTTGGTAGCCTATCTTATGGGGAAATGCTTCCTAGTGCTTCCACCGAGCCTTGGTAGCTTGCTACTGCTCCGGAACACATGGATTGACCGGCATGTGTCCTTCCTTGCTCCCGTGTCTGTCCCCTCTGGCGAAATGTCACGTGGTGTATACCGGAGTCCTGTTAGCTTGCTACAGCCCGACAACACTCGCTGCTAATCGACACGTGCATTGTTGGGTCATGTATGCATGTCCCTGTAATTTAATGCCACTTTTGGTTTATAACTAATCATGCCGGCCCGGGTTCTCTGTCATATGGATGCTAGCGACGCTATCATATACATGAGCCAAAATGCGCAAACAGTCCTAGGCTAGGTAAGGTGGCACCCGTGGGGATACCGTGCGTGAGGCCGCAAAGTGATATGATGTGTTACATGCTAGACCGGTGTGTAACGCCCCGGACACACCCGCCGGTGGTCGTTACTCCCGGCGCGATCTAGACTGGCCTCACATATCAATACTAGTCTTTTCTGCGCACTTTGTCCTCACTCATGCGCACCCGGGAGCAACTTCCCGGTCGGTCACCCATCCTGAAACTACTCCAAGCTGAGCACGCTTAACTTTGGAGTTCTATCCGAATGGGCTCCCAGAAAAGAAGGAATTCCTTATTGATATGAGTAGTCTATCATCCCTAATAAGCCAGGCTATCCCATACACCCACACTCAGAGGAACCGACGTCCTCGTCGGGCCACAGAAACGTTCCCTCTTGGCACAACCGTCTGTGCTTCCAGGACAGCACATGTGCCATGCCGTGTGCCACGACGGGTCACAAACGTCATGCACAACATGACTGCAAACTGTCTTGCAAACATCCGTGTAACCGCGAGGGTCTGCTCTGATACCAACTTGTAACGCCCCGGACACACCCGCCGGTGGTCGTTACTCCCGGCGGGATCTAGACTGGCCTCACATATCAATACTAGTCTTTTCTGCGCACTTTGTCCTCACTCATGCGCACCCGGGAGCAACTTCTCGGTCGGTCACCCATCCTGAAACTACTCCAAGCTGAGCACGCTTAACTTTGGAGTTCTATCCGAATGGGCTCCCAGAAAAGAAGGAATTCCTTATTGATATGAGTAGTCTATCATCCCTAATAAGCCAGGCTATCACACGGTGTGACTTAGGATCGGGGTCCCAACACTGAAGCTCTGCATGTACTTCTGCAAGCTCTCTTCTTCTTTCTGCCGGAGGAGCTGCAAGTCGCTGGGCCACCCTGGTTCTTGATGGCCGCTTGTGAAGGCGCCAACGAACTCATGACATAGGTCAGCCGAGGTCGAGATGGAGTTCTCTAGTAGGTGCATCAGCCAAGACCTCACATTTGGCTTGAGTGCCAAAGGGAAGTTATTGGTGAACACCTTCTCGTCTCTTCCCCCGGCAGCTTGAAAAGCGATGGTGTAGATGCTCAAGAACTCTGCCGGGTTCAGTCTTCCATTGTACTTCTCTGGTATCTCTGGCTTGAATATGCGAGTAGATGGCCAACGGACTTGCCGCAGATCACGGGTGAAGGCGGGGCATCCTACCACGAAAGGCAGGTACCCACTCTCTCCGGGCGCGGGTTCGTCGACGTCGGGGCCATTGCGCCTATCAGACTGGCAGTGGGTTCCGCGACATCATTCGATGGTGACGCGTGTGTCTTCCCCCCACCTATCCTCCAGGACTCATGTGATAGTCTGTCTTATTATGGATGGTAGACTATTCACATCAATAAATAATTCCTTCTTTTCCGGAAGCCCATTCGGACAGAACTCCAAAGTTAAGTGTGCTCAGCTTGGAGTAGTTTCAGGGTTGGTGACCGACCGTGAAGTTGGTCCCGAGTGCGCACGACTGAGGGGCCAGTCTACATCCTGGCATGTCGGATTTCGGGTTCAGGCAAAACCCTTAAGGTTCGAACTCTGGGTTGCGCACAAAGATCTCTCCTTCCGCCCTAGCTCGTCTACTCAACAGCCCTAAGCCTAGCTCGTCAGATCCAATGAACAAGAGACACAAGATTTATACTGGTTCGGGCCACCGTTGTGGTGTAACACCCTAATCCAGTGTGGTGTTGTGGATGACCTTGTAGGCAGAGGAAGAACTAGTACATTGATGAACTGCCTCCTGGGGAGAGGTGTTCTTGAGCTCGGGTGAGCTTGTGGTGTGTGAGAGGTCTCGATGATCCGATCCCCTCTATGATGGCAGCTAGGCCCTATTTATAGTGGCTAGGGTCCTCTTCCCCAATATTGAGCAGGAAGGAATCCCACAACGGCCAAATTTGAAGGGGGTAGCTAGAACAAGCTATCCTAACAAAAGGTGGTCTTCGCCTGCCAAAGGCTCTGGTGATGACGCCGCCATGGGCTCCGCGATGACCTCCGTCTTGCCGTCCAGCTGGTCCTCATCTCGTTGCACCGATATGGAAACCTTTGCCTGACGCCTCGGAACTCCTCGCCTGCACCTGCTCCTTTAGCACCAAAGAGGAAACTGGCACTCTGCACCCGCTGGCGCCCGCCTGGCCTTGGTCGTCACCGCTCACGTCACGAGGACCTCGCGAGGTACCCCTTTCCTTGATATATCCGATCCTCGTGAGCCGGCCTAGCGAGGCCGCCAAAGGGGATGTCTTGCATCGTCCGCCTCGTGAGGCTTATCCCCTCGCGAGGTTCTTGGGTGGTTGCTGAAGATGCTGGGTCGTACCAGGCCGCCTTGTGAGCCACGCCCTGGGCCGCAGGCAGGCAAGTCTGGGTACCCCCGTTCCCAGGATGCTGACAGTAGCCCCCGGGCCCAAGGCACGCTCGGGCTTGGCTTCACGGCAATGCCAAGAACCAAGTGTGGAGTACCGCAGGCCCCAAAGCCTGCGGCCTTGTTTGGCGCGTGGCGCTCGATGGGACGTGTGCGTCTCCTCTTCCCCACGCAGCCTTGGTGACTACGCGACCCGTCAAGTCTCTGCGTGCACAGCGGACCATCATTACCTGCATTTATGGGGGGCCAGCAATTGGCCTTCCTCTGGCTATAAATAGGGCGGCAGGCTGAGCCCTTGCCGCCCATCTTCTTCCTCCGTTCCCCTTGCTCCTTCACTTGACCGAACCGCCCATGGTGTCGCCCAGGATGTACTCGTCCGTGGAGAAGGGGAAGGCTTAGCAGGAGGGGCTTGGCTCACCACTAGCTAATATAGGGCGAGGTCGTCCTCGTAAGTGTGTCGCGACCCCCGTCGAGGCCGTGAGCGGGCATGGGCGGACCCCCTACAGCGCCCGTAGCCACCCTTGGTAGCCGATGTGACGGTCCTTTAGGCGGTGGGAGCCGTCGTGGCGTTGGCGATCCGGTGAACGGAGGGAGGCGTTCTGAGGTTGTCAGACCTCCCCAGCCACATTCCCACCTGGCAGAGGCGGCGCTGGAGTTCATCGTGTGGTCGGAGAGCCCAGCCACCACCAGGCTCCATCTCCTGCGCTCCTTGGCTGATGAACTCCTTGATGCGAGCTCCGGGGCTTTTGGCTGCAGGCGGATGGTTGTTGCAGCAGGGCGTCATGGGTCCTGGTGGAGGTCTCCGCCTCGGGCGCTATGGCTTTGGCCCGAGGCTGGCAGACGTTCGCCCGCGCGCGCAGTTTGGGCGGCCGATGCACCCTTCACTTCAAGTCCGCGACGACTCGACCCGCTTCATGAGGGTGTTTGGAGAAGACGGGCGCCGGGCCGAGTGCTGCCCCGAGGACAACGGTGGCGTTGTGGTGCTTGGCCTGGACGATGGTCGTAGCTCATCTAGATACGATGGCTCCTCCTTCAACGGCAGCTCCAGCGGCGGTGGCTATGACCAGCCGCCACGCCTCTGCGCTCGCCTGGAGTGCGGCGCTAGGTCATCTCATCATCACGCTCGGGTGAAGCGTGAAGAGGGCTCTACCTGAGCTTGAGGCATAGGTCATCGCGAGCAACCGGGCCCCGAGGGTCGATGTCAGCCGTTCTTAGTCTCTCTTCTTTTGTCCTGCATCATTTGATCAAACAAGCATGAAGCCCTAGGGGGCATGTAACGAACTGTGGCTTCATGACATTTAGCACCATGCATAGTGTCCCTGCCTATTGTCGTGCTATCCGTGTTTTACATGTCCTTAGGGTGACGAGACTTATCTTGATGTGCTCGGGATTGCTCTCATCTTGTGTCGTTCGACCCTTCGTGAGGCTACAAAAACTCGTTAGGATATTATCTTTTACTGCCCGAGGCCTTTGACGCAGGTCGAGCGTGATCGGCCGCCCCTTGTCGCGGTACCCGTGGGGCACGGACGTTAGAATGGGGGGCGTGTCAGTTATGAACCCCTGTTAGGGCGCCTCGTGAAGGCTAAAGAGGAGGGCGCGCCGAGTAGAGCGTCGTGCAACTGCCGCTCTCCCTGGGCTAGCCCGAAAGCCAGGGAAGAACCACAGGGAATTTAAGAGAAAAATCGTAGAGGGGAATCAAAACCAAAAAATCGAGGAACACCAGAACCTTCAACATCCATTAAAAGGGAGAAGATAGGAACAAGCCAACTCCAGAAAGCAAATGAACGGCCGCGTCCGGCACCTAATCTAGTCTTCTCACTAGCGCGGAGCTAAGTGCTGCCACTAGGACGTGGGAGGGAGCCCTCGAGGCCCGTGGGCGGCTCTATGGAGACTCCAGGGCGTGTACAGCCCCACTCATTATTATGTGAGAGTGTCACGAGTGGAGATCTTCACAGGACGGAGCCTTACTTCACAGGCACTGGGCCTTGGCTTCTCAGGAGCGAGGGCCTTGTTCCTCGCAGGCACGGAGCATAGTCTTCTCAGGCGCGAGGGCCTTGTTCCTCACAGGCACGGAGCCTAGTATTCTCAGGCGCGAGGGCCTTGCTCCTCGCAGGCACGGAGCCTAGTCTTCTCAGGCGCGAGGGCCTTGTTCCTTGCAGGCACGGAGCCTAGTCTTCTCAGGCGCAAGGTCCTTGTTCCTCCCAGGCATGGAGCCTAGTCTTCTCAGGCGCAAGGTCCTTGTTTCACGGGTAGAACCTCCTGAGGTACCGGATATTCCATGCATTCAGGACGGGGATGCCGTCTCCTGTTTCCAGGAAAATAGCGCCGGGTCTGGAGACGTGGGTGATCTTGAATGGCCCTTCCCACATGGACGACAGCTTGTGCAGTCCTTCTCTGAAGAGGACCCTCTTTATAACGAGGTCACCTACCTCAAGCGTCCCCGGGGCGAATGTTGCGGCAGTGGTACCGCTGCAGCGCCTGCTATCTTGCTGCTCGAAGTGAAGCGTCGCCCCGACGCTCCTTCCCCAGCACGTGGTCTGTCCCCTGCGCTGCGCCTTGTTGTGCTTTGTCAAATGCTAAGACCCGCGGCGACCGGTGCCTCGCCTCGTGAGGGAGGACTGCCTCAGCTCCGTAGACGAGGAAGAATAGGGTCTCGCCGGTTGGCTTGGTGGCGGTGGTTCGAATTGACCATATCGCAGACTGGAGCTCGTCGTGCCAACCCCTTCCACAGGCTTCGAGCTTATTCTTGAAGGTCCGGGTCTTGAGGCTCCTCAGGACCTCTGCGTTGGCGCGCTCGGCCTGGCCGTTGCTCCTGGGGTCTGCTACAGAGGCATAGCAAATCTGCGTTCTGAGGTTAGCACATTATGTCTTGAACAGGTTACTAGTGAACTGCGAACCGTTGTCGGTGATGATGCGGTTAGGGACCCCGAACCGGTTTACGAGGCCCTTTATGAACTTGACCGCGGAGCCGGATGGGATGGTTCGGGCCGCTTCCACCTTAGCCCATTTGGTAATCTTGTCGATGGCGACGTAGAGGCAGCAGTAGCCCCCGGGCGCTCGTGGGAAAAGGCCTAGGATGTCAAGCCCCCAGACCGCGAACGGCCAGGAGAGTGGTATAGTCCGCAGGCCCTGAGCCGGCTGATGGATTTGTTTGGCATGGAACTGGCAGGCCTTGCAAGACTTCACTAGCTCGGCCGCATCGTTGAGTGACGTGGGCCAGTAAAAGCCGCTGCGGAATGCCTTGCCGACTAGGGTGCGCAATGATGAGTGATGTCTGTAGTCTCTAGCATGGATGTCGGCTAGCAGCTCGCCTCCCTGCTCCGTAGAGATGCATCGTCAAGAAACGTCATTTGGTCGCCTCCTGTAGAGCTCACCGTCTTGGATGTAGTATGTCATAGCCTGTCGGGCCACGCGTTCGGCATCCTCCTCCTTCTCTGGTAACACCCCTCGCACTAGCTATGACTTGAATTCTTCGGTCCAGCATCCCTCCTGAGGCTCGAGCGCCAGGAGCAAGCGAGCTCCTGAGATCGTGCCACAGGCGGGAGCTCCCGAGGCTGGTGGCTGGGGGAGTTCTTCCTGAGGCTTCACCGATCCTTCTCGCGGGGGTGAAGCCGACGGTTTGAGGAGCCTTTCCTCGAAGACGCCGGGCTTGTGGGTCAGGCGCCTAGATACTCTCTTGGCGATGTTGTCAGCCTCCTTGTTAGTGCCACGGGGAACATGTTTCAGTTCCAGGCCCAAGAACTGCTTCTCCATTTTGCGTACCTCCGCGAGGTATGCCTCCATGTGCTCGTCCCTTGGCTCATATACCTTGTTGGAGAAGTTGACGAGGAGCTGGGAGTCACCCTTGACGACAAGGCGCTTCACTCCCAACGCTATCGCTGCCTTGAGACCGGTGATGAGGCCTTCGTCTTCCGCGATGTTTTTCGAGACCTTGTCCCCTGGCCGAAAGCAGAGCTGCATGGCATAGTATAGCTTCTCTTCAGTTGGCGATATGAGCACAACCCCAGCCCCTGCGCCCTGGCGGGCGAACGCGCCGTCAAAGTACATGACCTAGCCATCAGGTGCTTCGCTTCCAGATAAGAGGGACTGGTTCGGGCTCACTTCAGGTCCTTGGGCGTCAGTCCATTCGGCCACGAAGTCAGCAAGCGCGGCCCCCTTGATGACTCTGGTGGTGCTGAACTCTAGCTGGAACGCCTGCAGCTCTATGTTCCACTCTGCGCCCTTCCTGCCGCGGTTGGGCTCCGGAGTACCCTTTCTAGGGGGTAAGCTGAGACGACCTTGATGGGGTGGCCTTGGAAGTAGTGACGCAGCTTACGTGAAACAACGAGGAGCGCAAGCAAGAACTTCTGTGGCATGAGGTAGCGTGCTCGGGCATCGCGGAGCACCGTGCTGATGAAGTATACTGGGTGCTCGACGAGGATGGAGCCCGGACTCTCTTGCGGCTGTGTGATCTGGGAAGGTGTCCCAGGAATTTGGTCGTGGGTTGGGGCAGCCTCGGCCTCAGAGAGGTCGGCTTGTATGTCGCGGCCATCTTCTGGCCCTGTCGGGACCTCGGGAGTGCCCTCCTTGGGCTGCAAGGTATTGTCTTGACGCACCTCTCGAATGGCCACCAGCGCTGCACTAGCTGAATGTGGCATCGCTGCCAGGTAAAGTACCAATGGCTCTTGAGGCTTGGGTGCCACCACCACTGGAGGGCTGGTGAGGTATCTCTTGAGGTCTTCGAACGCTGCATCAGCCTCAGGGGTCCATTCGAATGGGCCCTTCCTTTTCATCAGCTTGAAGAAGGGGAGGCCTCTCTCCCCTTGCTTGGAGATGAAACGCCCCAGCGACGTTACACAGCCAGCTAGCTTCTGCATCTCCTTGAGGTTCTTGGGCAGACTCATCTTTTCTATGGCCTTGACCTTCTCGGGGTTTGCCTCGATTCCTCGGTGCGAACGAGGAAGCCCAAGAGCTTGCCTGAAGGGACTCCAAACACACACTTCTTCGGGTTGAGCCGCAGGTCTACCTTGCGTAGGTTGGCGAAAGTCTCTTCCAGATCTGTGATAAGGGTTGAGGCCTCCAGAGATTTTACCATGATGTCGTCCACATACGCCTCAGCGTTCTTCCCGATTTGTTTTCCCAGTGCGATGTGCATTAACCACTGGAAGGTTGCTCCTGCATTCCGTAACCCAAACCACATGCAGGTGTAGCAGTACACCCCGCATGGGGTGAGGAAGGCGGTCTTCTCGACATCTCCGAGCGCCTCCTGATCTGGTGGTATCCTGAGAAGGCATCCAGGAAACACACCAAGTCGCACTCGATGGTGGAGTCGACGATTTGATCGATGCGTGGCAGAGGGAACGGATCTTGCGGGCAAGCTTTGTTGAGGTTGGTGAAGTCGACGCACATGCGCTCATTTCCTCCTTTCTTGGGCACGACGACGGGATTTTCCAACCACTCCGGGTACTGGACTATGCGGATGACACCCACCGCCTCTAGCTTACGAGTGTCCTGCACGATGAAGGACTGCTTCTCCGTGGATTCGCGCCTGGCCTTCTGCTTGACGGGGCGCATGTTACGGCATACGTTTAGGTGATGCTCGATCACATCTCTTTGGACTCCTGTCAGGTCCTTGGGTTCCCACGCGAACACATGCCTGTTCATGCGCAGGAACCCAACCAGCGCCTCCTTGTGAGCTGGGGGAAGGCCAGCTCATACGGTGAAGGCGACGCCTGACGGCTCGTCCTCATCCACCAGCACCAGTGTTGTCTCAGCTTGGTCTTGGGACATAAGCTGCTTCTTCTTGGCGGGGGCAGCCCCCTTGGTCCCAGGGGCGGCTTCCTCGGCGGGACGTGCTACCCCAGCGGTCCGGAAGATGTGCTGGAGGGCCGCCAGGGCTTCTTTGGCGTCCCCCATCACGGTAAGGACTCCGCTGCTCCCCAACATCTTCATGAGATTATAGGTCGGGTGGGTTGCGCCCATGAACTGAGCTAGCACCGGGTACCCGAGGATGGCGTTGAACGGGAGAACAATTCGGGCGATGTCGAAGTCGATCAGCTCGGTGCGGTAGTAGTCTCGGGTGCTGAAGGTGACCGGAAGGCGGATCTGCCCTAGGGGGCTGGTAGAACTGCTGCCGACCCCAGAGAAGGGTTTGGTGGGGCATAGCCGCTCAAGTGGCACTTGGAGCAAGCTAAAAGCTTCCACCAAGAGCATGTTGAGGCCAGCCCTGTCGTCGATGAGGGTCTTGGTGACTGCCACATTCCAAATGGTGGCGGTGCAGAGCATCGGGAGAGCGCCGGAGCCCGCTGTGGAGGCGGGGCGGTCTTCTTAGTCGAAGTCGAGGCCGGCCTTGGGAGAAACCCACCCAGGAGGAGCCCCTTGCGTAAGGAGGCGACTCCCGTTTGGTGAAAGATCTACTTGATGTGTCGGCTGGAGGGTGGTGCTTGGGAGACGCCGAGGAGGGTCGCGATGGCGTGGGGCGCCGGAGCCCCGAAGCGCGCGAGGAACAGGCCGCGCAGCTCTTCCCAGGACGCCACGAATAATTCTGGCAAGCTGAAAAACCGGGCACGTGGCACGTTGGTGAGTGCCATGGGGAGACAGGTGGCCATGACCTTTTCGTCGCCGCCATCCGCCAAGATGGCCTCATCGTAGGCCTGGAGGAAGACAAGCGGGTTGGCCGCCCCGTCGTAGCATGGCGGCAGATTCGGCCTGAACTTGGGTGGTCACTGTACCCACTGCAAGGCGGGGGCGAAGGCCCGATAGCCGCGCGCGGCCACCAAGCCCGTCGGAGGAGGGACGCCCGCCATGAGAACTTGATGAGCGGAGAGTGGGACGGACGGGGAGAAAATTTCGGCACACCCCTATTTGGCGCGCCAAATGACAGATTTTGGATTCCAGCAAAACCCTTAAGGTTCGAACTCTGGGGTGCGCACGAAGATCTCTCCTTCCGCCCTAGCTCGTCTACTCAACAACCCTTAGCCTAGCTCGTCAGATCCAATGAACATGAGACACAAAATTTATACTGGTTCGGGCCACCGTTGTGGTGTAACACCCTAATCCAGTGTGGTGTTGTGGATGGCCTTGTAGGCAGAGGAAGAACTAGTACATCGATGAACTACCTCCTGGGGAGAGGTGTTCTTGAGCTCGGGTAAGCTTGTGGTGTGTGAGAGGTCTCGATGATCCGATCCCATCTATGATGGCGGCTAGGCCCTATTTATAGTGGCCAGGGTCCTCTTCCCCAATAATGAGCGGGAAGGAATCCCACAACGGCCAAATTTGAAGGGGGCCAGCTAGTACAAGCTATCCTGACAAAAGGTGGTCTTCGCCTGCCAGAGGCTCTAGTGGTGACGCCGCAGTGGGCTCCACGATGACCTCCGTCTTGCCGTCCAGTTGGTCCTGGTCTTGTTGCACCGATATGGAAACCTTTGCCTGACGCCTCGGGAGTCCTCGCCTGCACCTGCCCCTTCAGCACCAAAGAGGAAAGTGGCATTCTGCGCCCGCTGGCGCCCGCCTGGCCTTGGTCGTCACAGCCCACGTCACGAGGACCTCGCGAGGTACCCCTTGCCTTGATATCTCTGATCCTCGTGAGCCGGCCTAGCGAGGCCGCCCCAGGAGATGTCTTGCATCGTCAGTCTTGCGAGGCTTGGCCCCTCGCGAGGGTCTTGAGTGGTTGCTGAAGATGATGGGCCGTACCAGGTGATATGTCTCCAACGTATCTATAATTTTTTATTGTTCCATGCTATTATTTATGAAGTCTTGGATGTTTAATGGGCTTTATCATTCACTTTTATATCATTTTGGGGCTAACCTACTAACCCAAAGGCCCAGTCCAGATTGCTGTTTTTTTTGCCTATTTTAGGGTTTTGCAGAAAAGGAATATCAAACGGAGTCCAAACGGAATGAAACCTTCGCGAGAGATATTTTCGGAGAAAATTACGCACGCGAAACGTCAGGACCAAGTCAGGGGACAGCTAGGCTGTCTTCGAGGGTGGGGGTGCGCCCCCCTTCCCAGGGCGCGCCCCCCTGCCTCGAGGCTGGCCCGTGTGGCCCCCGGTGCCCTCCTTCTTCCTATATATACCTACGTACCCCAGAAACTCCATACGCAGAGAGAAAACCCTAATTCCACCGCCGTAGCTTCTATTCCCGTGGAGATCCCATCTTGGTGCATGTTCAGGGAGGGGGATCCATCACGGAGGCCTTCATCATCATCATCATCGCCCTCACCATGAGTTGTGAGTAGTTTACCACAGACCGTCGGGTCCATAGCTAGTATCTAGATGGCTTCTTCTCTCTCTCTGGATCTCAATACAAAGTTATCCTCGGTCTTCGAGGAGATCTATTCGATTTAATCTCGTTTTGCGGTGTGTTTGACGAGATCCAATGAATTGTGAGTTTATGATCAAGCTTATAATTGAAATATATTTGGTTCTTCTCTGAACTTCTTATGTGTGCTCATAATATCCTTGCAAGTCTCTTCGAATTATTGGTTTGGTTTGGCCTACTAGATCTATAGTTCTTGCAATGGGAGAAGTGCTTGGCTTTGGGTTCAATCTTGCGGTGTCCTTTCCCAGTGACAGTAGGGGCAGCAAGGCACGTATTGTATTGTTGCCATCGAGGATAAAAAGATGGGGTTTTCATCATATTGCTTGAGTTTATCCCACTACATCATGTCATCTTTCTTAAGGCGTTACTCTGTTCGTATGAACTCAATACACTAGATGCATGCTGGATAGCGGTCGATGTGTGGAGTAATAATAGTAGATGCAAAATCGTTTTGGCCTACTTGTCTCGGACGTGATGCCTATATACAATGATCATGCCTAGATAGTCTCATAATTATTCGCTTTTCAATCAATTGCTCGACAGTAATTTGTTTACCCGCCGTAGAATATCGCTATCATGAGAGAAGCCACTAGAGAAAACTATGGCCCCCGGGTCTATTCTCAACATATCAATCTACATCTACTTTACTTTTACCGCTTTTATTTGATGTTTTATTAAACTAAAAATACCAAAAATATAATTATCATCTCTATCAGATCTCACTCTCGTAAGTGACGTAAAGGGATTGACAACCCCTTATCGTGTTTACTACGAAGTTCTTATTTGTTTGTGCAGGTGCGAGGGACTCGCGCGTGGTCTCCTACTGGATTGATACCTTGGTTCTCAAAAACTGAGGGAAATACTTACGCTACTGTGCTGCATCTCCCTTTCCTCTTCAAGGGAATACAACGCAAGGTCAAGAGGTAGCAAGAAGAATTTCTGGCGCCGTTGCCGGGGAGGCTTACGCAAAAGTCATATACCAAGTACCTATCACAAACCCTTATCCTTCGCATTACATTTATTTGCCTCTCGTTTTCCTCTCTCCCACTTCACCCTTGCCGTTTTATTTGCCCTTCTTCCATCGTGTGTTTTTCGTTCGCTTGCTTCTTGTTTGCTTGTGTGTGTTGAATTGCTTGTTTGTCACTATGGCTTAGAACAATAGCAAATTGTGTGACTTCTCCAATACCAACAACAATGATTTTATTAGCTATCCGATTGCTCCTATTACCGATGCTGAATCTTGTGAGATCAATGTTGCTTTGTTGAATCTTGTCATGAAACATCAATTCTCCGGCCTTCCTAGTGAAGATGACGCTACCCACCTAAACAACTTTATTGATTTGTGTGATATGCAAAAGAAAAGGGATACGGATAACGATATTGTTAAATTGAAGTTATTTCTGTTTTCACTTAGAGATCGTGCTAAAACATGGTTTTCCTCTTTGCCTAGAAATAGTATTGATTCGTGGAATAAGTGCAAACATGCTTTTATCTCTAAGTATTTCCCTCCTTCTGAGATCATCTCTCTTAGAAACGATATTATGAATTTTAAGCAACTAGATCATGAGCATGTTGCACAAGCTTGGGAGAGAATGAAATTGATGATACGTAATTGCCCTACACATGGTTTGAATCTATGGATGATTATTCAGAACTTTTATGCTGGCTTGAATTTTGCTTCTAGAAATCTTTTAGATTCAGCCGCCGGAGGCACTTTCATGGAAACTACCTTAGGAGAAGCTACCAAACTCCTAGATAATATTATGGTTAATTATTCTCAATGGCACACCGAAAGATCTACTAGTAAAAAAGTGCATGCAATCGAAGAAATTAGTGTTTTCAGTGGAAAGATGGATGAACTTATGAAATTGTTTGCTGCTAAAAGTGCTTCTTGTGATCCTAATGATATGCCTTTGTCCACTTTGATTGAGAATAACAATGAATCTTTGGATGTGAATTTTGTTGGTAGGAATAATTTTGGTAACAATGCTTATAGAGGTAATTTTAATCCTAGGCCTTTTCCTAGTAATTCCTCTAATAATTTTGGTAATTCCTACAACAACTCTTATGGAAACATGCCTTCTGAATTTGAAACTAGTGTTAAGGAGTTTATGATCTCGCAAAAGAATTTCAATGCTATGCTTGAAGAGAAATTGCTTAAAGTTGATGAATTGGCTAGAAGTGTGGATAGAATTACTCTTGATGTTGATTCTTTGAAACTTAGATCTATCCCACCTAAACATTATATCAATGAGCCACTCAAAGCCATGAGAATTTCCATTGATGAATGCAAAGAAAGAACCGCTAGAATGCGTGCTAAAAGAGAGAATTATATTAAATCGTGTTCTTCTAGTTATCATGGAAATAAAGATGAAGATCTGAAAGTTACTGATGTGTCTCCTATTAGATCCTTGTTTTCTAGTATTAATCTTGATGAAAATAGGATTGGAGATGATTCTGCTTTAAGGTGTCCCAATGATTCGGAGTTTTTAGATCTTGATGCTAAATTTGCTAAAAGTGGGAGTGAAGAGATTAAAACTTTGCATCGTGATGAACACACTACTTTGGATTTCAAGGTACTCAATTATGATAATTGCGCTTTGATTGATTATATTTCCTTGTTGCAATCCGTGCTAAATTCTCCGCATGCTTATAGTCAAAATAAAGCTTTCACTAAACACATAGTTGATGCTTCGATGCAATCTTATGAAGAAAAACTTGAGTCGGAAGTTTCTATACCTAGAAAGATTTATGATGAATGGGAACCTACAATAAAAATAAATAAAAAGATCATGAATGCTATGCTTTGTGTGATTTGGGTGCAAGTGTCTCCACCATCCCAAAAACTTTGTGTGATTTTCTAGGGTTTCATGAGCTTGATGATTGTTCTTTAAATTTGCATCTTGCGGATTCCACCATTAAGAAACCTATGGGAAGAATTAATGATGTTCTTATTGTTGCCAATAGGAATTATGTGCCCATAGATTTCATTGTTATTGATATAGATTGCAATCCTTCATGTCCTATTATTCTTGGTAGAGCTTTCCTTAGAACGATTTGTGCAATTATTGATATGAATGAAGGAAATATTAGATTCCAATTTCCGTTAGGGAAAGGCATGGAACACTTTCCTAGAAATAAAATCAAATTACGATATGAATCTATCATGAGAGCCACTTATGGATTGCCTTCCAAAGATGGCAATACCTAGATCTATCTTGTATCGTGCCTAGCAAGGGGCGTAAAATGATAGCGCTTGTTGGGAGGCAACCCAATTTTGTGTGTTTTGTTTTTGTTGATTTTAGGGAATAAATATTGCATCTAGCCTCTGATTAGATGTGTTTTCATGTTTTGTTTAGTGTTTGTGCCAAGTAGAACCTTTGGTAAGTCTTGTGTGAAGTTTATATGATCTTCCTGTGCAAATAGAATCATTATCGCTCGCTAAAGTAGTCGTGAGATTTTACTGGAGCGTGCTTTTTAGTTGATTCTTTTTGCTGCTGATTGGTAGGAAAATTGCGCAAATTTCCCAATTTAGTTTGAATTTTTTGGAGTTCCATAATAGGCGAACCCTGCATATTACTACAGACTGTTATGTCTTTGACATATTCTGTTTTTGTGTGTTGTTTGCTTATTCCAATGCATCTATGAGTAATATTGGAGGATATGAACCATAGAGAACTTGGAGTACAGTAGGTTTAACACCATTATAAACAAAGAATGAATTCCTTGCTGTACCTTTGAGTAGTGGTTTGCTTTCTCTTACTAACGGAGCTCACGAGAATTTTTGTCTAAGTTTTGTGTTGTGAAGTTTTCAAGTTTTGAGTATTGCTTTGATGGACTATGGAACAAGGAGTAGCAAAGGCCTAAGCTTGGGGATGCCCATGGCACCCCAAGTAAATTAAAGATAATCAAAAGCCTAAGCTTGGGGATGCCCCGGGAAGGCATCCCCTCTTTCGTCTTCATCCATCGGTAACTATACTTGGAGCTATATTTTTATTCGCAACATGTTATGTGTTTTGTTTGGAACGTCTTGTATAATTTGAGTCTTTTCTTGTTAGTTTGCAACGATCATCCTTGATGGACACACCAATTTGAGAGAGTTAAATATGGCCTAGAAATTGTTAGAACACTCTAAGTGCATCACTTATATCTTTTGAGTTGAATAGTTTTGCTCTAGTGCTTAACTTATATCTTTTAGAGCATGGTGGTGGTAATATTTTGTAAAAATTGTTGAACTCTAATGCTTCACTTATATCTATTTGAGAGTCTATTAACATAGCATGGTAAATTTTTTAGGCTAAAGAAACTAGTCTTCACATGATAAACATCCAATGTCAATGTGGTAAAAAAATTCACACCAAGTGCATTGAATAGAAAGAGATGTTGGATGCTTGATAATTGTTTTGAGACATGAGGATAGTGATATTAGAGTCATGCTAATGGAGTTATTATGAAATTTAGGAATACTTGTGTTAAGGTTAGTGATTCTCGTAGCATGCACGTATGGTGAACCGTTATGTGACTAAGTTAGAGCATGAGGTATTTGTAGAGTGTCAACCTTTGTGTGGAGGTCGGGGGTGCGCGATGGTTAACTCCTACCAACCTCCCCCCTAGGAGCATGCGCTGATTGCTTTGTTTTGATGACTCGTAAATTTTTGCAATAAGTATATGAGTTCTTATGACTAATGTTGAGTTCATGGATTATACGCACTCTCATCCTTCCACCATTGCTAGCCTCTCTTGTACCGCGGAACTTTCGCCGGTGCCATAAACCCACTATATATCCTTCCTCAAAACAGCCACCATATTGTTCCTCAAAACAGCCACCATACCTACCTATCATGGCATTTCCATAGTCATTCCGAGATATATTGCCATGCAACTTTCCACCGTTCCGTTCATATGACACCCATCATATTGTCATATTGCCATGCATGATCATGTAGTTGACATCGTATCTGTGGCAAAGCCACCATGCATAATTTTTCATAGATGTCACTATTGTTTCATTGCACATACCGGTACACCGCCGGAGGCATTCATATAGAGTCATACTTTGTTGTTTTAGTATCGAGTTGTAATTTCGTGTTGTAATGAAAGTGTGATGATCATCATTATTAGAGCATTGTCCCATGGGAGGAAAGGCTGAATCTATAAAGCCGCTCTGCAAAAAAAAGAAAAAAAAAAGAAGAAAGGCCAAAGAAAAGAAAAAGAAAAAAGAAAGGCCCAAAAAAAAGAAAAAAGGGGACAATTGCTACTATCTTTTTCCACACTTGTGCTTCAAAGTAGCACCATGTTCTTCATTGTAGAGAGTGTCATGCTGAGTCACTTTCATATACTAGTGGGAATTTTCATTATAGAACTTGGCTTGTATAGTCCAATGATGGGCTTCCTCAAATGCCCTAGGTCTTCGTGAGCAAGCAAGTTGGATGCACACCCACTAGTTTCGTTTGTTGAGCTTTCATTCATATTTAGCTCTATTGCATCCGTTGCATGGCAATCCCTACTCACTCACATTGATATCTATTGATGGGCATCTCCATAGCCCGTTGATACGCCTAGTCGATGTGAAACTATCTCCCTCCTTTTTGTCTTCACCACAACCACCTCTATTCCACCCATAGTGCTATATACATGGCTCACGCTCATGTATTGCGTGAAAGTTGAAAGGTTTGAAAAGATAGAGTATGAAAACAAATGCTTAGCTAAAACCAGGGATGTGCATGATATGAATATTTTTGTGTGATAATAAGGGAGCATAGCCAACACTATATGATTTTGTAGGGATAACTTTCTTTAGCCATAGTATTTTGAGAAGACATGATTGCTTTGTTAGTACTCCCTCCGTAAACTAATATAAGAGCGTTTAGAATACTATAATAGTGATCTAAACGCTCTTATATTAGTTTACAGAGGCTGCTTGAAGTATTGTTATTTCTTATGTCAATATAGACTTTTGTCTTGAATCTTTCAGATCTGAACATTCATGCCACAATTAAGAGAATTACATTGAAAAACTGTATTGGTTAGCATTCCACATCAAAAATTCTTTCTTTATCATTTACCTACTCGAGGAAGAGTAGGAATTAAGCTTGGGGATGCTTGATACGTCTCCAACGTATCTATAATTTTTGATTGTTCCATGCTATTATTTATGAAGTCTTGGATGTTTAATGGGATTTATCATTCACTTTTATATCATTTTTGGGACTAACCTACTAACCCAAAGGCCCAGTCCAGATTGTTGTTTTTTTTTTGCCTATTTCAGGGTTTTGCAGAAAAGGAATATCAAACGGAGTCCAAACGGAATGAAACATTCGCGAGAGATATTTTTTAAGAAAATAAAGCACATGAAACATGAGGACCAAGTCACGGGACAGCAGGGCTGCCCTCGAGGGTGGGGGGCGCGCCCCCCTTCCCAGGGCGTGCCCCCTGCCTCGAGGCTGGCCCGTGTGGCCCCCGGTGCCCTCCTTCTTCCTATATATACCTACGTACCCCAAAAACTCCATACACAGAGAGAAAACCCTAATTCCACCGCCGTAGCTTCTATTCCCGTGGAGATCCCATCTTGGAGCCTGTTCCGGGAGGGGGATCCATCACAGAGGCCTTCTTCATCATCATCATCATCGCTCTCACCATGAGTTGTGAGTAGTTTACCACAGACCTTCGGGTCCATAGCTAGTATCTAGATGGCTTCTTCTCTCTCTCTGGATCTCAATACAAAGTTCTCCTTGGTCTTCGACGAGATCTATTCGATGTAATCTCTTCTTGCGGTGTGTTTGTCGAGATCCGATGAATTGTGAGTTTATGATCAAGGTTATCTATAAAAGATATTTGGTTCTTCTCTGAACAATTTATGTGTGCTCATAATATCATTGAAAGTCTCTTCGAATTATTGGTTTGGTTTGGCCTACTAGATCTATAGGTCTTGCAATGGGAGAAGTGCTTGGATTTGGGTTCAATCTTGCGATGTCCTTTCCCACTGACAGTAGGGGCAGCAAGGAACGTATTGTATTGTTTCCATCAAGGATAAAAAGATGGGTTTTTCATCATATTGCTTGAGTTTATCCCTCTACATCATGTCATCTTTCTTAAGGAGTTACTCTGTTCGTATGGACTCAATACACTAGATGCATGTTGGATAGCGGTCGATGTGTGGAGTAATAGTAGTAGATGCAGAATCGTTTCGGTCTACTTGTCTCGGACGTGATGCCTATATACAATGATCATGCCTAGATAGTCTCATAATTATTCGCTTTTTTATCAATTGCTCGACAGTAATTTGTTTACCCGCCGTAGAATATCGCTATCATGAGAGAAGCCACTAGAGAAAACTATGGCCCCCGGGTCTATTCTCAACATATCAATCTACATCTACTTTACTTTTACCGCTTTTATTTGCTGTTTTATTAAACTAAAAATACCAAAAATATAATTATCATCTCTATCAGATCTCACTCTCGTAAGTGACCGTAAAGGGATTGACAACCCCTTATCGTGTTGGCTGCGAAGTTCTTATTTGTTTGTGCAGGTGCGAGGGACTTGCGCGTGGTATCCTACTGGATTGATACCTTGGTTCTCAAAAACTGAGAGAAATACTTAAGCTACTGTGCCGCATCTCCGTTTCCTCTTTGAGGGAATACAACGCAAGCTCAAGAGGTAGCACCAGGCTGCCTTGTGAGCCACGCCCTAGGCCGCAGGCAGGCAAGTCTGGGTACCCCCGTTCCCAGGACGCCGACACGCCAGGAGTAACGATCACCGGTGGGTGTGTCCGGGGCGTTACAAGTTGGTAATCGGAGCCGATCCTTGCGGTTACACGGATGTTTACGGACAGGTGCTCGATCATGTTGTTCATGACGTTTGTGATCTTCCGTGGCACACGGCATGGCACATGTGCCAGACTGGATGCACAGACATATGTGCTAAGAGGGAACGTTCATGTGGCCTCACAAGGACGTTGGTTCATCTGTGTGGGGGTGTATGTGATAGTCTCACTTATTAGGGATGATAGACTACTGATATCAATAAGGAATTCCTTCTTTTCTAGAAGCCCATTTGGACATAACTCCAAAGTTAAGCGTGCCCAGCTTGGAGTAGTTTCAGGATGGGTGACCGAAAGGGAAGTTGGTCCCGGGTGCGCACGAGTGAGGACAAAGTGCGCAGAAAAGACTAGTATTGATCTGAGGGGACAGTCTAGATCTCGCCAGGAGTAACGACCACTGGAGGATGTGTCCGGGGCGTTACAACTCGCCGCTGGTATCAACATGCTTGACAATTGGATGAAGCCATCGATACGTTGTTAGGTGCTTGTTCACATGGGCCGTGGAGGTCATGACGTGCCCGCTCGCTGTGATCCTCCCGCCTAGGCGAAACCAATCAGGCTCTGAATGGTGGCTCTCCACTCATCCAATTGATCGACTGCCGGCGGAAATCTCAACATGAGTTGGGCCCACGCCATGGCCTCTGAAGCAGTGCTCGGCATGGATGACGACGTAGATCGCAGCGTCGCCTGGCTTCTGATGCTGCCGACAATGCCAGCGTTGTCCTCCTGCCGCCGTGCGCCGGTCACCATGTTGGCATGGTGACAAGGCAGATGTGCTTGGGGATCGGCAGTTCCTTTTGGCGCATCGGCCCAACCGGCTCGTCCCAGTGGTGGTGCATACCCTGCGGCTGCACCCGCAGCAGGGGTAGTCAGAGGGTTGCGGTTCACCCCAGAGCGAGCGTCACCGCTGCGGCTATGTCCTTCGATGGGATGGAGAGGTAGAGATGGGATAATCTCTCCACCCGCACTCTGCGGGGCATGGCCGCTGGGATGGTGTTGGCGCTATCCTTCCCCGGTGTCTCCTGCTCCCGCTTCGGCCGCATGGGAGTTGGTGATGGCGCCGCCCACACTGGTCACATCCCCTGCAGCATCCACGTCCATGTGCATCTCCGTAGCCCCCGCGGCCTGAGCGGCCACGTGTAGAGGGGCTTTCGAGGTGGATGGGTGAGCTGCAACATCGGGTTTTTTCTTGGGCGCCAAGGATGATGAAGCCGTCGATGAAGAATGTGATGATAAAGAAGACGCGTTGCGTACACTCTCAGGTTCACGCAAGTGCTTTCCCCTACCTGGTGCGCCAAAGATGTCATGGGAAAACATGGCCACCTATGGGGCCATCGGTGTCGGTGTCAAAACCGACAGATCTCGGGTAGGGGGTCCCGAACTATGCGTCTGAGGATCGATGGTAACAGGAGACTGGGGACATGGTGTTTATCCAGGTTCGGGTCCTCTCGATCGAGGTAATACCCTACTTCTTGCTTGATTGATCTTGATGAATATGGGGTTACAAGAGTTGATCTACCTCGAGATTGTAATGGCTAAACCCTAAGTGTCTAGCCTATGTGATTGTTATGATTCTATTGTCTCTACATACTAAACCCTCCAGCTTTTATATGCACTAGAGGGATCTAGGGTTTGTACATGATCACCTTGCAGAGGAAGTAAAGTATTACACCAGAAATCTAAACTTGCTATTTTACACATATGGGAGTCCTAACCGGATACGGGAGATAGTCTTCATCAATAATCTTCACGGCCCACCAATCCAGCCCATAATGAGCGATCCGGCCACCTGAGGACCCCTTAATCCAGGACTCTCTCAGTAGCCCCTGAACCAGTCTTCAATGACGATGAGTTCGGCACGCGTACTGTCTTCGACATTGCAAGGCGGGTTCCTCCTCCTGAACATATTGAAGCAATATCCCCTACAAAAACGTACAATGTCCGGCTCTGCATAGTTAGTACAACCCTTAGCGTCGAAGGCAAGGTATCGAAAAATGGATACTATGTCTTTACTAACAACTTTTCGTTGAAGCATCATGTCTGTCCCTTTATTATATCGAACCGTTTTCTTGGCTCAGGTTTCGTGTTTCGAGGTATAGCCCCATTGGCATGTCTTCGTCAAAGCAGAGATCGTGCCCGCTTATTATGGGATCCTTATCAATGTGACATGAGCATCTTAACCGCGCCTTACGCACGACCTCGTTGGGAACCGGCGAGTTTACGGCTGGAGTGGGGGGCGTTTAGCATTCACCGCTTATAAAAGGACTCAAATCTTTCCCTTTAACCCCACGGTCTCCTCAAGCCTTAGCTCTCCAATCTCCCCAGCCCAAGCGCCCACATCTCTTGCGCCCTCAAGTCTCAACTCCTCCACCACCGCCGCCCTTCCCAGCAATGGCTGGATCCGGTTCTAAAGGCAAGTGGGAGGCTTCCATGGTCACGGAGAAGATTGTGAAGAGCTTCTGGAGCACGGGCCATCTCGCTGATGATGTAGCGGACCAAGTCCCCAAAAAGGACCAAGTGATTCCCGTCCCTATGGCGAGTGAGAGGGTTGTCTTCCTCTCACAATTTATTTGGAGGCTGGGATTTCCTCTCCACCCCTTTGCACGGGGCCTCTTATTTTTCTATGGGCTAGATTTCCATGATCTAGCCTCGAATTCAATTTTCCACATATCCTATTTTATAGTGGTATGTGAGGCGTTCCTCCGCGTCCCCCACACTTCGGCCTATGGCTCAAAACTTTCAATTTGAAGCCGAAGGTGGTCGACGAGCAGCACGCGGAGTGCGGAGGCACCGTGGTGAGCAAGCTCCCCAACGCCACCTGTCCCAAGGGAGCCTTTGTAGAAATGAATAAGGTTTGACAACAGGAGTGGTTCTACATCACTTAGCCATGCGACACCAAGAGGGCGGTGGCGCCCGCATTTTGATTTGGACCCCCGGAGAGGCAAACCTCTTGGACCGACAAGAGTCCGGCTTGGGGGTCTCAGGCGGAGGTGCTGGCGCTCCAAAGTCGCATCTTTGGCATGATTACCATGGGCACCCTCCTCACAAATGTGATTCAGGTAATGCTTGTCCATCTTGTCCTCCCCTGCCAACGCCGGGACTCTTATCCATGCGAGTTCAATCCGGAAGGGTCCCAGACCTTGAAGCATCTCTTCGTCACTATGCACGAAGACATCTGGAAGCACCTCTTCAAGGCCGAGAAGGGATGGCCGGCGGAGACTGAGGATAAGGGCTTCAGTACCGCGCTCACTGCATCAGAGGTATTTAACAGTTACATCGCATACATACTCCGTCCATGCTTCAATTATAACAGGAATTAGAGTTTATGTGTTCTACCCAGATCTGGACGAAAAAGACAGAGAAGATTAAGTGTCCGGCTCCCTTGCCAGAAGACCCGGAGACGCCTCGGATGACGTCGATGTTTGTCCTCGCGCCGTAAAAGGCGCCGGAGAAGAAGGCCAAGAAGAAGGGCAAGGAGGTCAAGAGCGACCCCCGCCCTGCAGGTCCTGCGGACCCAAGGTCAGGCAAAACTGGCTCCCACCTCTCTCCCAAGAAGAAGAGGAGGAAGAGGAAGAAGAAGTTGACTCCCCCATCCAAGGGAGGGGGAGGAAGAGTGTGGCTCCTGTTGACGCAGGCAAGACCGTGCCGAGGAAGAAGCTAAATCTTCCAGATAGTTCGGACTCAACGTCCGAACATAGCTATCGAATTCAGCCCAGGATTAAGCCCCTGGCCGACTCGTAAGTATTTAGACGATGACTGCTTATGTTCGGATAATTTTTCCTTTTCAGCATCTGATATTTAATTTGTTCTTATATAGTCCTCCGCATGACATCCCCGCGACTTCACTGTCATCAGGGAATTATCTACCGCCTGGCAAGACGGAGAGTGATACGCCTCCGCGGGGCTCATCGCCCATTGTAGGGGATACCGAGGTATGCTCTCTACAAACTTCCCCTGTTCCAGCAGGTGGGAGTGGGGTGGATGAAAGGGTGCCCAAGGTCAATCTTTTGGCCGCTGTCAACCAAGGGGGGGGGGCAATCCCCATGGTGACCGAAGACGGCGGGTCCAAGCAATCTGGGGCCACGCTGAACACTGTTCCGGAGCCCACTGTGGCTCAGGAATCAGGAAATCAGCCCCCCGTGATGGGAGAGGGAGCAACTGCTCCCACAGCACCCGCCGTCAGTCCGGAGGCGCCGAACACTCTGGGGGAGCACTGCAAAGTGCTTCCATCATAGAGGAACACCGCACTTTGATGAGTGCGGTTATGGAGAAAATCCAGTCCAGCAAAGGCGGACTGAACGAAGCTTTCAATAGCCTACTAACATGCTTTGAGGTATGCGACGTAATGCTCTTTAAAAATAACCTTTTGATTTTAAATATATATATATATAGGGTGGGCCTATTATGATAACACCCCTTAAGACCTTATTATGATAACACCACCTTATTCTGCTAACACCCCATCTCTCTCCGGTGCCCCGCGAACCAACCCACCCTACCACGGCCCACCTCCCCCGGCGCGCCTTATCGTTGTAGCTCACCTTCCACCTCCCCACTACCCCACCTACCCATCCCTCCCCACGCCGCAAAGAACCACCTACCGTGGAGGCGACGACCGCAGGGACGACCCCAACCTCCGTGGCGCCTGGCCCCACGACCACCAGCTCGCCGCCCCACATGAGCTCCCCTACCCCGCCTTCCTTTCACGGACGCTGGCGCCGCACAGGGCGTGGCCCTTGCCCAGGCAACTATCCCCCGGCATCCAAGCATCGTCTACCATCCACCTGATCTGGCGGGATCGAGCTCAACCTCATCTTGTCTCCTACACATCGAAATCTTCGCTGCCCAATAGGTCACCGGATCCAGAGCCCTCCCTTGCCCCATTGACCTCCTTCTGTGCAAACGTGGCCGGATCCACCAGACCTCCAGCTACCGCCAGATGCAGGCGCCCCGGCCGCCGCATCTTTTCCCCAGGGGCTGGCCCCCCTACCTCGTCTGCCCACTGGGTTCTCTGCCGCGGGCTACCATCCCCATGGCGGGTCAGAGAGGAGGATGAGTGTGCTCCACCACACACGGGTGGGGGCACGCACGGGGCACAGAGGACGGCGAGCGGCATCGGCGCACTTGCAGGACTAGGAGGTGCTGCACCTTGCATCTCCGGCCAGATCCCATCGCTGGTAAGACAAAATCCCAATCGTACTCCCATCCCACCCCCTGCCCCCTTTCTCCACCTCACGCTTACAGTTCATTAGGCGTGCGCTGCAGTTCCTTTTTCTTTTGTTTTTTACAAAGAAATTGTTTTTGCGCAGATGGGATCGGGCGTCACTGGCATGTAGTTTGCATTTGATGTGCTCCCCGATTCAGAGCACTGGCGCGTCATGTTGCTCGCAGGGTCTCATCGACGAAGGCTCGCGTTCTGCAGTTCTCTAGCGCATCCGTTGCGGCTTCAGTGGTCGTGGTGCTCACCGGTGCCTCATCCATATGTAGGGTTTTCCATGGATCTCTCTGTAGGGTGAGAGTGCTTCATGTAGTTCGGTATCGGTAGTCATGCAGTGCAGCAAACAGGGCGCGCGCGGGGCAAAGTAGTGCGGCATCGGTAGCCGAGCAAATCAGCTTAACACAAGGCGGTTCGCTGGATTCATTCATGTTTGTCACAATAGTGTAGTGGACTTGCAGCAGTGCGGGTTGTCTCTCGTTGCAGCTCGATTGGGTCATCGAAGCAGTAGGTGAGCGCGTGAGAGGACCATGCACATCTAGTTTCATTCTGGTCATGCGACGCTGCATTACAGATGTGTGCGGCATGTATTTTTCTGCATTTTACTTGGTGTGGACATGCAACTCGGCGACTGTGGACGTGCAGCTCGAAGGCACGCGTCTTGCGGTTCAGTGCTCCTGCAGTTGCAGCTCGTCATCGTGGGCCCATTGCAGTACGCGTGAGTCATCGGTGCGGTGTGGCTGGGCATTCTGTTGCAGTTCTTTATTGTTGATTTTCCAGATTTACAAAGACGTTGTAAGAAAAAAAATCAAAATTCACTCAACTAAAATCAACACATGCAGTGCGTTCGGTTTTCGAATGTGGTTCACTTTTGAGAGTGATACTGTTCACTTGTGCCGAACATGAAAGCGTACAAAAATATTAGCGAAACAACAAAAAAGTAATGTGGTTCACTACGATATATGTCGTGGTTCACTACGATATATGTCGTGGTTCACTTGCCCTCGTCTATGCGGTCAACTCTTGTTAAAAATTGAAAAAAAGAACAAAAACTTGTCTGAGAAAAATTTACGTTCGACAAAAGAAATCATGATGTTCATTCGACCGTTCGATGTAGTGTGGTTTTCAGTCTAAAAGCAGTGCGGTTTTCTATCGGATGAAGTTCACTCGTCGATTTAGGTGTCGCAAAAAACAGAGTATCTGCATTTCGGTAAAATCAAAACTGCTCTTATACCGTAAGGAACTAGAGGGAGCGTTCTACATGAAAAAGTTACTCGACGATATCTTTCCGACGGCGTATCACTTGAATCATTCCGACGAGCGGTTTGGAAAAATTTCATGAAAACATGGCCGCTGCCACTCATCGTCTGCCGCACGATTTTCAAAATTAACTTAAAACCGTAAGGAATCTCAAAAACATTTCAACATATGAATGTTGCGCCTCGTTCATAGCTTTTCAACGGTATATTACACGCCTCCTTTCGACAAGCGGTTAAAAAAACTGGAGCGAAAACAGTACCGGAAAATTTAAAAATATTAAAAAACCAAATTACGCGATTTAGTAAATTTAAAACTGCTCTTAAACCGTAATGAATTAGAGAAAATAATAGATATGTAAAAGATGCGTCTCGACGATATCTTTCCAACGGTATATCATTTAATTCATTTCAGTGAGTGGTTTAGAAAAAAAAGCGAAAAAACGCTCGCTACCACTATTCGTGGGTCGCACCATTTTCAAAACTGCTCTTAAACCGCGAGAAATCTCGAAAAGTGTTCAACATGGCGAAGTAGCGTCTAATCCATAGCTTTTCAACGGTATATTACACGACTTGTTCCGACATACTGTTTAACAACTGGAGCAAAAATAGTACCAAAAAACACCGCTTGTAGGTTTCGCGGCGGGAAGTTCACTCGCGTGTGTAATGCATCACACTTGGTTCAAACAATGACGTGCACTTACGTTGAGCGTGCAGTTCAAAAGTGTTATCAGAATAGTTATTCTGCTAATATTAGCAGAATAGATCGGCTGTATATATATATATATATATATATATATATATATATATATATATATATATATATATATATATATATAGGAAAATGGTTATGTACTCTTGGGAGTACGTACTCCCGCTCATCATATACCATATAGATGAATCTTTTATACCTCTTTATTATTTTTAATATACTTCATTATTAATTATTAGATATCCCAAAATGATTTTCATGAAAAAATTCATGCGAGTCTACATATTTTAAATGTTTACGTATATACTGATGTGTTTGTACGTGAAAAAGGTATATTACAAAAAATACGTCGCAGATAATATTTTTTCAACAAAACTCGTATTGGGGTATCTTAGAATATTTAATGAAGTATATTGAGAATGATAAAGAGGTATAATTAATGCGTATATGAGGTATATTGAGGATGGGAGTACATTCTCCCAGGAGTACAAAAAAGGAGTCCTATATATATATATATATATATATATATATATATATATATATATATATATACAGCCGGTATATTCTCATAACATTATGACAATAATATTCTCATAACACTTCCGAACTGCATTGTAAAACTGCATTGGAAAGCTATACGCACCGCACCACAGAGACCAGCGAACTTCATGTTTGAAAAAACTGTGCGTGTTGTTTTTCGGTACCTTTTTTGCTCTAGTTTTTTAACCGTTTATCGGAATTATGCGTGTAATATACCGTTGAAAAGCTATGGAGTAGGCGCAACTTCGCCATGTTGAACACTTTTCAAAATTCATCATAGTTTAAGAGCAGTTTCGAAAATCGTGCGGCTCATAACAAATGGCAGCGAGCGTTTTTTGGCGATTTTTTTCTAAACCGCTCGTCGGAACGAAACATATGATACACCGTTGGAAAGGTATCGTCGGCGCACATCTTTTTAGTATCTATTATTTTTTCTAATTCGCTACGGTTTAAGAGCAGTTTTGAATTTACTAAATCGAGGAATTGTGTTTTTCGAATTTTTTCAAATTTTCGGTACTGTTTTCACTCCAGTTTTTTAACCGTTTGTCGAAACGAGGCGTGTAATATACCGTTGGAAAGCTATGAACGAGACGCAACTTTCATATGTTGAAATGTTTTTGAGATTCCTTACGGTTTTTAGTTAACTTTGAAAATCGTGCGGCTGACTACGAACGGCAGCAGCCGTTTTTTCGTGAAATTTTTACAAAAAGTTGGCCGAAATGATCCAAATGATACACCGTTGGAAAGATATCGTCGAGACGCTACTTTCTCATGTAGAACACGCCCTCTAATTCATTACGGTTTAAGAGCAGTTTTGAAATTATAAAAACGCGAAAAGCGCACTGCTTCAAACTGAAGAACGCACTGCATCAGACAGTCAAACGAACCTCATGATTTATTTTGTTGGACGTAGATTTTTCTCAGAGGAGTTTTGTTGTCTTTTTTCCAACTTTTTTTCGAAGGAAAGTGGACCGCAACACTCCCGAAAGTGAAACGGAACACCAACAAAAGTGAACCTCATGATTTGCTGTTGTCTTTTTTCCGTACTAATTAATTTTTTACGCGCGTTTGAGAAGTGTTGAGAAGTGAGCTGATTTGCGATGTGTTTTTGTTTTCGGATCACCAAGTGAACCACAATGGTTTTTTTTATGGCCAACTTCGTGATAGAACAAAGTGAGCTTCAAAGAGTCCTTTGCAATGGACTTTTTTTAGACGAAAGTGCACTGCATTTTTACATGTTTTTAAATGCATTTTGTTCGAAATGAACTATACTGAGGAGTCCTTCGTAGCAGACTTTTTTTACCCAAGTGCACTGCACGTTCACTTACCTAACAAACCACCATAAAATGAACCAGACACCTTTCATAGACACCACAAAATGCGTTTTTTCTTTGGGTCTGTTCTCTTCTTTTTTCGTTGTTAATCTTCTCTTCCGTATTAATCAATAAAGTCAACAGCTAGAGCAAACAATAAAGTCAATAGCTAGAACCACGTCGGAGAAGAAAGCGAGCTTCAAAAGATGGGCATCCATCTGACTATTATACACAGCTACACACGCATACAGAATCTGCACTCTCCATCAGCCGAATCGTGGTAATGAGCTGCAATGTTTTACAATGAACTAATGAAGTGCGGTTTTCAACAACAGCAAATTTGAGCAAATGGGGCATCCAATAGAACTGCATCACTCCATCTTTTCCTGCAAAAATGAGTAAAACAAACCTCAATAACAAACCATACTGGACTTCATTTGCACTTTTTTTTCTCTTCAAAAACCACAAAATCAGTGAAGTGCAGAAGAGCACTCCCGAACCACATGGCACTATAGCATCAAATGAACCACGCCCAACTGTACCTGCACACCTCCTTACATGGTAGAAATTTTCAATCGAGTCTTTGAACCCCGCACCTACACAGTGAGCTGCTTTTGTTATGGTCAAAACCAAAACCGTACTGCATCCATGATTTATGTGCACAAGCTCGTCGCCGGCTGTACGACCAAACTGCAGTGGAGTTTCTCGTCGCCGGGGGGCAGTCGTGGGGAAGGAGACAAGGGGAGGAAGTGGTATAGAAGGATGGGAGGCTTCTGCAGCGAGCCGACAACTGAGCCACGCGCAAAAACTGTTCTGAGCCACACTACACGGCGAGGTGCACTACACCATGTATCACCGGTGAACCGCACTGGCACAAGAACCACGTATAGCAGCCAGAGGCCAACGGAAATAGGGTGGCGATGTAGTTTAGAGAAAGAGCAGCATAGGGAGGATTTGAGGTCGGGAGGTTCACCGGAGGCCAACCGAGCTGCATGGATCCATTCAAAGAGAGCTGAGCTGAGTTGAGTTGGGTTCGGGCCAGGCCGTGTACTGGTCAACGGGATAGCTCCGGGGGACATGCACAATTCAATACCCAAGGTTGTCCAATGCCCATGCCCATGCCCATGTGCTCTCGGGCTGGATTTTGCGCTACACTCCGGCGAAGTTTCTGGTTCTGGCACCGTGGGTTGCTGCGGGCGGCTCACCAAATCTGAAGATAGTGTCACCCATTCAGTCAGAGATCAAGCAAAATTTACTCTCACTCGTGGCTACGGTCAATCTCTTCCTCCCCCTGATACCACCGCCCAAGATTTGTTCTACCATCGCTAAACAATTCGCAAATGCAATAGTCTACTACAGTACAAGGGGATTAGCACTGCCCAAGAAGCCTGTTAGTTTCGGAATCCCAGCCCTGCCCGTGACTGACGCCTGTAGCAACCGAGAAGAAAATCGCAAGGAATGCATTGGAAGTAATTTGCAATGAACAAGTTGGTACCGACGGTAGTACTGATCGAGAGCTGGTGAGTGAGTTGAGTGAGTGACTTACACGCCATGGTTGGGCGACATGCCCATGAAGAAGACCTTGGTCCGGCCGGGGTCGACGTGCCGATCCACCCACTTGGCCCACGTCTTGAGCACCTCCTTGTACGCCACCGGCCGCTCCACCAGCGTGTAATTGTCCGGCAGCGCCCTCGGGTTCTTCCTGCAAATCCCATCTTCATCACTCACACTGATTTTCATCACTGGAGCAAGCAAGGAAGCAATGGAGGAGGGAGGAGAAACTCACAGCACTTTCATCTCCAAGTTGTTGAGCCACCAGATGTAGGTGTTGAAGACGAGGAAGTGGGCGGCGCGCCAGTGGCGGGCATGCTTGGCGATGGAGCGCCACGCGATCACGCGGTCCGCCACGCTGTGCGCCTGCGGGTCATCCGAGTTGGAGCTCACCAGGAACGGCGCCCAGTAGAACTCCACCGTCGCGTTGTACTCCGCCGCCGTGAACACGTTGAGCGACCCGTTGGGCCCGACGAACTTGGCCAGGGACCTCTGCTCCCGCGACGGGATCACCGACGACACCAGGCACACCATCGACTCCCACTGGTTCCGGTTCAGCGAGTCCCCCACGAACATCAGCCGCTTGTTCCGCAGCCGCTCCAGCAGCACCCGCGCGTCGAACCTGGTTGCCACCAAAAGATTCGGCTGAGAGATTGAGATCTATGTAGGAGCGCAGGGTGCGGCGCGCGGCTGCAGTTGGCTGGCCCGAGGGCAGCATGGATGGCGTCGAGGTTGGTCGTGGGGTGGTGAGGGAGGAGTGGCAAGTGGGTTGGTGGATCGGGGCGACGAGGTGTGAGCCGGGAGGAAGGTGGAGGGGATCTAGGGAGGAAGAAGGTGGAGAGGACAGGGTGCGAGCGTGGGAATAGGTGGGTGGGGTGGGCCGATGGGAAGAGGTGCGCCTCGGGCAGGTTGAGTGGGCTAGACGGGGTGTTATGAGAATAAGGCTAGTGTTATGAGAATAAGGTCTTAAGCGGTGTTATGAGAATAGACCCACCCTATATATATATATATATATATATATATATATATATATATATATATATATATATATATATATATATATGAATCGAATTAAACGAAGTATCCATTTTATAGCATATGATAGAGTTGAACTGCGTACTTTGTGCTTGAACAGGCTTCTCTAGTTGCAGCATCTACCTGAGCTGGAGGTTTCGAGTTAAATCGGAAGCTTAAACTAGCTGACGAAGAGCTCGACCACATCAACAAGCATTTTGATGAAACACAAGGTATGCGAATTTGAAGAAATTGAAATTTTAACATACTATATGTGTGAGCGTGGGCTTATTTGTGTTATATGTTCTGTGAAACAGCTAACGCAGCTATGGTCAAGGGCCTGAAGGGCGAGGTTGCGAAGGCCAAGGAAGAGGCCAGATGTCAGGCCCAAGAGGCGATTCTATCCCGATCACATGACACTTACGTGATTGGGGCACAACCACATTTCGGGCGCTTAGCAAGATGGATATTATTACATCAAACCATTACATACATACATGGGGATACAACAATACATACAAGTCACATGAATACAACAACATCAATACAAGGTATCCGACTACGGATACAAACAAGAAAAGCACAACGACATCCATCTGCTATCCCAGGCTGTCGACCCGGAACCAAACCCAAGACTGAAGAAGAAGAAGAACTCCAACACAACGAACAACGCTCTCACGTCAAGACATCAGAAACCTGCACCTGCAACTGTTATTGTAGTATCTGTGAGGCACGAGGACTCAGCAATCCCATAACCATGGGTAACAAGACTAGCAAAGCTTAACGGGTAGGAAGAGGTAAAGTGGTGAGGTTGCAGCTGCGGCTAAGCATAAGTATGGTGGCTAACTTACGAGTACAAGAATAAGATGATCATCTACGCAAACAGTTGCAACTAGTAGTGATCGCTAAAGATCCTGAACTACCTACGAGGCAAACATAACCCCACCGTGTTCTCTTCTCAAAGTGAAAAGAGACAGTCACGGTTACTCACACAGTTGTGTGTTTTACTTCGGATCCTCTGTCAAGTTTTCTACAACAGGACATTAACAAATTCCAATTTGCCACATAACCGCGGGCACGACTTTCGAAAGATCATAACCCTGCAGGGGTGTCCTAACTTAGCCCATCACAAGCTCTCACGATCAGCTGAAGTAATAATAATTATTACCCCTTATCTTAGGAAAATCCGATGAGGCTCGGAATCCCAGTGCACAAGACATTTTGACAATGGTAAAACAAGTCCAGCAAGACCTCTCGGTGTGTCGACACCCTGATAGTAGCCGCGCGTATCTCGTCTCAGGCCACGACCGGATGGGCGAAGGTACAGGTAAAACCAGCCCTCGGGTTCCCCCAAGGTGGCCCTGCAGGACCCCCATTTGGGACCAACACCATCAGCACTGGCCCCCCCTGCTATGTAGAAAGAATCTCGGATAGCGCTAACTCCCTATGCAATTAATTAATTAATTAAGTTTTTATTATGAGCAAATTAAAACCAATGTTGGGCCTTGCTGGAGGAGTTTTATTCAAAGACGAAGTGTCAAGGGGTCCCCATATACCCAACCGTGTAAGGAACGCAAAATCAAGGAACATAATGCCGGTTTATCGGCTCCTAAGGTGGCATGAGTGGAACAAAACACCGAGCAAAAGGCCAAGCCTTCCACCCATGCCCAGTATATAGGTGTGTTAATAATAATAATAGATATTGTGATATTCCAACAACAAGATCCGACATGGATCAATCCTCATCTTCACCTGCAACTAACAACGCTATAAGAGGGGCTGAGCAAGCGGGTAACATAGCCAAACAATGGTTTTGCTGAGAAGTTGTCAAAGGTTAGAGGTTTCATGGCAACAAGGAGAGGGGCTGACAATAGTGATGGGTAGCGCGACATATAACGATAGCATCGAGACACTAAGCATGGCAATGATAGTAAAGGTATCAAAGAGTATGGTCATCTTGCATGAGATCCCGCAAGGAAGAAGAACGGATCCATGAAGAAGACGAAGAAGAAGCCTTGAAGTTGAACCACGAGAAGACGAGCGAATCCTCACGATCGCAACAGAACAAGCACTAACGAGAAGAAGCAAGCAATACGGTAAACACACAACACAAGAACATGACAATATGCTCAACCAAGTAGGATGCAAGACAAGTCTATATATGATGCAAAACATGGCAAGGCATGAAGCACTCAAAACAACACAAGTCAACAAGTTTAAATGAGGCCGAAATCAACACATAACAAATCCGGTAAGTCCTCATATGCATAATGTGAAATTAGTCCAGATCTGAACAAACCTTAAGTTAAAGTTGTTAAACAGCAGGTTAACATGCACCAAGATGATCTACACGAAATTCTAGTCAAGTTTCATATAAAGTTCATTTAATTCGGAGCTACGGCCTAGAAGATATGAGCAAAACAAGTCAAACATGGCAACGGTGCAAGATGCACCCAAACATCAAGCAAACTCACTCCAAACATGAAAACAACATGATATTATGAATCTACATGCAAAATCACACAAGTTTCATATTAGGCACACTCAAAACGGAACAACGGGCTAAAAGTTACACATGAAACAAGATATAATAACAAGCTGAAGTTAACAGCCACATAGCAACTTCGGAGCAATGTAAATATAAGCTAAAGCACCCAAACATGTTAACAAGAAGCAAGGATCTGAAGTAGACATGATACTTAACAAGTAGGAACTTAGAACACACCCAAAAGCTTCCTGGAACACAATTAACCAAGCATGACAAGTTGCAATTAAATTATCCAGACTTAGCCAAAATCTGGGAAGGCAAAACATCATCATGATGCTGCCTTCGGAGGCACAAAACAACATGCATATCAACTATAATAAGAACATAAAGAGCATGGACATGTACTAGACATATCCTACAGCAAACAGCTCCATTGGAGCAACTCCATAGGAGGCATGGATCAATAGCAACAAGCTCCACCAAATTGAACATGCTGATAAAATCCTGACAGATATAATTTATAGCAACTTGAGGGCAAGAAATAAATAAGCTACAGCAGGTCATATGAGCAAGTAAGGGCATGAATGGATAGACAATAATATGGACAACAAGACATGGTCATTGGCCACTCCAAAACAAGCATGGATTTGACTAGGGCATCAATCAAACATAGCATCAGGTTATAACAGATTCCAGACTTAGCAGTTTTTTCACTAAGTATAAAACAGCAATAACAACATGACATGTTTACAAGCATGTTTAAGTCAACACAAGGCATATCATGGAAAGTTAAAAGCACCACATCAAAGACCATATTATGGTGCTTCTCAAACATCTAGACATGTGGCATGAGGACAAACACATCAATAACAAAGAGCAATTGAAATCAGCATCTCATAACAAGTTTTAGCTCCTAACAGCCAAATGCACTTTTGCAACAGAGATTAACATGGCAATATGAACTCAAACAATCATGCTACAGCAACTATCATGTAGTACACTTCACAATGAACATTTTGACATATCATATGCATCATTTGGATAAACATGCATCAAGTTATCACATCTCAAACATGGCATAAAAATAACAACAGCAGTTTATAACAAGTAGCACTCTTGCAACAGAGATTGGGGCATCTAGATGAAGTCAAACAAGCATGGCACAATGGAACAAACTGTAGAGCATATCACCATGATCATTTTGACATATTATTTGCATCATTTGGATTAGCACACAAAAAGTTACCAGCAGTCAAAGTATGCAACAGAATATAAAACAAAAAAGGACTTAGACAAAAAAACAACCTCCGGGGGATGGACATGTCCGTCTTGGGGCGGACACGTCCGGTGCGCAGGGACTGACGTACGGGACCGGGGGAGATCACACATGTCTGAATCTACCCGGACGCGTCCGTCGGTGCGGGCAGCGCGGGCCCACTGGCAGTGGCCCAGAGGCGGAGCGGGCACAGCGGGTCGGGTTCGGCAACAAAGCGGATCGGGCTTCTGGGCGTCGATGGGATCCGGCGATGGAGGTGGAGCTGGCCGGCGATGGCGCAGCGGGAGGAGCTCCGGCGAGGAGCTCTCGACGGCGGAGGGGCCGGGGACGGCGAGGAGGACCGGATCGGGGTAGATCCCGCGGCGGCAGGCCCGGACCTAGCCGGAGTGCGCAGCCGGCGAGGGCTCTCCGGCGGAAACGAGGGCGGCGGCGGCAAGGCAGTCGGGGAGGTCGACGGTGGCGGGGTCAATGCGGCGGCGGCGGGGTCCCGACGGACGAGCACTCGGAGGCGGGGACGACGACTCGCGGGCGCGGGGCAGCTCGGGCCCAGATCGGCCCGGGGGCGGGCCGCGGTAAGGCCAGGCGGGCCGGCGCAGCTGAGGGCGACGCGGGGAGGCCAGGTGGCGCTCCCCCATTGGCTGGCGGCGGAAAAAATGCGGCGGCTGGCCAATGGCAACACGCCATGTGGCATAATGAGGTGGCGGCAGCGCTGATGTGGCTAGGTGGCGGCGGGGCAATGGCCTTGCGCTGAAATTGATGCGGGGGGAGGCGGCTGGAGCTAGGGGAAGGGGTTAGGGTAGGTTTTTAGGCCAAAAATGGCAAGGGGGTGTCTTTATATAGGGAAAGGGGGCTAGGGTTAGTGGAATTGCTCCGTTTCGGAGCCGTTCGATCGCCATCGGACGGTCCGGAGCGGAGGGAGGTTTGTAGGTGGGCTAATGGGCTGTGCCAAGAGGTCAGGAGCTGATAGGAGAGGAGAGAAGGGAGGCCCGCGGGGGTTTTCAGACACCGAAATCGTCCGACGAATTAACAGGCGACGAGTGCCGCTATATATATCCGTTGGGCTATCAAACGAGCTCCGAATGCAATGAAATTGGGCAGGTGGCCTGTCTACACTATAATAAGACAACACGCCAAGTTTCAACCCATTCCGAGAACATTTTCCGGCCACTCATAAAATAAAAATTCGGAGGCGCCGCGGGCGCGTGCAAGTGTGTCTGGGCTCAGAACGGACAACGGAAAGGATGGGCGGACTCGGGCGGATGCAAGTTTTGAAAACATGTTGATGCAAGCACACATGATTACATGGCAAGATGCAACACGCACACAGATGACATGGCAACGACGATGAATAACTGGCTGGCACCTGGCGCACCGATCTCGGGGTGTCACACCAGAGCGAGCAAAGCAGCCGCTCATAAAGCGGCTGCTGACATGGAGGCCGAGAAGGCCGTGCATGAGCAGCACAAGTCTCGGGTGACTGAAGTCAAGGTTGAGCTGCAAGATGCCATTCGCAAATGCGAGGCGTTGGAGCAGACGACTTAGGAACAAGCATCCGAACTCACTGAGGTAGTTAATGCTACCAAGGAGGCGCGGATTGAGTCGCGCAGTGCCCAAGAAGAGACAAAACAAGCGCGTCAAATAGCAGCTGGTAACAATTTTCTCTTGCAGAGCATCTTCGGAGGTCAGGGGTATCTTGGGCTGACATGATTGTTTAGTTCTCTAGGCGTGTTTGCGGATCTCTCGAGGAGAATTGTCGACGCCTCCCAATACTTCTGAACCCAGGAGGGGAACAGCACGGAGAAGCTGTTCTTGTCGCAGTTTCTTGCGCCAAATCATCCAGTGCCCCTCAATGACCAAATGAAGCAGTGGGTCGAGTTGCACAACATCGTGGGTATAGCCATGAAGGACTTGTTAGTCCGGCTATGGCCCACTGATCCAATCTCAAGTAGTAACTTCGGATTGGTGAAGAAGCTCGTCGAAGCGAGTCCGCGGGTCGATGCTATTAAGCATTCAGCCTGCATAGAGGGTGCTCCGATGGCCTTTGCCTGCGTGAAGGTGCATAGGGCGAAGATGAAGGCCACGGAGATAGCCACTGCTAGCCCACCAGAGGGCAATAATCACCCCAAGCCAGAAAGGTACTTTGGCGACGTCCCAGAAGGAGCTCGCCTTGTAGAGGGCCAGTGCTATATGATCTTTGAATGATTGTTTTCGGATTGTAAGGACTAAGCCTATGTGTCAACATATATAAATTTTGCGGTCCTGTATTATAAGCGACTTTTTTCCTCCTTTGCAGCTGTTTATTTAAAAAATTTAAGTTTCCAGTCGTCGGCTTCAGTCCCCATGTAAATATTACAGGGGTTTTCGGTAACGCACATGAACAATCTTTATCCAACGTCTTGGTCCATATAGGAGGTGTCTGCAGAGCGAACCAGGCAATCAGACTATGCGGCTTTATTGCTTTCACTTAGCCATATGAGCTTGACTAGCGGGGCTAAGTACTAGCCCCTGGTGCGTGTAGGGCTTCCGAGCTATGGTGCCCATTCTAACGCGACTGGGCGAAGACCAACCCCTCGTATAACACGGAGTGGATCTCTATCGATTGTAGTATAACACTAAGTGACCGAACCGCTTAACCGGCTCTTGCCTCATCATGACAGTCACTTTTCGGCTTTCTCTACTGAGGTACTTGACCGGACGAAGCAGAAGTACAATCGCAGTAGTTCTCGCTTTACTTCCTTAGCCGAACAATGAGGAATGTAAGGTGGCAAGCACAGGAGCCGGGGAACCCAACTATGGACCAAAGAGATGATTCGGAGCCGATGCATATAATGCAATATCCGGGACGCCGAACAGCTCCCTATAGGTGTTCAGACTTGTTTTGTTTGGACGTGTGCCAGGCTGAATACAGCCCCTGGTATTAAGTCCAGGTATTAAGGCATATGCAGCGATCTGACTTGGGGGTGGAGAACACATGTGGTAAAGAGAATAAACTCCAAGCGAATTGGAACCAAACTGTTTTTCCCGTTTAATATGGCAAGCCGTAAGGTTACAGATAATGCCGATAACAGCCTCGGGAATTTTACATGCCAAAAAGTAAAAGAAAATAAAAGAGAGGAAAAAGGTTTACACAGAGCCTGAATCTAAAAAAATCTCAACACATGGCCCTTCTGCACGTCTGTGCCTTTTTCTCCTTGGTAATATGTCCTTGAGAAGGAGAATTATGATGGCCGCCTGTAAAAAGAAAGAACAGGATTCTGGAGAAGAGTGTCCTGCATAGCTGTGAATAATGTGGGTTCTTTTAAATGAACCTGGAAAAAGAATATGTATATTAGAGTCCGAATAGGGTCAAGCCAAACTATGGACTATTTGTATGTTGTGTGCCCCCCAGCGCCGCCCAAGTTGTTTTAAGGGCATAATTGTGTACGCGAGGTACGTATGCTACCACCTTATGGGGAAGCCGATAGGGGCGCAACTGCTAATTAATCTCCGGTTCTTCTGAGCTGTCGCATTGTAGTGCGGACCGGACACATTTAGCTATGTATGTGGTCTTGACGACCTATGAACTGTTTGGCCTAAATAAGCCGCTTTGGACCTCGGCTGCTAGGGCCACAGTGTCTTCCTCCGTACGGAGGGAGCGCTCCATGTGTCCATTGACCGTGATGACACCGTGTGGTCCAGGCATTTTGAGCTTTAAGTAGGCATAATGCGGGACTGCATTAAAGCGGGCGAAGGCCGTTCTTCGGAGTAGTGCGTGATAGCCAATTTGGAACGGAGCGATGTCGAAGATTAACTCTTCGCTTAAAAAGTTATCGGGAGAACCGAATACGACTTCCAGTGCTAATGAGCCCGTGTAGCGGGCTTCTACACGTGTTATCACTCTTTTAAAGGTAGTGTTGTCGGGCTTAATTATTGAGGGGTCTATCCCCATCTTGCAGACAGTGTCTTGGTATATCCGATTGAGACTAGTGCCGCCGTCCATAAGGACTTGAGTAAGATGATATCCGTCAATTATAGGGTCGAGCACTAAGGCCGCCGAACCTCCATGATGGATACTGGTTGGATGATCCCTACGATCAAAGGTGATCGGACAAGCCGACCATTGGTTGAACTTGGGGGCGAGAAGCTCGACGACATAGATGTCCCGGAGTGTGCACTTGCACTCCCTCTTGGGGATATGGGTGACGTAGATCATGGTCACAGTTTTTACCTCAGGTGAAAATTTCTTCTGTCCCCCCGTGTTCGGCTGGCGAGGTTCATACTCGTCTTCGCTATGAGGTCCTTTCCCCTTATGTTCGGAGTTTAGCTTGCCGGCCAGCTTAAAGACCCAAAAGTTACGGTTGGTATGATTTGCAGGTTTATCAGGGGTGCCATGGATCTGGCATGGTCTGTCTAGTATTTTTTCCAAGCTAGATGGACTATCTCTGTTGCCTTTGAATGGCTTCTTCCGGTGACCAGGCCTGGAGCCACTGAATCTATTGTTTACCACCGTGTCATCTGTACTTCCCGTATTGTTTCGGCACTTGTTTTTATTGCGCCGTGGCTTGCCATTGACATCCCTCATTTCAGAGGTGCCAGGGTCGCTGGTGCTATTGCTGCTACGAGCCAGCCAGCTATCCTCGCCCGCACCAAAGCGGGTCATGAGTGTAGTTAGGGCGGCCATTGTTCTCGGCCTCTCTTGGCCGAGGTGTCTAGACAGCCATTCGTCCCGGACACTGTGTTTGAATGCCGCTAAGGCCTTGGCGTCCGGAGAGTCGACAATTTGGTTCTTTTTAGTTAAGAACCGATTCCAAAGCTTACGGGCTGACTCCCCGGGTTGCTGGATTATATGACTTAGATCATCAGCATCTGGGGGTCGGACATAAGTCCCCTGAATGTTGGCCCGAAAAGCACCCTCATGTTCTACCCAGCTTCCAATAGAGTTCTCTAGGAGGCATTTTAACCAGTGCCGAGCTGCTCCTTTCAGCTCGAGAGGTAAGTATTTGGTAGTGTGGAGATCATCTCCACGAGCCATGTGGATGTGATGAGTAAAGTCTTCTATCCATATAGCGGGGTCCGTTGTTCCATCGTACACCTTGATGTTTACGGGTTTAAACCCTTCTGGAAATTTGTGACCCGTCACCTCATCGCTGAAGCACAGAGGGTGTGAGGCACCCCTCTATTTTGCGATATCGTGGCGTAGTTCGAAAGGTATTGGTGTTTGGTGTTGTCTCCGAACTGGAATGTGACCGGTCTGTTTGGCTTGATAGCAGTCGTTTCGTGTGTGGGCACGTTCCCTTTGTCCGTAGATTGATCTGGTCTGGCCAGCCTTTTTATTTAGTTCCGGACATAGGTCGTACATATGGCCCTGAGCCGCTGTATCCTTTCCTTTACGGTGACGACATGCGGGTTTGTGTACGGCGTTGCTGGCAGCTTTGTCCCGCCCACGGGGTGGTTGGTCCGCTTGATTGGACTGATCATACTTCGGCGGAATTGGCACTGGGGCCTCATCGTTGAATTGGGGCAGCAACTTGTCTTTGGGATAGCTCCTTGTTTGGCCCTTATAGCCGTATCTTTCTTCAGCATCTAGCACTTCGTTCCATCTTTAATTGAGCTTATCATGTTCGGCCTAAGCCGCCGCTGCTCCTTCTTCAGGCTCCTTGCGGTGGCAATGAGCTGTTGTTGAAAACGTTTCTGTTCAAGCGGTTCTTCTGGGATGATGAATTCTTCGTCTCCTAGGCTAATGTTCTCTTCGGAGACAGCTTGATAATTTTTGTCATCCGCATCGCTGTGATCGGCCAGCGGTTTTGGACTATGTTCGCCATCCTCCCATTCGTCTTGCTATAGCGGTGGCTCCATGGGGTCATCGGCTTGTTCCGGATCGTCATTTCTTCAGTGATAGTTTTACTCTCTTTTCCTTTACAGGATCGAGATCGACGCTTCTGACGCCAGCGTTTGGGAGGTTTCTGTCGGTGTTCTGGGAATGGGGGTACCCAGACTTGCCTGCCTGCGGCCCAGAGCGTGGCTCATCCAAGGGCCAGGTACGGCCCATCTTCATCAGCAAACCACTTGAGACACTCGAGAGGGGCCAAGCCTTGCGAGGCGAACGACACAAGACCTCCCTCAGGGCAGTCTCACTAGGCTGGCTCCCGAGGAGCGGAGATATCGAGGCAAGGGACAACTCGCGAGGTTCGCGTTACCGGATTCAGGCTCCGCAAAACCCGTTAAGTTCGAACACAGGGGCGTGAACGAAAATCTCTCCCACTCACGTCTACCTAGCGCCTCGCTCTCTTCTCGGTGGAAGGATTCAAGCAAACAACGAACAAGCACACAAGAGTTTATCCAGGTTCGGGCAACCGTGTGGTTTAAGACCCTACTTCCTGCTTTGGTGGATTGGCTCCGAGCGAGCTAGAATATGAGCTAGTACAACGGTTCCTGGGCTCAGGAGGCGAGCTCAGGAGGGTCAGGAGGCTAGTGTTCTTGCTGCTTGTGCGGTGGCAAAGTGTGTTCCCCCCCTTTGTAGTGGGAGTCTTAGCTACTTTTATAGGTGGCCACGGTCCTCTTCCCCCGAAATGTTTAGGCGGGAAGGGATCCCACAATAGCCATTTTCGAGAGGGAACACAAGGACGTTCCTTCCCTGACAAAAGCAGTCTTCGCCTGCAAAAGGATCAGGCGGTGACGCGGTGGTGGGCTCGATAATGACATCCTCCTTGCCGTCCTTGCGGCCTTCGGTCTTGTTGCACCAATGAGGAAACCTTTGCACCGCTCCTCGGGAACTTGCGGTTGCGTTGTGCCCCTTGCACCAAAATGGTAACTGCGCCGCTGGCGCGCGCTGGCACCCGCTGACGCGATGCGTCATTGCTGACATCACTGCCTCCTCCTGAGGCAGACTTGGCCTTGGGTTCTCCGCCCCACCGAAGCACCTTGCCGCAGCTGCTCCTGAGGAGGTATTGACGTCGTTCTCCTCGCGAGGCTTGGCCCCCTCACCAGGGTCTTGGGCAGCTGGTTGATCAGCTGGGCCGTATCAGGCCGTAGTAGGAGCGCGTTGTGGCCCGCAGACAGGCAAGTCTGGGTACCCTGGTTCCCAGTACGCCGACAGTAGCCCCCGGGCCCAAGGTGTGGGCGGAGTTGGCTTCGGGGCAAAGCCTTAGTCGAGGACGAAGCACCATGGGCCCTAAAAGGCTGTGGGCCAGGCCGGCGTGCGATTGTTGAATGGGACGTGGCGGCTCCACTTCCCATGCAACCTTGGTGATCGTGTGACTTGACAACTGCTTGGCACGAGCGACGACGGAGTAATGGTTGCGACGCCATTGGCTGGCGGTTGGGCTCCTCCACCCTATAAATGGGACAAGGGGGGGAGCCCCCAGGCCGTTTCCAAGCCAACGCCGTCTTCTCCTTGCTTGTCCTTCGCTCTCTCTCCTGTCGCAAGATCTTCATGGCGCCGCCAAGGAAGCCATCTGCCGAGGAGAAGGGGAAGCCCTCGAAGGATCCAGTCCCATTGCCGCCGAAGAGGGTCGCGGTCGTCCCCGCAAGTATGTTGCTGCGCCCGCAGCGGCTTCTAGGGGAGCCGGGCGCGACCTTCTGAGCCCCGCAGTGGCCGCTGGTGGATGGCGTGGGGCGTCCTCCCGTGGCGAAAGTAGTCGCGGCCGCGAAGGGAGAGGGGCGCGCAACGGTGCCTGCTGGTCGCGCGCCCTCCGCGCCCACGGTTCCATTCCTTCGATGTTTCGTCGGAGTTCATGGTATGGGCGGAGAAGCCCGGTGGCCCGTGGCTCAGGCTTCCCCGCTCGTTTGGAGATGTGCTACCAGCCGGAGGCCTTGGAGGTGTATGGCTGCAGGCCGACGGTTGCTGCAGTGGCACATCCTGGGTGGAGGTTGAGGTGGCTCCCTCGGGCGATGTGTTCATGGAGTGCGGCTGGCAGCCGTTTGCCCGCGCACGCCAGTTGCAGGGGAGGTGTGCGCTCCACTTCAGGTACGATGGCATCTCCACGCTGTTTGTCAGGGTCTTCTCGGAGGAATGGAGGCGCCTTGGGTGCTGTCCCGAGGCTGACGACGAGGAGGACGAAGGCGTCCGGAGGAGCGGCTCCTCCTCCGAAGACGACCTCAGTCCTAGGGGGCGCCGTGGGGCCCCCTCTGTGGCAGCAGCAGCTCCTCCAGTAGTGGCGGCCACGACGAACCACCACACCGCCGAGTTCGGTACGGCGAGGGGAGAGGATCACCGCGCCGCTGCGGCCCGGTGAAGCCAGAGGAGCCGGAGGATTCCGATTGAGCGGGAGCGGCTTCTGCTTCTTCTCCTTTCTTTTCCTTCATGTCCTTTCTGCGTCAAAATTTCAAGTTGCCTTGAGGAGGTGTGTAATGGGTTGTGATGTATATAAGAAGAGGGAACTCGCCGTCATACTTTTGTTGCCTGATTGAAATCACTTAGCTTTTATGCATCATGTCGTCCTGAGGCGGGATCCTCCTGACCCCGGCATCATGAGCCCCATTGGGTCGTGAGTAGGTGGCCAAGTCTGATGGCCTCGTAGAGCCCCCGGGCAGGGGTGGATTGCTGAGATCTACTGAGAGTGCCGAGCGCGGGTTAGAGCACCAAAGCCTGACTGGCTCGGTAGATAGGTTGCGCGGACTAAGCAGCCCGGCGCCAGAGCCTGAGCAGGCTTGGTCAGGCGAGGTCACGGGGCCACGGCAGACGAGGGCCGGTGACCGGCCATGCCCCAGCCCCCACGCGCGAGGCACGTGAGGGAAAGCGAGTGGCGTAGCTGAACTTAAAGCTGGCGAGAATGATCCAAAACACAAAATTCTCAACAAAATGCAAGAAGCGCGAGAAACACGAGAACTTCATAGCATGGGGGTAGAGGAAGGGCTGATAGCCAAGGAAGTAGAAAAGGCTGACAGCCAAACACCAAGCAAAAAGGAAAAAAAAAAGTCGCGTCCGACCCCTACACTACGTATTCTTCCCAGCGCGGAGCTAAGGACTGCCACTGGGGCGTGGGTGGGAGCCCCGTCTGAGGGCCCATAGGCAACACACAGGAGACTTCGAGGCGTGTACAACCCCAACTCATTATTATGTGAGATTGTCACGGGCGGAGACCTTCATGGGCATGGACCCTTGATTATGGATAGAACCTCCTGAGGTGTTCGATGTTCCAGGAATTCTGGATAGGTATCCCATCCTGCGTCTCTAAGCGTACAGCACCAGGCCTAGAGACACGGGCGATTCTGAATGGGCCCTCCCACATGGGCGAGAGCTTGTGTAGCCCCTCACGGGAGAGGACCCGCCTCAGGACCAAGTCACCAACTTCAAGTGTTCTTGCGCGGATGTCGCGGCAGTGGTACCGCCGCAGCGCCTACTGGTAACGTGCCGCCCTGAGGGCAGCTCGGCGGCGGCCCTCCTCGCCGAGCATGAGGTCCATCCGCCAGGCGGCGTCCTGGCATTTCTCATTCAAGGCCAAGACCCGTGGGTAGCGATGCTTGACCTCGTGAGGGAGGACCGCCTCCGCCCCAATAACTAGAAAGAAGGGAGTTTACCCCATAGGTTTGGTGGCAGTGGTTCGGATTGACCATAGCACGGACTAGAGTTCGTCGACCTAGCCCCTGCCGCTAGCCTCAAGCTTCTTCTTGAAGCTGCGCATCTTGAGGCCACGCGAGACTTCCGTGTTGGCGCGCTCGGCCTGGCCATTGCTCCTGGGGTGGGCCACCGAAGCGTAGCAGATCTGTGTTCCAAGGTTAGCACAATATGACCTGAAGAGATTACTTGTGAACTGCGAACCGTTATCCGTGATGATGCAGTTGGGGACCCCGAATTGCCTCACGAGGCCCTGGATGAACTTGACAGCTGACCCGACTGGGATCGCGCAAACAGGCTCCACTTCCGCCCACTTGGTGAATTTTTCGATGGCGACGTACAGGAAGAGGTAGCCCCCTGCCGCCCGAGGAAACGGACCTAGGATGTCCAATCCCCCGACTGCGAATGGCCAGGAAAGCGGAATTCGGGCCCCGCAGCACCTTCTCGAGGGGATACGATGAAACAACCTTGATGGGGTGGCCTTGGAAGTAATGGCGCAGCTTCCTGGAGGCGACGTGGAGCCCCAAAAGCAGCTTCTGGGGTATCGGGTAGCGCGAACGCGCGTCGCGCAGTACTGTGCTGATGAAGTACACCAGGTTCTCCACGAGGGTTGGCGCAGCGGGGTCCACTGGCGCCTCATGAGCCTCTGGAGCTTCTTGCTGAGCGGCGAGGCCGTTGGTGCCCGTGGTCGAATCCGCCTCTAAGGCCGCGCCAGGGGGCGGCGCGGGCCCTGAGGGTGCCGAGCTGCCCGGTGGCCTTGGGATCCGGAGCCTTTCCTCGCGCTCCAGGACCAGTGCTGCGCTGGCGGAATGAGGCGTTGTGGCGAGGTAGAGCGTCATGGGCTCCAAGGGTCGTGGCGCTACCATGACCGGCGTGCTGGTGAGGTACTTCTTGAGGTCCCGGAAAGCGGTGTCGGCCTCCGGAGTCCACTCAACGAGCCCTTTCTTCCTCATGAGCTCGAAGAACGGGAGGGCGTGCTCCCCGAGCTTAGAGATGAAGCGCCCCAGGGATGTCACACACCCAGTGAGCTTCTGCATTTCCTTCAGGTTTGTGGGCGGCCTCATTTTCTCAATGGCCTTGATCTTCTCCAGGTTGGCTTCAATGCCCCGGTGCAAAACCAGGAACCCTAGCAACTTGCCGGAGGGTACGCCAAACACACACTTTTTCGGGTTGAGGCACAACTTCACCATGCGCAAATTGGCGAATGTTTCTTCTAAGTCCTGAATGAGGTTCATGGCCTCTTTGGTCTTAACCACAATGTCATCGACATAGGCCTCTGCATTCCACCCGAGCTGAGGGCCAAAGGTGATGTGCATCAGGCGCTGGAAGGTAGCGCCCGCGTTCCTCAGCCCAAAAGGCATGCAGGCGTAGCAGTAGACCCCGCATGGGGTCAAGAACGTCGTCTTCTCCATGTCTTCTACCGCCATCTTGATTTGGTGGTAGCCCGAGAATGCGTCAAGGAAGTAGAGTAGGTCGCACCCAGCCGTCGAATCCACGATTTGGTCAATGCGCGGGAGAGGGAAGGGGTCCTGAGGGCAGAACTTGTTCAAGCTCGTGAAGTCGACGCACATGCGTTCCTTGCCTTCTTTCTTCGGGACGATGACGGGATTGGCCAGCCACTCCGGGTGCCGTACCTCCTGCATGACACCTGCTTCCTCCAGCTTCCTAACCTCTTGGACAATGAAGGCCTGCTTCTCCGGGGCTTGTCTACGCGCCTTCTGCTTGATAGGGCGCGCATTGGGGCACACCGTGAGGTGATGCTCAATGACATGCCTTCTCACCCCAAGCAAATCTGCAGCCTTCCAGGCGAACACATCCTTGTTGGCCCTGAGGAAGCTGACAAGCGCCGCCTCTTGCTCTGGATCCATGCATGTGCGGATGGTGAAGGTTGCTCTTGAGCCTTCTTCGTCGGCGGGCACTTGCTTCATCTCGGCGGGGCCCTAAGAAAAGAGCTGCTTCTTCTTGGCAGGCGCGGCCTCCGGAAGTTCCAGAGCCCCCTTCGCCCCTGGGTGAGATGTGGCAGCGGCGGCCTTGTAAGCGCGCCCGAGGACCTGAAGGGCGGCCTTAGGGTTCCCTTTGATGGTGATGACGCCGCTGCTCCTGGGTATCTTGATGGTGTTGTAGCCCGGGTGAGTTGCCGCCATGAACTTTGCCAAGGCTGGGAAGCCGAGGATGGCGTTGTACGGCACATGGATGAGCGCAACGTCAAAATCGATGAGCTCAGTCCGGTAGTTAGCCGATGTGCCAAAGGTGACCGAGAGGCAGATCTGGCCGAGCGGAACATGTCGGGACCCCGATCCTAAGTCACACAGGTCTAGCCTGTAACACCTCATATCACTTTGCGGCCTCACGCACGGTATCCCCACGGGTGCCACCTTACCTGGCCCGGGACCGTTTGCGCATTTTGGCACACGTATATGATAGTGTCGCTAGCATCCATATGATAGAGAACCCGGGCCGACATGACTAGTTATAAACCAAAAGTGGCGCTAAATTACAGAGACAGGCATACATGACCCAGCAACGAACGTGTCGGTCATCAACGTATGAACCCAAGTCGTAGCAAGCTACAAGGACTTAAAGGAACAACGCGTGACATTTCCCCTAAGGGACAGACACAGGAACGAAGAAGGACACATGCCGGCCAGCCTAAGTGTTCCGGAGCAGTAGCAAGCTACCAAGGCTCAGTGGAAGCACTAGGAGACATTTCCCTGTAAGATAGGCTACCAAGGGTAAACAACCAGGTGTCGGATCCCACACATAGCAATACACATTACACGTACACATAACATGCAAGTATATGTTGTACAACATGGCATCACAACATAACTCAACAACTCATATAGATAAGGCCCAGAAGAGCCATCATAGCATTTATTACAAACAGGGGTCACATGACCCAACATACAGAGCATACAGGCAACAAAAGCATAACATGTCTGAGTACACACAACTACAAATGAAAAAGGCCGAGAAGCCTGACTATCTACAAGACCCTCCCAAGGGCACAAGATCGTAGCTGAGGTAACAAGCTAAACGTCGAAGTCCACGCGGAACCACTAGTGAGACTGAAGTCTCTCTGCAAAAACATAAATTAAGCAAACGTGAGTACAAAGGTACTCAGCAAGACTTACATCAGAACTAGCTACATATGCATCAGTATCAAGAAAGGGGTGGTGGAGTTTGACTGTAGCAAGCCAGCTTTGACTCTGTGGCTATCCTGAAACTACAACTGCATGTAACTCTTTTGAGGTGGCACACACGAGTCCACATATTCACCAATCAATACACCACTATGGATCCATTCCCGTCTACCTACGAGAAGGCCATCCATAGCACACACACACTTGTCTTGAGCATTTTAGAGTATCCACCTTCACTTGTCTATGTACCACGTAATCATCCAAGAAGTCCATAAACGCGGACCCGGCTATTCGAATAGATCATGTTAACCCTGCAGGGGTGTACTTCTTCACACACGCTCTCGCCACTTACCGCCATGTACACGTCGTGTATCTCGGCAACCTTCAAGCGGAAGCCTAGCGAGGGTGTCGGCCACGACCTGACTAACCACACAAGACTCTAGTCCAAGTTTATCGCCTATTCGGATTCCATCCGTAAGGAGATCCGGCCGGGGTGTCGCTCACGGCCCCAAATGATGTGCGCAGGGTTCCCAAGCCCACCTCAACGGATGGATCTACGCTTGGTACACCGTGCCACAGTGCATAGTCTGTCCCAAGCCCACCTGTACCGGGTGCCACTTGGTAGACTACTAACACTATCTACAAACACCAGAAACTAGTTGCAACTCCTGGACAGAGATCGAGTTGATTAATAAGTCGAGAGGGGCACTTAAGCATTCCAATGTGTGGTAGTAGCAAGTCATTGGACAACTTACACAGAACTCAGTTCTTAAGGACGGTTCCAGTGAGACAACCCACCATGTACTCCTACATGGCCTCTCACCGCGACCTTTACCAAATCGTGTTCACACACTTAGCTCACACACAGTAGGACATGTTCACCACATTCCAATTCATCCCCGATGAATCAGACCTGACACAACTCTAAGCAATAGCAGGCATAACCAGAAAGCATGAATGAGTAGGCACAACATGGCTCAAACAACTCCTACTCATTCTAATGGGTTTCAACTATTTACTGTGGCAATGACAGGTCATGCAGAGGAAAGGGGTTCAACTACCGCAGAAAGTAACAGTTGAAACTTTGTTGTCCTAATGCAGTAAAAGAGAGCAGGAGCGAGAGAGTGGGATTGTATCGGAATGAACAAGGGGGTTCTGCTTGCCTGGCACTTCTGAAGATATCATTGTGTCTTCATCAGTGTGATCAATCACATCGTCGGAACATCGTCTACTGAGAGGGGACAAACACCGGCAACAGAGAAGGAACACAATCAATGCAATGCAACATTATGATGCATGATCATGACATGGCAATATGTTTTTGATTGGGCTAATGCAACTAGCAACACAATTAAATGAAGTTGGTTTGAAGCCAAGGTTCAAATTCAAACTCCACATGTGGTTATTTAAATGCCATTCATTTGATTTGTCCTAAACATTAGACAAAAATTGTTCTAACATGCATGATAATGCCTTAAACAGATTCCTTGGATTTTTCTGATCATTTTTCATATATAAATTATTTTCGTCTGAGCTACGGTTGATTTTATATGAATTTTAGAAGTTTAAAGCATTTTCTGGAATTTCTAAACCTTTTCTGATTTATTTTAATTCCAGAAAGGCTTTATTGTGTCAGCACTGCGTTAGGCTGAGGTCAGCAAGTCAACTGACCGGCTAGGGTCAAACTTGACGTGTGGGGTCCACTCGTCAGTGACACATGGACTAAATCCGGTCAAACCCTGTGCTGACTGGGTTTGACCAGGAAATGGGCCCACTGTCAGTGGCTATTAGGGGCATTTAGTGGCAGGGGTTAGCACTAATGACAGTGCCACGTCAGCACGCCGGAGTTACTCGCCGGCGACCACATTTCCCGGCGGTGTCTCGCCGGAGAGGCTCAGGTTTCGCGTACAAGAGGCGGTTTCGGGCGCGGTTAGTCCCGTTGGAAAGCTGGCACTCGGCCGCATCCAACGGTGCAAGAGGTACGACCCGAAGTGGCCGGAAACAGCGCCGGCGGTGAGGTTTGCGGCGGCCGGAGCTTGGACGTCGATGAGTTTGACCCTAAGGTGCGCTAGGGAAGAAGCTGGGGAAAGCTACACGCTCTTGGGGGTCCACTGAGCACGTTGACACGCCCAGACGCAAGCTGCACTTGCTCTAGCCACGGCGGCGACATGGCCGGCGGGGTGGAGCTCTCGGGTCCGGCTGTGAGCTAGCTAGAGGACGGGTTAGACTGCGGGGAGAGATGGGAAAGACCCAGGCGCTCACGGCGCGTGAAGGGGGCGTCGAAACGGGCTCGAGGACGGCTTGGCTGAAGCGAATCGACGGCGACGAACGGCGGCACCCGAGGTTGAAGAAGGCATCGGGGGTGGCACTTCGAGGCGTCCGGCGTCGCATGGCTTGGTGAGGAGGTCTTAGACGTTGCGGCGGAGCCCCTGGCTAGCTCAGGGAGGCAAGGCGGTGGCTGTGGCTGCGGTGGTGGCGAGCGGCGGCGACGAGCCCGCTCGGGTGGGTGCGTGCGAGGGAGACAGAGGAGGGGAGATGAGGAGTGGACAGGCCAGAGGGGTCGGGGGGTTGCGTGGCGCTCGGGACCATCTCGAGCAGCGAGCCAGCAAGCAGGAGGTGGCAAGGCATCATCGGCGCGCTCGCCAGCGTTTCCTCCTGGCAAGAGGAAGAAGACCACACAGCCCCTGGCGGGCTGGGCCTCTTCTGCCAGGTAAGGCCCAGGTGAGGTTCCACTCTCTCTCTCTTTCTAATTTAGTTTCTGTTTTCTAGTTTTTCTATTCTTTTGCCTTTGTTTTGATTTAGTTTAGCCACTAAATCATTTTAGATAATTCTGACAATTATTTTGGAGGTTAACTGAATTATTTCAGGGCTCCACAAATAACTTCAGAATATTTGGACCATTTAAAAATATATATATAGCATTTAAACGGCTCCAATTCAAATACTTATTGATTTAATTCAAAGCCCAAATTATTCCCTAAAAATGTTCAATATTTTTGGTTTGGATCAAAACCCTTGCCAAAATTATCAAACATTGATGAAGGCATTTTTGGGTTTATTGAAAAAGATTTTAGTTTGAACCTAGTTGAGTTCATTTGGTGCTAGGGTTTGGTCATTCCCCAATTCAAGTTTAGCAAAAATTTAAACATGATGACATGATGGTCAGGCAAAGACCACATGGGTTGATCTAGGGATGTGACAACTCACCCCCACTAAAACAAGAATCTCGTCCCGAGATTCAAGACGTGAGGTAAGAAAACAGAGGGAACACAAAGCCATCACAATCTTCTCAATTCAACTGTCTTCCACGAAGTTGCTGATTCATTGCATCATGTAGATCTTGGCATCTTTGACTTCAAAACTTCATCCAACCCGACAACAAAAGAACGGGAACTCTACAGGATTTGATCTTCTCGAAGATCGAGCAATTCAAGATCAACTCATGGATTGAGACGTCGAAACATCCCTTGAGCTGAGACACGGAACACCCATCCAGAGAGATGGAGTGAGACAAACGATGAAGGTTCACTTGGTAGGCAATAACTCCACACCTAAGAAGAGGGTGATCGAGGTCACCAGACGGGGCACCTTGGAGAAGGTGAATCGTAGAGTTATTCCCTTAAGTGGCAAAAAGAATTACTTTTGATATCGAGATCATTGAAATTCTTTATACCAGCCTAGGGCAATCACAAACGATCATTTGGAGGAGTTCGGTAGAATGACATACTCGGACTAGAATGAATGATGTGGACTACCTTATTGAAGGCAATGCAAGGAATGATTTTGCTTATCATCGGAAATGGATGGAACCCATGGTGAAATGGCACATTGGCGGTGCAAACTGGGAACAAAAAGCAAATGCTGGGAATGATTCTGGTAACTGGGAAGAAACCCAATAGCAGAGAGTGAATCTACTCTTGGAGAGGTTATAGCATAACCAAGAACACTGGGAGCAATCCCGGTTAGTGCCGGTGATAACACCTAGTGCTTGTGCGTGCTCTCAAGAACTTGAGCATTCCCATATTCATCAAGGTTTTACCAATATCCGTGTCAAGGATCCTGGCAACACCACATACTACCATGATGAATAACGATGGACGATGCAGATGCAAAGGAAGATAACACTTTCTCAGATTTCACCTTGGCGGAGTCAAGGGGCAAAATCTGGATGATCGACCGAGAAACATTTAGCACTCCGCTTCTAATGTTATCCTTGATGTGCTACCGCAACCCATTTATTTAAATGGTTTGGTACCTAGAACGTCAAGTAAAAGGTCGGACTTCAGGAGCCCAAAAATCCATAAGGAACAACTAGGGAATAAATCCTACGAAATCATTATGGGGAGATGGCCAACTTCTTCAATCAAGATACTACAACAATAGGTCTTCCGGCTGGGTGTGCTGGCCACGACATCCACTTTATCGGTTATCGAGAGACCAATATTATAGTTCTTGGAAAATGCTCCAACCATCATATCTGCCTGAGATTCAGTTCTGGTTGGTGTCAGGATATTCCAGACTCATCGAGTCTAGAAAGAAAAATGAAATTTTGCAACACAAATCGATGAGACAACGTTGTGAGATTCTCGGGGAGTGAACTAGGATAGCAAGCTCCAAAACATGAGCTGGTTATGCTACACACATGTGAACACGCTGTCACAGACAAGCATGACCACGTAGTAGTCTTATAATAAAACACTACCAGGTTCAGGTGGGGAACCATCATCGAGGATATCGGAACCTTGTGCATGACCTAGGATAGCACAACAACTCCTTTTTCCTTGAACAAAGCAATCAGTGGCTTGGCGTGCTAGGAAACACATATAGAATGGAGGCGGCCAACCTATCAAACCATAGAGTACTTCGCACATGTGCGTGACTAACTTGGGATGATTCCAGAGGAAGCAAAAATAAGCCTTCTCGAATTCACGGTAGCAACTTCCATCGGATGCACGTGAATTAGAGGAAGTCACTTCTTTCACCAAAACATATACCTCATGAACGGAACACGGAGGCATTGCTTACATAGTTTCCAACACTAGCTTAATGTTCATCACAAATCATGGAGAAGAATAACATGTTGCCTATGGGCTCGACAACAATTCCTCGAGGCTTCCATATGGATGGAATTCCACAATTACGTAAACACGGTGATAGCATTGGTCAGATCAAAGGATGTAAGGGTGTATGCTCGAGGGATCAACCACGAGTAAGACAATGTTACGAATATCGTTGGTTCTGATTTGACTTGACGATAACCCATACTCAATAAAAGTCTGGACAAGACAATAGATCCACAAATGATCACGGAGATCAATTGAAGAAGATATCATCTATCTTCAATACACACACAAGATATCCCTTTGGAGTGAGCTATGTGGATTAAGCTTTTATCTTCCAACTCTCCAAGTTGTTGTTTAGCTTAACCAACTAGCTCAGGATATCCAACATAGATTTTTGGAGAAGGGATGGTTTACTAGAAACCAACTTGATCACGACTCAATATAACGGTCAGGGAACAACCTGGTAATACTCCCGAGAAGATATTCGGAAAATCACGAACCACCGATATGTTATGAAGCTCGAGAACAATCTTGCTTTTCAGGACAAGACGATATGATCAAAAGAGCAAGGGATTAATACAAACCTAACTCATTGATCGGAGAGTGCACCCGAGATAAGGAGTAGATAGCACAATCAATCTTAGAATGGTAATTTAGTAACCAACATGCTAAGAATGAGTTTGCTGTCCATTAACTACCAAGCAACGGGGTTGCTAGGAGTATTGACTTCACACATCGCAGTTCACTTGTCGGTATTCCGGTTACAACAACACGGAGACCGAGGAATAAACGACGATGGTGAGAAGTATCGATGTATCAAGGGTTCGTAGGAGGTTGTGCTATTCCATGACATTCTTGATATAAAGATGGTAATACTCCAAGGTAGAACAGATTAGAAGATGGATTAACATTCTTCATCTACGGAGTACAACTTCTTTGACCCAATCCTAGGAATGGATGAGGTACTGGAGTTTGTCTCTCCTAGTCATTCCATAATGGAATGGCTTGACGGACCACAAGAGTAAAAGGCATCGATGAACACGAGTGCACAACTACTCCTGACTATCAATTGATAGACTATGGTAGGAATAGACCGAAGAGGAACAATCGAAAAGCACATATGAATTTGTGAGTTGTGGATGCATAGATTAGCATGTCGAACTAGTTCAACATATTTCTTCCGGATAACCTATGCAGAAAGGTAGGATTGGCAGAGTCACAGTATGAATGGAGTACTACTCAGGAGCACTCTGGTTTTGATCTTTTGGTTCGGGAGAACTTCTGCCAAGGATGGTTCACGGTATTTGGAAGAATGATATACCACGGACCTCGAGGACTATCACAAGGTTACTAATATCCTAAAGGGATGAGCAAATACTACCAACAGGAGGTAAGTGGAGTGAGTTTTGGGTTCAAGAACCCAGGAATAGAATGCCTACTAACTAAATGGCATCACGGGATGCTTTCGAGAATGATGGTCAAAATCATCACACCGGGAATATAAACACTGCTAGATTACTGGGTGATCTTCTAATACACCTAGGGTCATAATAATAACTCCAACATATATGTCGAGGTAACAGAGTACCTCAACACACTGACTAGTGTGGTTAATCTGGCCTAAAGGAAATTAAGAACAGGTAGGAATGATTTGCAAATGCCTCGGATTATTTAGAGACCTGGGATGACTCGACAGCATAACGGTTGTATATGCTCGAAAATTACCTTTAAGACTCAAGGAAAAAGGTAGCATAACCACTTAGCATCATAATGTCAAGGTTCTAAGACCAACAGTTGAACACACAGAAGTAGTAGGAACTAAACTGAGGGTTGAATCCACTGTTAACGTGATCTTGAAAAATAGAAAGAGAAGCCTAGTTCTTAATCCCCATAGAAAGAAGAAGGTGACTCAGATCAGAAGGTCATAAGGTAAAGGAGTAAAAAGAGCCTTATGTTCCCTTCCACAATCAATTCCCTTAATATAACTAAAGAGTTTCTAGACACGACTTCGACCAGTTTGGCTTACTAATCCTACAGGCAGTCAGGCTCTGATACCAAAGCTGTTGGGACCCCGATCCTAAGTCACACAGGTCTAGCCTGTAACACCTCATATCACTTTGCGGCCTCACGCACGGTATCCCCACGGGTGCCACCTTACTTGGCCCGGGACCGTTTGCGCATTTTGGCACACGTATATGATAGTGTCGCTAGCATCCATATGACAGAGAACCCGGGCCGACATGACTAGTTATAAACCAAAAGTGGCGCTAAATTACAGAGACGGGCATACATGACCCAGAAACGAACATGTCGGTCATCAACGTATGAACCCAAGTCGTAGCAAGCTACAAGGACTTAAAGGAACAACGCGTGACATTTCCCTAAGGGACAGACACAGGAACGAAGAAGGACACATGCCGGCCAGCCTAAGTGTTCCGGAGCAGTAGCAAGCTACCAAGGCTCAGTAGAAGCACTAGGAGACATTTCCCTGTAAGATAGGCTACCAAGGGTAAACAACCAGGTGTCGGATCCCACACATAGCAATACACATTACACGTACGCATAACATGCAAGTATATGTTGTACAACATGGCATCACAGCATAACTCAACAACTCATATAGATAAGGCCCAGAAGAGCCCTCATAGCATTTATTACAAACAGGGGTCACATGACCCAACATACAGAGCATACAGGCAACGGAAGCATAACATGTCTGAGTACAGACAACTACAAATGAAAAAGGCCGAGAAGCCTGGCTATCTACATGACCCTCCCAAGGGCACAAGATCGTAGCTGAGGTAACAAGCTAAACTTCGAAGTCCACGCGGAACCACTAGTGAGACTGAAGTCTCTCTGCAAAAACAAAAATTAAGCAAACGTGAGTACAAAGGTACTCAGCAAGACTTACATCAGAACTAGCTACATATGCATCAGTATCAACAAAGGGGTGGTGGAGTTTGACTGTAGCAAGCCAGCTTTGACTCTGTGGCTATCCTGAAACTACAACTGCATGTAACTCTTTTGAGGTGGCGCACACGAGTCCACATATTCACCAATCAATACACCACTATGGATCCATTCCCGTCTACCTACGAGAAGGCCATCCATAGCACACACACACTTGTCTTGAGCATTTTTAGAGTATCCACCTTCACTTGTCTATGTACCACGTAATCATCCAAGAAGTCCATAAACGCGGACCCGGCTATTCGAATAGATCATGTTAACCCTGCAGGGGTGTACTTCTTCACACACGCTCTCGCCACTTACCGCCATGTACACGTCGTGTATCTCGGCAACCTTCAAGCGGAAGCCTAGCGAGGGTGTCGGCCACGACCTGACTAACCACACAAGACTCTAGTCCAAGTTTATCGCCTATTCGGGTTCCATCCGTAAGGAGATCCGGCCGGGGTGTCGCTCACGGCCCCAAATGATGTGCGCAGGGTTCCCAAGCCCACCTCAACGGATGGATCTACGCTTGGTACACCGTGCCACAGTGCATAGTCTGTCCCAAGCCCACCTGTACCGGGTGCCACTTGGTAGACTACTAACACTATCTACAAACACCAGAAACTAGTTGCAACTCCTGGACAGAGATCGAGTTGATTAATAAGTCGAGAGGGGCACTTAAGCATTCCAATGTGTGGTAGTAGCAAGTCATTGGACAACTTACACAGAACTCAGTTCTTAAGGACGGTTCCAGTGAGACAACCCACCATGTACTCCTACATGGCCTCTCACCGCGACCTTTACCAAATCGTGTTCACACACTTAGCTCACACACAGTAGGACATGTTCACCACATTCCAATTCATCCCCGATGAATCAGACCTGACACAACTCTAAGCAATAGCAGGCATAACCAGAAAGCATGAATGAGTAGGCACAACATGGCTCAAACAACTCCTACTCATTCTAATGGGTTTCAACTATTTACTGTGGCAATGACAGGTCATGCAGAGGAAAGGGGTTCAACTACCGCAGCAAGTAACAGTTGAAACGTTGTTGTCCTAATGCAGTAAAAGAGAGCAGGAGCGAGAGAGTGGGATTGTATCGGAATGAACAAGGGGGTTCTGCTTGCCTGGCACTTCTGAAGATATCATTGTGTCTTCATCAGTGTCATCGATCACATCGTCGGAACATCGTCTACTGAGAGGGGACAAACACCGGCAATTGAGAAGGAACACAATCAATGCAATGCAACATTATGATGCATGATCATGACACGGCAATATGTTGTTGATCGGGCTAATGCAACTAGCAACACAATTAAATGAAGTTGGTTTGAACCCAAGGTTCAAATTCAAACTCCACATGTGGTTATTTAAATGCCATTCATTTGATTTGTCCTAAACAGTAGATAAAAATTGTTCTAACATGCATGATAATGCCTTAAACAGATTCCTTGGATTTTTATGATCATTTTTCATATAAAAATTATTTTCACCTGAGATACAGTTGATTTTATATGAATTTTAGAAGTTTAAAGCATTTTCTGGAATTTCTAAACCTTTTCTGATTTATTTTAATTCCAGAAAGGCTTTATTGCGTCAGCACTGCGTCAGGCTGAGGTCAGCAGGTCAACTGACCGGCCAGGGTCAAACCTGACGTGTGGGGTCCACACATCAGTGACACATGGACTAAATCCGGTCAAACCCTGTGCTGACTGGGTTTGACCAGGAACTGGGCCCACTTTCAGTGGCTATTAGGGGCATTTAGTGGCAGGGGTTAGCACTAATGACAGTGCCACGTCAGCACGCCGGAGTTACTCGCCGGCGACCACATTTCGCGGCGGTGTATCACCGGAGAGGCTCAGGTTTCGCGTACAAGAGGCGGTTTTGGGCGCGGTTAGTCCCGTTGGAAAGCTGGCACTCGGCCGCATCCAACGGTGCAAGAGGTACGGCCCGAAGTGGCCGGAAACAGCGCCGGCGGTGAGGTTTGCGGCGGCCGGAGCTTGGACGTCGATGAGCTCGACGCTAAGGTGCGCTAGGGAAGAAGCTAGGGAAAGCTACGCGCTCTTGGGGGTCCACTGAGCACGTTGACACGCCCAGACGCAATCTGCACTTGCTCTAGCCACGGCGGCGACATGGCTGGCGGGGTGGAGCTCTTGGGTCCGGCTGTGAGCTAGCTAGAGGACGGGTTAGACTACGGGGAGAGAGGGGAAAGACGCAGGTGCTCACGGCGCGTGCAGGGGGCGTCGAAACGGGCTCGAGGACAGATTGGCCGGAGCGAATCGACGGCGATGAACGGTGGCACCCAAGGTTGAAGAAGGCGTCGGGGGTGGCACTTCGAGGCGTCCGGCGTCGCATGGCTTGGTGAGGAGGTCTTAGACATTGCGGCGGAGCACCTGGCTAGCTCAGGGAGGCGAGGCGGTGGCTGTGGCTGCGTGGTGGCGAGCGGCGGAGACGAGCCCACTCGGGTGGGTGCGTGCGAGGGAGACAGAGGAGGGGAGAGGAGGAGTGGACAGGCCAGAGGGGTCGGGGGGGTTGCGTGGCGCTCGGGGCCATCTCCATCAGCGAGCCAGCAAGCAGGAGGTGGCAAGGCGTCGTCGGCGCGCTCGCCATGCACCTGCATGTCCTCCTGGCAAGAGGAAGAAGACCACACAGCCCCTGGTGGGTGGGCCTCTTCTTCCAGGTAAGGCCCAGGTGAGGTTCCACTCTCTCTCTCTCTCTTTCTAATTTAGTTTATGTTTTCTATTTTTTCTATTCTTTTGCCTTTGTTTTGTTTTGTTTAGCCACTAAATCATTTTAGATAATTCTGACAATTATTTTGGAGGTTAACTGAATAATTTCAGGGCTCCACAAATAACTTCAGAATATTTGGACCATTTAAAAATATATATAGCATTTAAACGGCTCCAATTCAAATACTTATTGATTTAATTCAAAGCCCAAATTATTCCCTAAAAATATTCAATATTTTTGGTTTGGATCAAAACGCTTGCCAAAATTATCAAACATTGATGAAGGCATTTTTGGGTTTATTGAAAAAGATTTTAGTTTGAACCTAGTTGAGTTCATTTGGTGCTAGGGTTTGGTCATTCCCCAATTCAAGTTTAGCAAAAATTTAAACATGATGACATGATGATCAGGCAAAGACCACAGGGGTTGATCTAGGGATGTGACAGAATAGCCGAGCTCGCGACCCCCGAGAAGGGCTTGGTGGGCAGGAGCTGCCTGTAGGACACAGGCAGATGACCAAAGGCTTCGGGAGAGAGGATGTTGAGGCCGGCGCCACCGTCGATGAGAGTTCTTATCACGGCCACCCCGCAGATGGTGGGCGTGCATACCGTGGGGAGAGCGCCGGTGCCGGCCACTTCGGAGGCGAGGTCGCCGGGGCCAAAGGTGATGGCGGGGCCCGGCCCGTTCTGCGCCCGCAAGGCCTCCCGCGGCTGGGCGGCAGCTCCAACCTGCCAAAAGTGTGACTTGGCGTGCCGGGCAGACGCCGGTGCTTGGGACCCACCGAGGATGCACAAGACCCCACGGCAAGGCCGCTCCCTGCAGCCGTGCCCCATAGCTCACAGTTGCGGGCCATCCGCGTGGCGCGGGTCTCGGCGGGCGGCCGGTGCCGGGCCTGCCGTTGTCCCATTAAGATCGCGACCGGCGAGGCCACAGGAGGTGGGAGTGGTGGTGCAGGCCGTCCTCTAGTGGCCTAGCCGGCAGGACCGTCGTAGAGGAAGGAGGAGGGGCGCCCATGGGTGGCGCGGTCCGCTGATGTTGCTCGGGCGATGGGGAGGCAGCCAGTACCCGCGCGGCTATGGCTGGACGTAGCCATCGTAGAGGCGCCGAACCGGAGAGGGGAAGCGAGGTCGTCGGAGAGGCGAGATTTCGACATGCCCCCTACCTGGCGCGCCAAATGTCAGATTCAGGGCTCCGCAAAACCCGTTAAGTTCGAACATAGGGGCGTGAACAAAAATCTCTCCCACTCACGTCTACCTAGCGCCTCGATCTCGTCTCGGTGGAAGGATTCAAGCAAACAACGAACAAGCACACAAGAGTTTATCCAGGTTCGGGCCACCGTGTGGTGTAAGACCCTACTTCCTGCTTTGGTGGATTGGCTCCGAGCGAGCTAGAATATGAGCTAGTACAACGGTTCCTGGGCTGAGGAGGCGAGCTCGGGAGGGTCAGGAGGCTACTGTTCTTGCTCCTTGTGCGGTGGCAAAGTGTGTTTTCCCCCCTTTGTAGTGGGAGTCCTAGCTACTTATATAGGCGGCCACGGTCCTCTTCCCCCGAAATGTTTAGGCAGGAAGGGATCCCACAACGGCCATTTTCGAGCGGAAACACAAGTACGTTCCTGCCCTGACAAAAGCAGTCTCTACCTGCAAAAGGATCAGGCGGTGACGCGGTGGTGGGCTCGACGATGACATCCTCCTTGCCGTCCATGCGGTCTTCGGTCTTGTTGCACCAATGAGGAAACCATTGCCCTACTCCTCGGGAACTTGCGGCTGTGCTGTCCCCCTTGCACCGAAATGGTAACTACGCCGTTGGCGCACGCTGGCACCCGCCAGCGCGATGCGTCATTGCTGATATCACTGCCTCCTCCTGAGATAGAGTTGGCCTTGGGCTCTCCGCCCCTCCGCAGCACCTTGCCACGGCTGCTCCTAAGAAGCTCTTGACGTTGTTCTCCTCGCGAGGCTTGGCCCCCTCGCGAGGGTCTTGGGCAGCTGGTTTATCAGCTGGGCCGTATCACGCGGTAGTAGTAGCACGTCGCGGCTCGCAGACTGGCAAGTCTGGGTACCCTGGTTCCCAGCAAGCTGACACGCGTGACGTGAGCCATGACGGCCAAGGACGGGCAGGCGCCAACGGGCGTAGGGAGCCAGTTTCCTCTTTGGTGCTAAAGGGACAAGCGCATGTGAGGAGTCCCGGGGCATCAGGCAAAGGTTTCCATATTCGTGCAACAAGACCAAGACCAGAAGGACGGCAGGGCGAAGGTCATCATGGAGCCCACGGCGGCGTCACCACCAGAGCCTTTGGCAGGCGAAGACCACCTTTTGTCAGAATAGCTTCTACTAGTTGTCCCCCTTCGAACTTGGCCGTTGTGGGATCCCTTCCCGCTCAATATTTGGGGAGAGAACCTAGGCCACTATAAATAGGACTAGCCACCACCATAGAAGGGGATCGGATTATTCAGACCACCCTCACACCCACCAGCTCACCGAGCAAAAGAACACCTCACCTCAGGAGGCTGTTCTTCCCATGTACTTGTTCATCCTCAGCCTACAAGGCAATCCACCACAGCACAATGGATTAGGATATTACACCACAACGGTGGCCAGAACTGGTATAAACTCTTGTGTTTCTTGTTCTTTGAGTTCGACGAGCTAGGCCTAGGAATCGGGGCGAGAGCGAACTAGGGCGGAAAGGAGAGATCTTCGTGCACCCTAGTGTTCGAACCTCAAGGGTTTGCCGAAACCCGCAATCTAAAATTTGCCGCGCCAGGTAGGGGTGCGCCGAAGTTTCGCCTCTCCGTCCACCCCGCCCTCCATCCACCAGGCTCTTATGGCGGGTGCCTCTTCTCCGACCGGCCTGGTGGGCGCATGCGGCAACGTAGCGGGTCATCGAGCCTTTCGCCCGCCTTGCGGTAGGTGAAGTGGCCACTCAGGTTTTGGCCGGAGCTACCGCCCCGTTACGACGGGGCGGCGAGTCCGGCCGTCCTCCTTCAGGCCTACGAGGAGGCCGTTTCAGCGGCCTGCAGCAACAACAAGGTCATGGCCAGCTGGCTCCCCATGGCACTCACTGGCGTTCCGGGCGCCTGGTTTCTTAGCTTGCCACAGTCATCTGTGGCATCCTGGGAGGAGCTGCGCGGCCTCTTCACTACACGCTTCGCGGCGCCGGCACCCCACGCCATTGCGGCCCTCCTCTGCGGCTCTCAAGCGCCGCCCTCGGACTGCCATGTCAAGCAGTTCTTCCGCCAGATCGGTGTCGCCTTCGTACGCCACGGAGCCCCTCCCAGATATGCGGCGCCGAAGACCGACCTCACCTACGACTCAGGGGACCATACCACTTCCGCTGCGGGCTCAGGCGCTCTCCCAATGCTTTGCACACCTACCATCTGCAACGTGGTAGTCACCAAGACCCTCATCAACGGTGGGGCTGGCTTCAACATCCTCTCAGCAGAAGCTTTTATACTGCTCCACGTGCCGCTTGAGAGGCTACGCCCCACCAAGCCCTTCTCCGGAGTCGGCAGCGGTTTCGCCAGCCCTCTAGGGCAGATCCGCCTCCCAGTCACCTTCGGCACCCGCGACAACTACCGCACCGAGCTGATCGACTTCGACATCGCTCATATCGGCCTCCCGTACAACGCCATCCTCGGGTATCCAGCCCTGGCTCAGTTCATGGCCGCAACCCATCCGACCTACAACCTCATGAAGATGCCGGGGAGCAGCGGCGTCCCCACCGTGCCTGGGGACCCAAGGATGCTCTCGTGTCCCTCAAGCTTGTTTACGGACCACTGCGGCGGCACGCCCGGCCGATGAGGCCACCCCAGAAGCCAAGGGGGATGCGCCAGCGAAAAAGAAGCAGCTTTTCTCTCAAGAACGGGCTGAGACGAAGCAGGTGCTGGTGGATGAAGACGGGGCGTCAGGAGCCACCTTCACCATAGGCGTTGGCCTTCCCCCAGCTCAAGAAAAGGTGCTGCACCAGATTCCTGCGCGCTAACAAGGAAGTGTTCACGTGGGAACCCAAGGATCTGGTAGGAGTCCCAAGGGGGCTGACTCAGCATCACCTAAACGTATGCCCTAACGTGCGCCCCGTGAAGCAGAAGGCCAGGAGCCAGTCTATAGAGAAGTAGTCCTTCATCGTGCAAGAAACTCACAAGTTAGAAGCAGCGGGTGTCATCCGCAAGTTCCGGTACCCGGAATGGCTGGCGAACCCCGTCGTTGTGCCCAAGAAAGGCGGAACGGAGCACATGTGTGTCGACTTCACCAACCTCAACAAGGCCTGCCCACAAGACCCGTTCCCGCTGCCTTGCATCGACCAGATTGTTGACTCCACCGTTGAGTGCGACCTACTGTGCTTCCTGGATACCTTTTCGGGCTACCAACAAATCAAGATGGCGGTACAAGATGTTGAGAAGACTGCCTTCCTCACCCCGTGCGGTATATACTGCTACACTTGTATGCCGTTTGGGTTGTAGAATGCAGGAGCGACTTTCCAGCGACTGATGCATATTGCCCTGGGAGAGCAGCTTAGGAGGAAGGCTGAGGCCTACATTGATGACATCATGGTAAAATCTCGGGAGGCCAAGACCCTCATCGATGATTTGGAGGAGACCTTCACTAGCCTGCGCAAGGTAGACCTGCGGCTCAACCCGGAGAAGTGTGTTTTCGGCGTCCCTTCATGCAAGTTGCTGGGCTTCCTGGTGTCACACACAGGGATCGAGGCTAGCCCCGAGAAGGTCAAGCCCATAGAAAAGATGAGTCCGCCGAAGACCCTCGAAGAGATGCAGAAGTTGGCCGGCTGCGTGACATCACTCGGGCGTTTCATCTCCAAGCTAGGGGAGTGTGCCCTCCCCTTCTTCAAACTGATGAAAAGGAAAGGCCCGTTTGAGTGGACCCCTGAGGCTGATGCATCATTCGAAGACCTTAAGAAATAACTCACTAGCACACCGGTAATGGTCGCGCCAAAACCCCGAGAGCCCTTGGTGCTTTACCTAGCCGCGACGCCACACTCTGCCAGCGCAGCGCTGGTCGCAGTCCGAGATGAGTGCCATGACAAGGCCGCACCGCCCCGGGGTGACACTCACGAGCCTCCGCCAGGGCCAGCCGACGACCAAGCTCCGCAAGGTGACGTTCCTGAAGCCCCGGCCGCTACGTCCAGCGACCAAGCTCTTCGGGTCGTCTCGCCTTAGGAGGCACCGCGACCTCAGGAGAGCTTGGCCCCCACCCTCGTCGAGCACCCGGTGTACTTCGTCAGCACGGTCCTCCGCAACACTCGGGCACGCTACCCCATGCCACATAAGCTTCTGCTCGCGCTCCTTGTCGCTTCACGCAAGCTGTGTCATTACTTCCAAGGCCACCCCGTCAAGGTCGTCTCGGCTTATTCGCTGGAGAGGGTACTCAGGAACCCCAACGCTGCAAGAAGGGTTGCCGAATGGAATATCGAGATGCAGGCATTCCAGTTAGAGTTCAGCATAACCAGGGTCATGAAAGGAGCCGTGCTCGCTGACTTCATGGCAGAATGGACCGACGCCCTGGAGCTCGAAGCGGGCGTAGACCGATCCCTGTCGCCAGGAAGTGAAGCGTCAGAAGGCTGGGTCATGTACTTCGACGGCGCGTCGCACGGCAGGGCGCGGGGGCTGGAGTTGTGCTCATCTCGCCCACTCAAGACAAGCTTTACTACGCCGTGCAGCTCTGCTTTCAGCAGGCCAAGAAGGTCTCCAACAACATCGTAGAATACGAGGGCCTCATCGCTAGCCTCAAGGCAACAGCGGCATTGGGTGTGAAGTGCCTCATCATCAGGCGCGACTCTCAGCTCCTCGTCAACTTCTCCAACAAGGTATACGAACCGAAGGACGAGCACATGGAGGCATAACTCATGGAGGTACGCTAAATGGAGAAGTAGTTCCTGGGCCTAGAGCTGCAGCATGTGCCCCGTGGCACTAACAAGGAAGCTGACGACATCACCAAAAGGGCTTCCAGGCGCCCGCCTTAGGAGCCCGACGTCTTCGAGGAACGACTCTTCAAGCCTTCGACCTCACCCCCGCTTGAGGAGCCGGCGACGCTTCAGGAGGAACTCCCCCAGCAACCGACCTCGGGAGCCCCCGCCTGTGGCCCGACCTCTGGAGCACGCTGGCTCCTGACGCTCAAGCCTCGGGAGGGGTGCTGACCGACGAGCTCAAGGCATACCTGGTGCGAGGAGCGCTGTCCAAGAAAGAAGAAGACATAGAGCGTGTAGCCCGGCAGGCCACGACGTATTGCATTCAAGACGGTGAGCTTTACAGAAAACAACCAAATGACGTTTCTTTGCGGTGCATCTCCAGGAAGTAAGAGAGCGAGCTGCTAGCTGATATACACGCCGGGGACTGCGGGCATCACTCGTCATCGCACACCCTGGTTGGCAAGGCGTTCCACAGCGGTTTCTACTGGCCTACACCACTCAACGACGCAGCCGAGCTGGTAATGTCCTGTGAGGCTTGCCTATTCCATGCCAAGCAGATCCACTAGCCGACTCAGGGCCTCCAAGCTATCCCAGTCTCTTGGCCATTCATGGTCTAGGGGCTGGATATCCTGGGTCCATTCCCTCGGGCGCCCGGGGGCTGCTGCTACCTCTACGTCGCAATCGACAAGTTCACCAAATGGGCGGAGAAGCTGTTCGTGCCATCCCAGCCGGATCCACGGTCAAGTTCATCAAGGGTCTCGTAAGCCGGTTCGGGGTCCCCCAACGCCTCAGCACCGACAACAGCTCACAGTTCACTAGCAACCTCTTCAAGACATATTGTGTTAACTTTGGAACGCGGATTTGGTATGCTTCGGTGGCACACCCCAGAAGCAATGGCCAGGCCGAACGTGCCAACGCGTAGGTTTTAAGAGGCCTCAAGACTAGGATCTTCAAGAAGAAGCTCGAAACTTGCGGTACGGGCTGGCACGACGAGCTCCAGTCCGTGTTGTGGTCAATCCGCACCACCGCCACCAAGCCAACAGGCGAGACCCCGTTCTTCCTCATCTACGGAGCAGAAGCGGTTCTCCCTCACGAGGTCAGGCATCACTCCGCGCGGGTCCTGGTGTTCGATGAAACGCAGCAGGGCACCATGCGAGGGATGGACCTTGTGCTGGGGGAGGAACGCCGCCGGGAAGCCTCGCTCCGAGCGGCAAGGTACCAGCAGGCGCTGCGACGGTACCACTGTCGCAATGTCCGCTCCAAGATGCTCGAGGTGGATCACCTCGTCCTAAGGCGGGTCCTCTCCAGGGAAGGGCTGCACAAGCTCTCACCCATGTGGGAGGGCCTATTCAGGATTGCCCACATCTCCAAGCTGGCGCCGTACGTCTGGAGACGGGGGACGGCGTCCCCATCCAGAATGCGTGGAACATCCGGCACCTCCAGAAGTTCTACCCATGCAGCAAGGCCCTGTGCCTGTGAAGCCAAGGCCCTGTGCCTATGAAGCAACGCTCACGCCTGTGAAGGTCTCCACCCATGAGACTCTCACGTAATAATGAGTGGGGCTGTACACGCCCCGGAGTCTCCGGAGTGCCGCCCTCGGGCCTCCAAGGCTCCCTCCCATGTCCTAGGGCAGCACTTAGCTCCGCGCTGGTGACAAGACAAGACTAGGTACCGGACGCAGCTGTTCATTTTCTTTCTAGAGTTGGCTTGCCCCTTCCTTCTTTTAATTTGAAAGTTCTGGCGTTTCTCGAATGGCTTGGTTGAACCACCTCTTTCTTTGATTCTTCCCTTGATTCTTTGCTTTGCGTTGGGGGCAGCGGCAGTTGCACGACGCTCTCCCTCGCGCGCCTCCCAAGGGGGCTGGACAGGTGGCTCGCATGCGTGCCTCCCTTAGTCTCTGCGAGGTGTCCACATTTGAGCTCGTGATCGGCGCATCCCTCTGCTTAAGTCCGTGCCCACGGGTACCGCGACAAAGTGTCTTCGACCATGTTCAGCCCATGCCTAGGACCTCGTGTAGCGAAGGATAAGAATCTCCTAATGAGTTTTTGCAGCTCCTCGAAGGGGCGCGCCTCAAGAGATGAGGGATACCCCAAATGTGTCAAGATAAGTCTTCTCCCCCTATGCCCGCATAATGCATGGATCTCGTAACACTATCCAAAATCAGTAAACACAGCACGAAGTAGCATGGAAATCACGGTCCATTACACGACCTAGCAGGGCCCCATACTTGTTTTTGGCAATGCAGGAAGAAAGGAAATGCAAGGACAGGCAAAAGCGGCTCCTACGATGCGGCTGCTCGCCAGGATCGGCCCCCCGGGCTTAGACAGAGCCCTCCTTGCGCTTCACTGGGGCACGGCGACGAGACGACCCAACACCACCCTCGAAGCGGGCGCGACGGCGTGGTGGCTCGTCGTAGCCACTGCTGTTAGAGCTGCCGCTGAGAGAGGAGCTGCTGTCGCTGTATGAACTACGGCCGGCGCCGAGGGCAAGTTCATCCTCACCCTCGTCACGGCCGTCGCCAAGGCTGAGCACCTCACCGCCATCGTTGTCCTCGGGGCAGCACCCGGCACGGCGGCCATCTTCCCCGAATACCCTCACGAAGAGGGTTGTGTCGCCGTCGTACTGAAGTGGAGGGTGCAGCGCCTGCTCAGGCCAGGCGCACAGGAGAATACCTGCCAACCACGGGCCAGGGTTACGACGCCCGCGGTGGAGACCTCCACCGCGACCCACGAAGCCCTCTTGCAGCAGCCATCCGCCTGCAGCCAGAGATCGCCGGGACCGGCGGCCGATAGTTCACCGGCGAAGGAGCGCGGGAGCTGGAGCCATGTGCCAGCCGGGTTCTCCAACCACACGATGAACTCCGGAATCTTCTCCGCCAAGTGGAAGAGCGGCCGGGAAGGCCGGGCGGCCCTGGCGCTGCTCCCTTCATCAATGGGGCTGCCACGGTCTGGGCGACCCCGACCACGCAAAGAGGCACCGCCGCGGTCACGAAGGACGGCGCTGAGCCCCAAAGAGGTCCGCACGCGCCCGCGAGGGGCCACTGCGGGGGTCTCGACATATTTGTGGGGGCGGCCTCGTCCCCTCTTAGGCGGTGGTGAGGCGAGCCTGTAGCGACCACGATCCGAATGGACCGAAGTCTCTGTGTTCTTTGTCATCCCTGGATCGGTAATGCTGACACACAGTACTTGAAGGATTTATAACAGAGTAGCAATCACACACTTATTACATCGAATTTCTCAAAAGAGAACTTATTTCAAAATAATATGGCATAAGGCCATCTAACACGATAACAACGGAAGGCTTGGAAGATAAGTGAGTCCATCAACTCCAATGGCATAGCTGAGTGCATCACAAACGACCTAGCGCACCTTACTCTTCTTCAGAAAAGTCAGCAACATGACATGTTGCAGCCTGAAACGGGTCAGCACATGGAATATGCTGGCAATATAACACAGTAGAGCAAGTAACAGAATAAAGGCTAACACTACATGCATATAAGGCTGGTGGAGGCTCTCATGTTTAGAGTTTTTGCATAAAGCCAATTTTTCCCTACAACAAAGGAATAACTTTTATTTTAACTATCATGGTAGTTAAAACATCATTGAGAAGGTTCCTCCAACTCAATCCCAATTAAATTAATCATTATCAACCCACAAAATTTGTTTTAGAGTGATGAGATCAACCAATAATTCAAGTACCAGATACTCAAGATGTCCATAACCGGGGACACGGCTAATCATGATTAGTTTGTACACTCTGCAGAGGTTTGCGCATTTTTCCCCACAAGACTTGATCTCCTCCGTTAGATTTCTCACACTGCATGATGTTTGAGAAACGAATGACCAAGACACAGTCTTTTAGAAGGATTTACTGTTTACCCCGGGTGGACGGGTACACCTACTTTCCCCTAGATCTACTAGTCCACCACTGAAAGAGCTCACACAACATACTCAACTATGCCAGAGCCCATAATGGCATTGTGGCTGCATACGAAAGTTTCAAGCATGAATAGTCTTATGATCCCTTTGAGCCTGGGTGGCATTCCATAGGAAAAATCACACGGAACCCCAGGATTTCCTAGGACAACACTGGATTCTCCAGGTGCCCACCAACCAATCCACCCATATGTGTATTAAATTTGCCACCTTAAGTTGAACCATTAATTAACAAACTCACATCTGTCACGGATACTCTCAAACCCAATCCACGTCTACGAGCATAGCATGTCATCCTAAGCATAACGTAGAAGTAACTCCGAGGGGTTTGATAATATATAATGCAGGTAAAAGGTTCTACCTCAATCTACTTCCCAGACCCACATGTTAAGAGATCCTACTCATGCAATGTGTGAGGGTTTGATCTAGTGCATAAAAACTGGGTAATAAAGGGTATGATCAAAGTGTTACTTGCCTTGCTGACGATTCGCAAAACCTAGGGACTCATAGTAGCACGCTTCGCACTCCGGGAATTCTATCGCAAGCAAACAATAGCCTACATAAGAAACCAAGCAAAGATGCATGGGTTAAACTCAAATAAGAAGATCTGACCAGAAAGTTCAACTGAAGAACTCCGATTTGCAAAAAGAATCAAATCAAACGGAGCAACGAAACTCAAACTACGAAACAAACAAGATCTGTTTAATAGATTCAACTAAAGTCAAATTTTATAGCACCAAAACCTTTTTCAAGTTGTTTAAACGGAAAGAGCGCTTCAGGACGAAGATCTAGGCGCTTGAATCGCCTAATTTCAACTAACGAATGAAAAGTTATACTAAAACGAAGATCAGGGCAGAAATCGCGATCGAAAATAATCGTGGAAAAACCCTGAAAAAGAAAAACTGATGAACAGGCTAATGAACGAACATTCATTGTCTGTGACTAACGGGCGAACAACGTTCGTTAAAATGAACGTACAAACGAATGTCCACTATTTAACTGAACAACAGAAAACCGAAACTAACCAAAAAAACGAGATCTAGGGTTCTACAGATAAACCAATCGGTTTTCCGAGAAAAACCGGCGGCGGCGGCGACTACCTCTGACGGCGGCGGAACTCCGGCGAGGCGGCGGTAGGACTCCGGCCAGGCGGCGGCTCGCGGTGGCGGCTCGGCCCTGGCGGCGGCGCGCAGCTAGAGGCGGCGGCGGCGCGGATTGGCGCGACAGCTAGGGTTAGGACAGGCGCGGGCGGGCTGAGGTGAGGGGGGCTAGGCCTCGGCCTTTAAAGGGGCCGGCTGGGCGAATTCCTAGCCGGACACGGCCTGGTAGGTCGGTTCGTATTTTATTTTTATAAGCAGTCCTAATGCGGCAAAACGGGCGAAAAAAATACTAAACCGACTCGAAAAATTCCGAAAAAAAAATTCACCGTCCTCTAATAATATTTAGGACAAAGTGAACATTTTTCCCGGACCTAAATGCAATTTTGAAAAACACGTATTATTCCTATGCAAATAAATCCAAATAAAATAAGTTGATTTTAATATTTTCCTCAAATATTTCTTTTGTTTTGGAGAAGTCATATTATCTCCGCTCATATATATTATTATGAAATAGTTTTGGAGAGGAAAACAATTAAAACCAAAGTGATCCTCATACCGGTATTTGAGAAAACTCAAATATGAAAACGGTAAAATCCCCAACTCTCTCTGTGGGTCCTTGAGTTGCTTAGAATTTTGATGATCGCAACACACGAATCCAATAAAATATGATATGCAAGATGACCTATGTATAACATTCCAAATTTAAAATTTGGGGATGTTACAAACCTACCCCCCTTAAGATGAATCTCGTCCTCGAGATTCAGGTTGGCTAGAAAATAGGTGTGGGTGGTCCTCGATAATCTGTGCAGACATACGATCCTGGTCATGTATATTTTGGCCAACTTCGCACTGGTATACGTGGGTTTCACGGGGATAAAGTGGGCTACTTTGGTCAAGCGATCCACTACTACCCAGATTGAGTCATATCCCGATCGGGTCCTGGGTAATCCGGTGATAAAGTCCATGCCAAGCTTATCCCACTTCCATTCGGGTATCGACATAGGTTGCAGTAATCCTGCTGGCTTCTGATGTTCTGCCTTCACTCTCTCGCATACATCACATACGGCTACATACTCGGCAATATCCTTCTTCATTCCTGTCCACCAGAAACGTTCCTTCAAATCCAAATACATCTTAGTGTTTCCGGGGTGTATCGAGTATGGTGAATCATGTGCTTCCTGTAGTATCAACTTCCTGATCTCGGCGTTGTTGGGCACATAGACTCGATCCTCAAACCACAAGGTGTCGTGTTCGTCCTCACGAAAACCCTTGGCTTTTCCTTCACTCATCTTCTCCTTTATTTATGCAATTTATTTTTCATCCTTCCGAGCTTCTCGTATCTTTCCCAATAATATTGACTAAACCTCCAAGGATGCAACAAAACCTCTAGGAATTATCTCCAAACGAAGCTCCCTAAGATCTTCTGCTAACTCCTTTGGCAATCCTCCATTTACTAGGGTATTAGCATAACTCTTCCGGCTCAAAGCGTCTGCAACGACATTGGCCTTGGCCGGATGATAGTGCAGCTTCATATCATAATCCTTTATGAGCTCCAACCATCTCCTCTGTCTGAGGTTAAGCTCCTTCAGAGTCATAATGTACTTCAAACTCTTGTGATCCCTGTACACATCACATCGATTCCCAATAAGGAAATGTCTCCAGGTTTTAAGCGCATGCACTACTACTGCTAACTCCAAATCATGCGTAGCATAATTCAACTCGTGCTGTCGGAGTTGACGGGATGCATAAGAAACAACTCTTCCGTCCTGCATGAGTACTCCTCCAAGTCCTAAGCATGAAGCATCGCAATACACTTGGAATTCCTTGCGTATATCTGGCAAAATCAGCACTGGGGCTGTCGTCAAACGTTTCTTCAACTCCTGGGAACTTTCTTCGCACTCTTTAGTCCACTGAAACTTTGTTTCCTTCTTCAACAATGCCGTCATAGGCTTTGCAATCTTGGAGAAACTATCTATGAATCTCCGGTAATATCCCGTGAGTCCAAGAAAACTGCGGATTTCTCCAACTGAGGTGGGTGCCAACCACTCAGTGACTGCCTGCACCTTGATAGGATCCACTACTATACCTTCTCCTGATATAACGTATCCTAAGAATCCAACTTCCTTCAACCAAAACTCGCATTTGCTGAACTTGGCATATAATTGATGTTCTCTGAGCTTTTCAAGAACCAGACGCAAATGTTCCTTGTGTTCCTCTTTGTTCTTCGAGCACACCAAAATATCATCAATGAATACCAAGACAAACTTATCCAAGAACTCCATGAATACCTTATTCATCATACTCATGAAATAGGCAGGGTCGTTAGTCAATCCAAATGACATAACCGTATACTCATATAACCCATACCTTGTGGTGAAGGCTGTCTTAGGTATATCCTTCTCTCGGATCTTCAACTGGTGGTATCCTGATCGTAGATCAATCTTGGATAATACTTTAGCTACTTGTAGTTGGTCGAACAAATCATTGATCATCGGCAGTGGGTACTTATTCTTAATCCTCACCTCGTTCAGTGCCCGATAATCAACGACCATTCTTATAGATCCATCCTTCTTCTCGAACAAGAGCACTCGGGCTCCCCAAGGTGAAGAAATTCCTCGAATGAATCCTTTCTCCAATAACTCCTTAATCTGCTTCTTGATCTCCTCTAGAGAATTTGCTGGCATCCGGTGCGGTCTCTTCGTTATTGGTCCGGTGCCCGGCAATAGCTCTATCAAAAACTCAATGTCTCTATCTAGCGGCATGCCTGGTAGCTCCTTTGGAAATACATCTGGGTAATCCTTTACTACAGGCACTTCCTCCTGAACAACTCCCGAGAGAGAATGTACTTGTGTTCTCCTAGGCGAATGCCTAGATACATACTTGATCCTCTTTCCGTTCGGGGTGGTATGTAAAATCGACTTAATGGCACAATCGATGTTCCCTCCATACATCGATAGCCAATCCATACCTAGTATCACATCCAATCCTTGTGACTCCAAAATTATTAGGCCTGAGGGAAAAACATGGCGTCCAAAGGTCAATGGCACCTGAAAATATCCTTGACTTGACATATACTCCGCTCTTGGGGAACTTACTAACATAGGGGTCTTAATTACTTGAGTGGGCAACTTATATCTATCCATGAATCCCCTTGAAATGTATGAATGCGATGCACCAGTATCAAAAAGAACTATTGCGGTAAATGACTTAACCAAAAACTTACAGACAACAGCATCAGGCTGCTCTTCAACCTCCTCCACATTCACATGGTTCACTTGTCCCCTGTTGAAAGGGGTGGGCTTCTTCCGAGTGCCTCCATTACTGTTGCCATTCTTCGCTTCCGGACACTCCCTGGCGTAGTGTCCATTCTTCCCGCACTTGAAACAGGTAATGTGACCTAAATCCCTCTTGGCGGGTGTGGATGGAGTAGAGCGGTTCTGATTATTGCTTGCGCCATTCCCATTCCCATTCTTGGAGCCATTGTGGTTATGAGAACTCCCTCCATTATGGGTGTGGCCCATGGTTATGGATGTATCCTCCCGAGTTCGGAGTGAAACGGTGCTTCTGCTGGGCTCCAGAATTATTTTTTCCTTGTCCATACTTCCTCTTGCGGCTCTCAATCTGCTGCTTCTTCCGTTCAATCATAAGAGCCTTGTCTACCAACTCCTGGTAGTTGTTGAATGTTTCCACCATCAACGGTATGCTTATCTCATCGTTCAGCCCTTCCATAACCTTCTCCTGCTTCGCGGCATCTGTGGCCACATCATCAGGGGCATAGCGAGATAGAGAACTAAACTCATCTACGTACTGCGCCAGAGTACGATTCCCTTAGTGCAAGTTGCGAAACTCACGCTTCTTCATGCTCATGGCTCCAATTGAGACATGGCCGGTGCGAAAAGCTTGCTGAAACTGATCCCAAGTGACATTGTCTATGGGAAAGTGACTATGTAATTCTCCCACCATGAGGCTGCTGGTCCATCCAATTGATGTGCGGCAAAACGCACCTTCTCAACATCCGTGCAATTTGCGGTGGTCAACTCCCTTCCAATCTTGCATAGCCAGTCATCAGCAACTATTGGCTCAATTCTACTAGAAAACACCGATGGTTGCAACCTTAGAAAACGGACTAAGTTGTCCACTGTTGGTGGTGGTGGAGGGTTGTTGTTGTTGTTCTGATTGTTATGGTTCTGGACTAGAAGTTGCATCAAAGTGTTCTGCTGCTCGATCAACTGAGTGAGCTCAGGGAGAAACTGAAATCCGGGCTCACATCTCGGAGGCATCTGATGAGTTTAGGGGGAAGAGATTAGAATAGAAACGAGGTCTAGGGGGAAATTCACTACCCATATGCACATGAGACAAACACAATCATATCACACCAATAAATTTCAAGAAAGGGCATACAAAAGATCTAACTAACGTTACAAAAGTGTTCTACATTCTAATATATGGGGAAAAACTACTAGTCATATGGTGGTCATCTAGAAATTTTGATCGGCGGAAGATTCCATGATATCTGCTCCAGTTTCATCTTCATAGTCATCATCACTATCATCAGGATCTGAGTCGGTGTCGTCGATGATGATGTAGTCTTCAGAACGAATCTCCGGGGGTTCTTCTTCTTCTCCTCCTCCTAACACTGGATCTGCCATGAATACTCCTTGCTTTCTTGTTAGGTCATCATTCTTCTCCACAAATATTGTCATTTCCTCCTCGTATCCATCACGTGTAGACGGGAGTTCCTCTTCTAGCTCCGAGTTCCTGGTTAACGCCTTCTTAAAATCGATCATGCCTACGCACATCTGGTGCTCCTATCGATGAATGTGCTGGTTTAACTCCTGGATGAAAGCTGTAATGGACATGTCCTTCCGGGTGCTGATCATATCCCATTGCTCATCTCGGCGTCCACATATCTGGTAGATAGTGTCCTTCGGCTCCTGCTTGTAGACTTCTCCAATACGTCCCATGGCAATGTGGGCTGCCATACTCTTACCTAGCCTCCAGGTTGGTGCATCAAAGGAAAACTCTATGGGCTCCGTGACCCGCATGAAATTCCTCCTAGGAATTTGAACGTGAATAATCCATCGCTCTTCTTCTGGTAAAGTGGCGGTGGAGGTCCCGTTGAAGCTTGGTATTCCGATATTCAGGTACCTAGTTACTTCCTTCAAGTGTCGTCCAAAAGGTGTGTCTTCATCCGGTTGAGTGAACTTGTTCCTTGGGTCCACCATCTTAAAGAGTAGAAAATGGAGAGGAGTCACAAATGAGCAGAGAAGAGTGACCTAAGGTATATCTTAGTGGTCGTGTCCTACATTCAGCGTGTGCTCTAATACCATCTTGTAGCAACCACGATCCGAATGGATCGAAGTCTCTGTGTTCTGTGTCATCCCTGGATCGATAATGCTGACACACACAGTACTTGAAGGATTTATAACAGAGTGGCAATCACACACTTATTACATCGAATGTCTCAAAAGAGAACTTATTACAAAATAATATGACATAAGGCCATCTAACACGATAACAGCGGAAGGCGTGGAAGATAAGTGAGTCCATCAACTCCAACGGCATACCTAAGTGCATGACAAATGACCTAGCGCACCTTACACTTCTTCTGAAAATTCTGCAACATGACATGTTGCAGCGCGAAAAGGATCGGCACATGGAATATGCTGGCAAGATAACATAATAGAGCAAGTAACAGAATAAAGGCTAACACTACATGCATGTAAGGCTGGTGGAGGCTCTAAAGTTTAGAGTTTTTGCATAAAGCCAATTTTTCCCTACAACAAAGGAATAACTTTTATTTTAACTATCATGGTAGTTGAAACATCATTGAGAAGGTTCCCCCAACTCAATCACAATTAAAGTAATCATTATCAACCCACAAAATTAGTTTTAGAGTGATGAGATCAACTAATAATTTCAAGTACCAGATACTCAAGATGTCCATAACCGGGGACACGGCTACTCATGATTAGTTTGTACACTCTGCAGAGGTTTGCGCACTTTTCCCGACAAGACTCGATCTCCTCCGTTGGATTTCTCGCCCTACATGGTGTTTGACAAACGGATGACCGAGACACAGTATTTCAGAAGCATTTACTATTTACCCCGGGTGGACCGGTACACCTACTTTCCCCTACATCTGCTAGTCCACCACTGAAAGAGCTCACACAACATACTCAACTATGCCAGAGCCCATACACAGAAGTTTCTAGCATGAATAGTCTTATGATCTCTTTGAGCCTGGGTGGCATTCCATATGAAAAATCACATGGAACCCCGGGATTTCCTAGGACAACACTGGATTCTCCAGGTGCCCTACAACCAATCCACCTAGATGTGTATTAAAGTTGCCACCTTAAGTTGAAACATTAATTAACAAACTCACATCTGTCATGGATACTCTCATACCGAATCCACGTTTACGAGCATAGCATGTCAGCCTAAGCATAACGGAGAAGTAACTCCCAGTGGTTTGATAATAATGCAGGTAATAGGTTCTACCTCAATCTACTTCCTAGACCCACATGTTAATAGATCCTACTCATGCAATGTGTGAGGGTTTGATCTAGTGCATAAAAACTGGGTAATAAAGGGTATGATCAAAGTGTTACTTGCCTTGCTGACGATTCACAAAACCTAGGGACTCGTAGTAGCACGCTTCGCACTCCGGGAATTCTATCGCAAACAAACAATAGCATACATAAGAAACCAAGCAAAGATGCACGGGTAAAACTCAGATAAGAAGACCTGACTAGAAAGTTCAACTGAAGAACTCCGGTTTGCAAAAAGAATCAAATCAAACGGAGAAACGAAACTCAAACTACGAAAGAAACCAGATCTGTTTACTAGATTGAACTAAATTCTAATTTTATAGTACCAAAACCTTGTTCAAGTTGGTTAAACGGAGAGAGGGCTTTGGGACGAAGAGCTAGGCGCTTGAATCGCCTGATTCCGACTAACGAGCGAAAAGTTATACTAAAACGAAGATCAGGGCAGAAATCATGATCGAAAATAATCGCGGAAAAACCCTGAAAAAGAAAAACTGACGAACAGGCTAATGAACGAACGTTCGTTGTTTGTGACTAACAGGCGAACAACGTTCGTTAAAACGAATATACAGACGAACGTCCGCTATTTAACGGAACCGACAGAAAACCGAAACTAACCAGAAAAAAATGAGATCTAGGGTTCTAAAGAAAATCCGATCAGTTTTCCGAGAAAAACCAGCGGCGGCAACGACTACCTCTGGCGGTGGGGCGGCAGCTCACGGTGGCGGGGCGGCGGGGCGGATGCGCGGCGCGTGCGGCGGTGGCTAGAGGCGGCGGCGCGGATCGGCATGGCGGCTAGGGCTAGGGCAGGCGTGGGCAGGCTGATGTGGGGGGGGGGGGCTCGGCCTTTAAAGGGGCCAGCCGGGCGGAGTCCTAGCTGGACACGTCGGGTAGGTCGGTTCGTTTTTTTATAAACAGTCCTGACGCGGCAAAACGGGAAAAAAAATACTAAACGGACTCGAAAAATTCCGACATAATTTTCACCGCCCTCTAATAATATTTAGGAGAAAGTGAACATTTTTCCCGGACCTAAATGCAATTTTGAAATATGCGTATTTTTCCTATGCAAATAAAATTGCAAATAAATCCAAATAAAATACCAAAATTGATTTTAATATTTTTCCTCCAATATTTCTTTTGTTTTGGAGAAGTCATATTATCTCCGCTCATATATTTTATTATGAAATATTTTCGGAGAGAAAAACAATTAAAACCAGAGTGATCCTCGTACCAGTATTTGAGAAAACTCAATTATGAAAATGGTAAAATCCCCAAATCTCTCCGTGGGTCCTTGAGTTTCTTAGAATTTGAAGGATCGCAGCACACGAATGGAATAAAATATGATATGCAAGATGACCTATGTATAACATTCCAAATTGAAAAATTGGGGATGTTACAGGGCCCCTCCTAGCGGGTCTTCCCTTTCTCTGCGGATGAGAACCTCCTCGTCGGTGCCATGGGAGTCGATGTGAAGCAAGGAGCAAGGAGGGAGAAGAAGAAGCAAGCGGAATGGAGGAAGAAATGGGCAACAGGTGCTCCACCCATCGCCTCATTTATAGCCAGGAGAAGGCCAACTGTCGGCCTCCATAATCGTAGGTAATGATGGTCTTGGTGCATGCAGGGACTCGTCAAGTCATGCAGTTCCCGAGGCAGCGTGGGGAAGCGAAGACGCCCACGACCTGTCAATCGCCACGCGTTAATCAAGGATGCAGGCTTTTGGGGTCCGCGGAGCTCCGCACTTGACCCTTGGCTTCGCCGCGAAGCCAAGTCCGAGCGCGCCTTGGGCCCGGGGGCTACTTTTGGCGTTCTGGGAATAGGGGTACCCAGACTTGCCTGCCTGCGGCCCAGAGCGTGGCTCATCCAGGGGCCAGGTACGTCCCATCTTCATCAGCAAACAACTTGAGACCCTCGCGAGGGGCCAAGCCTCGCGAGGCTGACGATGCAAGACCTCCCCCAGGGCGGCCTCACTAGGCTTGCTCTCGAGGAGCGGAGATATCAAGGCAAGGGACACCTCGCGAGGTTCGCGTGACGTGAGCCATGACGACCAAGGCCAGGCGGGCGCCAGCGGGCGCAGGGAGCCAGTTTCCTCTTTGGTGCTAAAGGGACAAGCGCGGGCGAGGAGTCCCGAGGCGTCAGTCAAAGGTTTCCATATCAGTGCATCAAGACCAAGACCAGAAGGACGGCAGGGCGAAGGCCATCACGGAGCCCATGGCGGCGTCACCACCAGAGCCTTTGGCAGGCGAAGACCACCTTTTGTTAGGATAGCTTGTACTAGCTGTCCCCCTTCGAACTTGGCCGTTGTGGGATCCCTTCCCGCTCAATATTTGGGGAGAGTACCCGGACTATAAATAGGACTAGCCACCACCATAGAAGGGGATCGGATTATTCAGACCACCCTTACACCCAACAGCTCACCGAGCACATGAACACCTCACATCAGGAGGTTGTTCTGCCCGTGTACTTATTCATCCTAAAAGGCTATCCACCACAACACATTGGATTAGGGTATTACACCACAACGGTGGCCCGAACCAGTATAAACCCTTGTGTCTCTTGTTCTTCGAGTTCGACAAGCTAGGCCTAGGAATCGGAGCAAGAACGAATTAGGGCGGAAAGGAGAGATCTTCATGTGCACCCCAGTGTTCGAACCTCAAGGGTTTTCCGGAACCCGCAATCCGACAGTTTCCTTGACACGCTTATCCTGTTCTGGATTGTTATGCCGTCGCCTTCCTCCTCGTTGGGTGTGTCCACCATGTATACATCATATGTAGAAGTAGCCGTCCATCACCCGGTTGTGGGCGGGTTTGCACTTCGATCGGCTTCGGCATCGTGGTCCATCCCATTGAAGTCTTCATAAGCGTAATCTAATTGATTGGTTAAGCCCTCGACCATGGCTGCCAAGTGGGTGGTGGGTGGGAAGCAAAATTCCGTGTCCTCGGCCCCCAGTTCGAATTGGGCATAGTTTGGTTGGAAATTCTCTGCTAGGGAGAGAGATTTTAGTAAGTCCAGCGCTTTGTCTAAGGGTGAATGTCGAACATATGTTCGGACATCTGCGGGGCTGAGTTCGGCGACAACCGCTCGATCTAGCCCAAATGACTCAGATCGCGAAAGTTCGGAACTCATAATCGGAGATGAGTCCGGAGTTCCGGAGGCGGAGCGAATCCCGCTGAAGGTTGGGTCTGTGTGTGTGGCTCAAGCACCGCTAAGTCGGCGGTCTCCATGGTGGGGTTGATCTTCCCGTCCTCGGATGAAGCAATGTGCTCCGGACCTAAGGCCAAAGTTGATGCAGGTGTTGTCCCCTTGATGGGATCCGATGCCAGATCTAGGTCGTGTTCATCGTCGTGGCAAGGAGCAGCTGCCATGGGTGTGAATCCGTCGAAGATCAAATCTCCGTAGACATCAGTAACGTAGTTTAGGCTTCCAAATCTGATTTGATAACCAGGGGCGTAGCTGTCAACCTGCTCGAGGTGGCTTTTAGTGTTGGCACGAAGCACGAAGCCGCCGAACACAAAAAGCTGGCCGGGGAGAAAAAATCCCTCTGTGGTGGCATCGTTGTTGATGACGAAGCGAGCCATTAATCCTCCAGTCGACGACATAGTGGAACTCTCAATGGAAGCTCCAATGCTGGTGTCAAAACCGACATCTCCTGGATAGGGGGTCCTGAACTATGCGTTTGAAGATCGATGGTAATAGGAGACTGGGGACACGTTGTTTATCCAGGTTCGGGCCCTCTCGATCGAGGTAATACCCTACTTCCTACTTGATTGATCTTGATGAATATGGGGTTACAAGAGTTGATCTACCTCGAGATCGTAATGGCTAAACCCAAAAAGTCTAGCCTATGTGATTGCTAAGATTCTTCTGTCTCTACGGACTAAACCCTCCGATTTAAATATGCACCGGAGGGACCTAGGGTTTGTACATGATCATCTTGCAGAGGATGGAAAATATTACACCCGGACTCTAAACTTGCTATTTTACACATATGGGAGTCCTATCCGGATACAGGAGATAGTCTTCATCAATAATCTTCATGGCCCACCAGTCCGGCCCATAATGAGTGATCCGGCCAGCTGAGGACCCCTTAATCCAGGACTCCCTCAATCGGCCCCTTGTGGTTCAGCAGGGCAGAAGAGCACATTGCACAAAGAGCGGAGGGTGCATAGCAGCACGACAGCGATCACACTGGCTATTTTACCTAGGTTTGGGCTGCCGCGAGGCATAAAACCCTACTCTTGCTGTAGGTGGATTGATGGGGGGACCGTGGTGGAGACATAGTGCTCTGTCCCCGCAAGGTTGCGTTAGGGTGAGAGCAAATACGCGCGTATGAGTGTACAATGATCTGAATCCTTTCTAAGGTTGGCACGACCCTCCTTTTATAGATTAAGGGGTCGCCATAATGGCAAATCAGTCATTGTATACTGATTAGATAGCAAACAGTACTATCATACCTAACTCTGCAAACAGGACAAGGCGCATTAAATGCGCCGCTTAGTGTCAAGTCATGGCGTAGCCCGGCAACCCTTGTCGGGCCGATCTGCCACCTTCTCGCCTGCCTGCATGATATGTTGCTGGACGGGTGTCATTTGGAGGTTATTTCCTTTGGAAGTGGCAACCACGTACCAAATTACGACCACTTAGTCACTTGAGGGCTTGACACCGCACCGACTGATGACTTGAGTTGATGTGAGGTGGAGCGATGGAGCCTTGGCAGGGTAACCCGCTGTCCGTGTCCCTGGCAGGCCTGCTGGGGCAGTCTTGGGACTTATCTTCAGGGTAACCTCGACTTTGTGAGGCTCACCTGTCCACAAGGGAGGTTTATTCTTAGCGGTTTCTTGCTCCTTTATCTCGACTTGGTCTTCTTGATCCGCCTCTTGATTTCTCAAAGGGCTAACCTCTTCTGCTTGGTGTAGTCTTGGAGGCTGGAACCTTGCTTCCGTGCCTATGTGCAGTCTAGGGAACATACATCAAAGTTTGTTGCACCTACATAGATAGATGAAGAGTAGATTCCATTAGAATACTTCGATCACCAGTCATGTGGTTAGTGCATCCACTATCCATGATCCATTCAATGGCTTTCGGAGTCGTACCCTATAGTGCAGTTTGTTGGATAGGCTTCACCAAGAGTATTGTGAAGCATAAACATTTGATGTACAAACATACTATCAAAGTTAAGATTCTTAGATGGTAAGAAAGGATGTTCATCAAGAAATCCAGGGACAAAATAAATGGTAAGACCATTTTGGCATTTCATCCTCCGACCCACATGATGTTTTAGGTCCCCAACTGTCGGTGTCAAAACCGGCCGATCTCGGGTAGGGGGTCCCGAACTATGCGTCTGAGGATCGATGGTAACAAGAGGCTGGGGACACGGTGTTTACCCAGGTTCAGGCCCTCTCGATCGAGGTAATACCCTACTTCCTGCTATATTAACATGGATGAATATGGTTACAAGAGTTGATCTACCTGGAGAACGTATTGGCTAAACCCTAAAGTCTAGCCTATGAGGATTTGTGATTCTATATTAGCCTCTACGGACTAAGCCCTCCAGTTTATATATGCACCGGAGGGTCCTATGGTTTGTACATAATCATCTTGCAGAGGAAGGAAAGATTACACCCGAACCTAAAACCTGCCATTATACGAATACAGGAGTCCTATCCGGATACGAGAGACGATCTTCAACAATGATCTTCACGGCCCACCAGTCTGGCCCACCACGAGTTATCCGGCCACATGAGGACCCCTCAATCCAGGACTCCCTCAGTAGCCCCTGAACCTATCTTCGATGGCGATGAGTTCGGCTTTCATATTGTCTTCTGCATTACAAGGCGGGTTCCCTCTTTCGCATATATCTTCTGCAAAAAGGTGTATTGTGTTCGGCTCTGCAAGGTTTGTACAACCCTTAGCCTCGTAGGCAAGGCTCTTAAAAGAAAATGAATAATGTGTCTTTACTGACAACTTTTTGGCAAAGCGTCGCATCCATCCCACTAAGATATCGAACCGTTTTATTTGGTCCTAGTTTTGTGTTCCGAGGTATATCCTCATTGACACGTCTTATCAGAATAGAGATCGTGCCCGCTTATTGTGGGATCCTTATCAATGTGACGTGAGCATCCACACCGCGCATTACGCACGACTGCTTTGGGAACCGGCGAGGTTTATGGCTAAAGTGGAGGGACGTTCTGTATTCACAGCGTTATAAAAGGACACCATTCCCTTTCATTAGCCCCACGCTTTCCTCAAGCTCGAGCTCTCCAATCTCCCTAGCCCTAGCTTCCTCATCTCATGCGCCCACCGCTCTGTGCTCCTCAACCACCGCCTCCTTCCCCAGCAATGGTTGAATCCTGTGCCAGGGGCAAGTGGGAGGCCTCCATGGTTATTGAAAAAACCGCGGAGGATCTTCGGAGCACGGGCTATCTCGCTGCCGATATCGCGCACTGAGTCCCTACCAAGGTTCAGGTGATTCGCGTCCTAGAGGTGGGTGAGAGAGTAGTGTTCACTTCACACTTTGTAAGGGGGCTAGGGTTTCCGCTCCACCCCTTTGTTCGGGGATTGTTGTTCTTCTACAGGCTAGATTTCCATGATCTAGCCCCGAACTCAATCCTTCACATCTCCGCTTTCATAGTGGTGTGTGAAACTTTCCTCACATCCCTCCACACTTCGGCCTATGGCTTAAAACCTTCAACATGAAGCCGAAGGTGGTGGACGGGCAGCACGCGGAGTGCGGGGGCGCTATGATTAGCAAGCTCCCGAATGCGACTTGGCCAAAAGGGTCGTTCGTAGAGACGAACACGGTCTGGCAGCAGGAGTAGTTTTATATCACCGAACCCCACGATGCCAAATGGGCGGCGGAACCTGCTTTGAGATATGGACGCCTAGAGAGTTGACCTCCTGGACCAAAAAGGGTCTGGACTAGGGGTCTCAAGTTGAGGTGACGAGACTCCAGAGCCGTGTGTTCGGCGTGATTTCCAAGGGCCACCAGCTCTCGTCCGTGGTCCAGGTAATGCTGGCCCGGCTTGTCCTTCCTTGCCAAAGCCGGGACTCCTCTCTATGGGAGTTCGATCCGGCAGGAGATAAGCCTCTGAAGCATCTCTTTGGCTTTATGCACAAAGAGATCTGGAAGCATCTCTTCAAGAGCCAGAAGGAGTGGCCGGAAGAAACCGAGGACGCGGGCTATAGTGCTACATACTCCGCTCCAGAGGTAATAGAAAATTTCGCCGAACATATATCCCTTCTCTTATTTAATGATAACAGGAATTGGAGTTTTTGCATCATATACAGGGCTGGACGAAGAAGGCAACGCGGGTGAAGTGTTCGGCGCCTTTGCCCGAAGACCCAAAATCGCCTCGACTGATGGCGATGCTGGTCCCGCCGTAGTACAAGGTGCCGGTCAAGAAGCCCAAGAAGAAGAGCAAGGTGGCCGGAGACAGCCCCGCACTTCGGACAAGAAGCCCGAGGAGATCAAAATCCTCTCCTCCAAAGAGGGGGACGATGATGATGATGAAGAAGAAGAATAAGAAGAAGAAGAAGAAGAAGAAGAAGAAGAAGAAGAAGAAGAAGATTCCCCCGTGCAAGGCAGGGGGACGAAGAGGGGGGCCACCGCTGACGCGGGCACGGCCGCTCCCCGGAGGAGGCTGAACCTCTCTACTCGTTCGGACTCATCATACGAACAGAGCTTTGTGGTGAAGCCCAGGGAGAAGCCCCTGGCCCAAATGTAAGCTTGTCCGGATATATTAATAGCCGCACCTTTATTTATTTAGCATTTTTTATCGCTACTTAGTATTTCTCACCTGCTGACCTACAGCCCTCCCCGAGGACACCCCGACGCCTCCTTATCGAAGGGGAACTCTCTAGCGCCCGGAAAGACGGAGAGTGACCCACCGGTCCGAGCTCCATCGCCCATGATCGGTGGGTACACCTAGGTGTCCTCCCAGCAGGTGTCCTCCGCTCAAGGAGATGAGGGCGGGGCAGGTGATAGGGTGACCGGGGGTAATACCTCGGCTGCCGCTGACCATGGGGAAATAATCCCCATGGAGACTGAAGACGGGGGGCCCAAACAATCCGAGGCCCTCTAGAATATTGACCCAGAGCCTAGTGCGGCTCCGGGGTCCGAAGACCAGACCCCCGAGGCGGGGGTGGATACAATGGCGCCCGGAGTCAATCCGGAGGTGCCGGACCCTATGGAGGGAGCACTGCAAAGTGCTTCTATCATGGAGGACCACCGCACCGTGATGGGTGCGGTGATGAAGAAGATTTTGTCCTTCAGGGGCGGACTGAACGAAGCTTTCAACAGCCTATTAACGGGCTTTGAGGTAAGCAATGTAATGTTCTTTATGGAACCTTTTTTGTTTTTAAATAGACATATATAGCTAGTAGCCCCTGATGCTTTGTGTGATTCTGAACAAAATCGGACGAAGTATCCATGGTATAGCATGCTTATAGAGCTGAACTATTGTGCTTATGTTATTTGAATAGGCTTCACTAGTTACGGCAACTGCATGAGATGCAGAGGTTTCCGAAGTAAACCGGAAGCTCTTGTTGGCCAACGCATACCTCGACCGCGTCAACGAGCGTTTAGATGAAACACAAGGTATGCGGATTAAAATGTCAAGAAGACAAATAATGTTAACTGAGTATTGGTATAAACTCTTTTTTGATTTTTTGTATTACACAGTTGACGCCACTGAGCTCGAGGCCCTCAAGGGCGAGCTCGTGAAGGCCAAGAAAGAGGCCGAGGCGAGCAAGGCGACCGCTGACAAAGTGGTTGCCGAACTACAGGCCAAAAAGGCCGCGTGTGAGAAGCACCAGGCTCGGGTGTCCAAAATCAAGGTTGAGCTCAACAATGCCATTCGTGAATGCGAGGCATTGGAAAAGAAGGCTTCGTAACAAGCCTCCAAGCTTGTTGAGGCAATAAAGGCTGCCCAGGATGCGCGAAGTGAGTCACGCGACGCCTTTGAAGAAATCAAGCAGGCACGACAGATAGCATCTAGTAAGACTTTTCACACACAGAGCATCTTCGGAGGCCAGAAGTATCTTGGGCTGACACGGTTATGGAGTTCTCCAGGCGTGTTTGCTGATCTAGCGAGGAGCAGTGCTGACGCTGCCCAGTACTTCCGAGCCCAGGAGGGGAACGTCATGGATAAGTTGTTTTGGTCGCAGTTCTATGCGCCAAAACATCCGGTGCCCCTCAACGACCAGACGAAGCAGCTGGCCGAGCTGCACAATATGGCGGGTTCGGCCATGAAGGATTTGATAGTCCGGCTTTGGCCCGCTGATCCAATCCCGAGTAGATACTTCGGTTTGGTAAAGCGGCTCGTCGAGGCGAGGCCGCGGGTCGACGCATTGACGCATTCGGCCTGCATAGAGGGTGCTCGGATGGCCTTCGCCCGTGTAAAAGTGCATTGGGCGAAGATGAGGGCAGAGCATATAGGTACTACTGGCCCGCCTGCAGGCAAGTAGCACCGCAAGCCGGAGAAGTACTTTGAGGACGTCATAGAAGGCACCCGCCTTGTAGAAGACCAGTGCTCAAAAGATGTTATCTTTGAGTAATTGTATCCGGTTGTAAAGACTTTAATCTTATGAACCAATGTGTATAACTTTTGCGCTATTATATTATGAGCGACTTTTATCTCCTGTGTGGCCCTTTATATAATTCTGAAAGTTTCCAGTTGTTGGCTCTAGCACCCATGTACATAGTACTGGGGTGTTCGGTCATATGCAAATACACTCTTTGTCCAATGTCTTGGTCCGTGTAGGAGGTGTATGCGGAGCGAACCAGGCAATCAGACTATGCGGCGTTATTGCTTTCACTTAGCCATAGGAATTTTGACAAGTGAGGCTAGGTACTAGCCCCTGGTGCAGATATGATATTCCCTAGGTAAGGTATCCAATTGCACCTGGCTAGGCGAAAAATCAACCCTTCGTATAACACGGGGTAGATCTCTATCAATCATAGTATAAAACTAAGTCATCGGATTGCAGACCAGGTTCTCGCCTAGCATGACAATCAGTTTTTGGCTTTCTCTACTGAGGTAATTGACCGGACAAGCCAGAAGTACAATCACAGTAGTTCTACCTTTACACCCTAGCCGAACAATCGGGAACGTAGGAGTAACCACAGGAGCCGGGCAACCCAACTATTGACCCAAGACATGATTCAGAACTGATGCATATAAGGAAAACATCTAGGAGGCCGAAAACTCCCTATAGGTGTTCGGTCTTCTCGATATATACCGGGCTGAATACAGCCCCTGGTAATATACCTTGTTAACAAGGCACATGTGGCAATCTGATGTGGGGAGAGAACATTTATGGTGAGTGAATAAAACTCCAAACATAATGTGAATCAAGATGCTATATTAATATCCCTTTATAGTATGGCGAGCGGTAAGCTTACAGATAATGCCGATGACTTTCTTGGACATTTTACATGCCAGAAAGGTATATAACAAGAAAGAGAAAACAAGGTTTACACATGGTCTTAATCTAAAAAGAAACCTTAGCATGGGTCCCTGCTGCACATCTGCGTCGTTTCCTCCGCTGTAATGTGTCCTTGAAGGGGGAGTATGATGGCCATCTGTAAAAAGTAAAAGAAACCTCGAAAAGAAAAAGAAATCCAGTGTGGCCATAAACAAGACTGGTTCATTTAGTGAACCTTAAAAGATAATTTTTATAGTCTGAATAGGGTCGAGCCGAACTATGGACTATATGCCTTGTGCCCCTAGCGTCGCCCAAGGGATTTTTAAGGCATAATTATGCACCCGAGGTACATATTCTATCACCTTATAGGGTAGTCGATGGGGGCATAGATGCTAATCTAGCTCGGGTTCATCCGAGCTGCCGCATTGAGGCGTGTGGCGGACACGTTTAGCTATGTCCGCGACTAATAGGTTATCTGGCTTAAATAGGTCGTTTTGGACTTCGGCTGCTAAGGCCGTAGTGTCCTCCTCCGTGCAGAGAGAGTGCTCTATATTTCCATTGACCATGATGACGCCACGTGGTCTAGGCATTTTTAGCTTTGGATAAGCATAGTGCGGAATGCATTAAAGCGGCCGAAGGCTGTTCTTCAGAGTAGTGCAAGCTAGCTACTTCGAAATGGAGCTATGTCGAAGATTAATTCTTCGCTTCAAAAGTTATCCGTTGAGCCGAATACGACATCCCATGTCAAAGAGCCCGTGTAGCGGGCTTTTACACCCGGTATCACTCCTTTAAAGGTCATGCTGCTTGGCTTTATTCTTCATGGGTCAATCCCCATCTTGCGGATGGTGTCCTGATATATCAGATTGAGACTGCTGTCGCCGTCCATAAGGACTCGGGTAAGATGGTATACATCAATTATTGGATCAAGCACTAGGGCAGCCGCACCCCCATGAAAGATACTAGTCAGGTGATCCCTGCGATCGAAAGTGATCGGACAGGCCAACTACGGGTTGATTTTGGGGATGACAGACTCGACGACATAGACAACTCGGAGTGCATGCTTGCGCTCCCTCTTTGGGATATGAGTGGCATATATCATGCTCACTGTTTTAATCTCTGGTGGAAATTTCTTCTGTCCCCCTGTGTTCAGCAGGCGAGGTTCATCCTCATCTTCGCTCTGAGGTCCCTTCCCCTTGTGTTCGGCATTGAGCTTGCCGGCCTGCTTGAAACCACAACAATTATGGTTGGTATGGTTTGCAGGCTTTTCTGCGGTGCCATGGATTTGGCAGGGCCTATCTAATATTTTGTCCAGGCTAGATGGTCCATCCTTGTTGCCTTTAAATGGCTTCTTCCGTTGACCGGGTCTGAAGCCACTGAATCCGGCATTTACCGCTGTGTCATCTGGTCTTCTAGCGTTATTTCGACATTTCTTTTTGTTACGTCGTGACTTTCCATTGCCGTCCCTGACTTCAGATGTTCCAGGGTCGCTGGTGCTGCTACACGCTAACTAGATGTCCTCGCCCGCGCAGAAGCGGGTTATGAGTGTAGTCAGGGCTGCCATTGTCCTCAGCTTTTCCTGTCCGAGGTGTCTGGCTAGCCATCCGTCCCAGACACTGTGCTTGAAGGCCGCTAAGGCTTCGGCGTCCAGACAGTCGACGATTTGGTTCTACTTAGTGAGAAACCGATTCCAAAGCTTGCTGGCTGACTCCCCGGGTTGTTGGATGATGTGACATAAATCTTCAGCATCCGGGGGCCGGACACAGGTCCCTTGAAAATTGGCCCGAAAAGCATCCTCAAGTTCTTCCCTGCTCCCAATGGAATTCTCTGAGAGGCCGCTGGTCCTTTTAGCTTGAGGGGTAGGTATTTAATAGCGTGGAGATCATCTTCGCGAGCCATGTGTATGTGAAGGATAAAGTCCTCTATGCAGACGGCGGGATTAGTCGTTCCATCGTACACCTCAATGTTTATGGGTTTAAACCTTTCTGGAAAATCATGATCCAGCACCTCATCGGTGAAGCACAGGGGTGTGCGGCGCCTCTGTATTTTGCTATATCATGGCGTATGTCCGATGGTTGTGATGTTCGGTATTGACACCAGACAGGTATATGACCGGCACGATTGGCTTGATAGCCGTCATCCCGGCGGGAGCACAATCCCTAGATCCGTAGATGGATCTAGTCTTGCCGTCCTTGTTGTTTAGGTCCTCACGCGAATCGTGTTTCCGGACTTTACGTGTTAGGGGTGCGGGCTTGTGCACGCCGTTGCTAGCCACTCTGTCCCATCCACGAGGTGGTCGGTCCGGTTTATCGGTGGTGTTATTCTACGACGGTATAGGAATAATGGCCTCATCGTCGAATTTGGGCAGCAGTTTACGCTTAGGATAGCCCTTGGTTTGGCAATTATAGCCATATTTTTGCTCAGCGTCCAGCACTTCGTTTGATCTATGATTGAGCATGTCCTGTGCGGCTCGAAGCCGTCTCTGCTGCTTTGTCAGGCTCCTTGCGGTGGCAATAAGCCTCCAATGGAAGCGCTTTTGTTCTGTGGTTTTTCTGGGACGATGTATTCATCGTCGCCCAGGCTTACCTCCTCTTCGGAGGCAGGTTCGTAATTACTGTCTTCAGCATCGCTGTCATCAGACAGTGGTTTCAGACTATGTTCGGCTTGTTCCGGATTGTCACAATCATTAGTGACAGTGTTGCTATCTTTTCCTTTGTGGGATTTAGTTTGGCGCTTCGGGCGCCGACGTTTGGGAGGTTCTTCGACATGCTTGTCCTTTGCGAGATCGTTTTCGTCGTCGGCCTCCTTCTCCTTAGGTGTATCCACCATATATACGTCGTATGAAGACGTAGCTGTCCACCACCCGGTTACGGGCCGGCTTTGGTCTAGATCTGCTTCAGCTTCGAGGTCCATCCCGTCGAAGTCTTCGGAAGCGTAGTCTAGTAGATCAGTTATATCTTCGACCGTGGCTACCAAGTGGGTGGTGGGTGGGGAGCAAAATTCTCCATCAGCCTCTTGTTTGAACCGGATATAGGTTGTGTGTCCCCAGCGAAGGAGAGGGATTTTAACGATTTTAACATGTCGCCAAAGGGTGAGGGCTGGAAGATATCTGCAGCACTGAATTTGGCGATAGACGCCTGATCGAGTTTGAAGGGCGCAGATGCGCATGATTCAGAACCTAAGGCTGGAGACGATTCGGTAGTTCCGGTGGCACAGATCCGGCTCAAAGTAGGGTCCGTGTGTGGCTCCAACGCCATTGAGTCTGCAGCTTCTGGGGCGGGGTTGAGCTTCCCGTCCTCGGGCGATGCGATCTGTTCCGTATCTAGGGCCATAACTGTTGCAGGTGCTATTTCCTGATCTGATGATAGAGTTAGATCGTGCTCATCATGATGGTTGGGAGAGGTCGCCATGGGCTTGAATCCGTCGAAGATCAAGTCTCCGCGGATTTCAGTAATGTAGTTTAAGCTTCTGAATCTAACTTGATGGCTAGGGGCGTAGCTCTCAATCTGCTCGAGGTGGCCTTCAGTGTTGGCACGGAGCACAAAGCCGCCAAACACGACGAGCTGTTCGGGAGGGAAAATTCCCTCGGTGTCGCCATCGTGGTTGATGATGCGATCCATTAGTCCTTCGATCGACGACATAGTGGAAGTCTCAATGAAAGCACCAATGTCGGTGTCAAAACCGACCAATCAAGTGTTGGGGGTCCTGAACTATGCATCTGAGGATCGATGGTAACAGGAGGCTAGGGACACGGTGTTTACCCAGGTTCAGGCCCTCTCGATCGAGGTAATACCCTACTTCCTTCTATATTAATATGGATGAATATGGTTACAAGAGTTGATCTACCTCGAGATCGTATTGGCTAAACCCTAAGGTCTAGCCTATGAGGATTTGTGATTTTCTATAAGCCTCTACGGACTAAACCCTCCAGTTTATATATGCACCGGAGGGGCCTAGGGTTTGTACATAACCATCTTGTAGATGAAGGAAAGATTACACCCGAACCTAAAACCTGCCATTATATTAATATAGGAGTCCTATCCGGATACGAGAGACGATCTTGAACAATGATCTTCATGGCCCACCAGTCTGGCCCACCATGAGTTATCCGGCCACATGAGGACCCCTCAATCCAGGACTCCCTCACCAACATTGTCTTCTGAATTGAATGGAGTTCTGCTGGAGACCCTTCCTTGCAACAGAAGTTAATTATTCTTAACCACGCACATCTTAAGGGGTGCCTTAGAAGCAATGAGTACAACATCTGAGAACTTTGGCTTTGGATCCCTAGCAAATAATTTTGCAGGGGGTGAAAAATACTCATAAGAATATGAAGAAAAATTCTTTGTTTTGTGAGCATAGCGATTCAAAGAGACATGCTCAAATTCATGAGTCTGATGATAGTTTACCTGTAAAACATTGGTGTTACGGTGACCAGATGAGGTCCTCTGTCTGTATGAAGCCTTTGTGCCATATGAAGCCTTTGGTATCGGGTTTGTCTTCTTCCTGGGTGGTGTCATGATGACATTCCCATGAAGTCTTTTAAGAAGCTTTTTGGAACCCAGATCTTCTTCATAGGTGACCCATTCCTGCAGTTAGTTCCAATAAACCTCGCGAACACTTCACCGTTCTGATTCTTGAACAGTTATAATTTGAGTCAAATGAGTCGTCAATGACAATATGGTTAGCACATGTGAAGCCAGATAAGGTGGATGGATCTATTGGAGGTTCCTTAGAAGCAACCCATGTGGTTTTGGGGTACTGCTCAGGAGTCCAATAAGAGCCATCAACATTCATGTTCCTCTCAAACCCAACACCCTCTTTCCTAGGGTTTCGGTTCTAGATGTGTTTCTTGAGGACATCACAAAGAATTTGATGCCATTTGAGGCTTTTGTACGTGCCTGTTTCAAGCAATGTCTTCAACCTAGCATTCTCATTAGCAATAGTAGTGGGTTCCTCATAAGAGGGGTTAGTTACCACATCAGCAGTTGAAGACATAATAGACTCAGTAGCAGTAGAATATTCAACAATGGATGTAGCATTGTCATGCTCAAGACATATTGAACAAGGTGGCACAATGTCTTCCCGAGCGGAACTCATCTATTGAGTGAGTAGTGAATCGTTTTCCTTTTGAAGAACACCATGAGACGCTCTCAGTTTCTCAAGATCATGCTTACTTTGAAGATAATCGTAGGAAAGCTTCTCATGATCAACTGAGAGGGTTTCATGACGACTTTCAAGCTCTGTGTACTTAACATGGATATTATGCGTTCAGTTAAGGACAGAGTTCGATTCATTTCCTTGTCCAATAGATCATCGCTTTTGTCTAGATTTTTTTTTATCTTTTCCATGGTTGTTTGTTTGTTCAGTTGCAATTTTAGCAAGTGTTTAATAGCTGGGTTTGGATTCACATTCAGAGTCATCTTCATTGGAGGTCAGAAAGTAAGCATCGCGAGAGTTTACCTTGGCACCTCGTTCCATGAAGTAGTAGGTGGGAGCAGAGTCATCATCATCATTCACTTCAGCATTGGAGTCGTGATCATTATCTTCAATCTTGATGATAGACTTGGCAATGAAATCTGAAGCTAGAGCCAGGCTTGCCATGCCTGAATCAGACTCCTCTTTAGACTCCACCTCTGCCTCCTCAGACACAAATTCCTCCTATGAATCCATCTCCTTGCCAATGAATGCACGTGCCTTGCCGGAAGATCTCTTCTTGTAGGATGAGGATTTTGAAGAATACTTTGAGGATTTCTTCTGCTTATTGTCGTCAAAATCATATTCCTTGCTCCTCTTCTTTTTCTTAGCTTCCTTGTCCCATAGAGGACATTCAAATATGTAGTGGCGGGACTTCTGTCGGATTACAGGCTCCGCAAACCCAAGAAGTTCGAACACAGGGGGGTGAACGAAGATCTCTCCCACTCACATCTACCTAATGTCTCGCCCTTGTCCAGGGTAGAGATTAAAGCAAACAACAAGTGAAGCACGCAAGAGTTTACCCAGGTTCAGGCCACCTTGTTGTGTAAAACCCTACTTCCTGCTTTGGTGGATTGGCCTCAGGATGGCTAGAATATGAACTAGTACAGTGATTCATGAGCTCAGGAGGTGAGCTCAGGAGGGTCAGCAGGCAAGTGTTCTTGCTCCTTTGCGTGGTGGCGGAGTTTATTGATCTGCTCCCCCTTCATAGTGGGGATCCTAGCTACTTATATAGGCGGCCAGGGTCCTCTTCCCTCGAAATGTTTAGGCGGGAAGGGATCCTACAACGGCCATTTCGAGTGGGAACACAAGGACGTTCCTATCCTAACAAAAGTAGTCTTCGCCTGCAAAAGGACCACGCGGTGATGCGGTGGTGGGCTCGGTAGTGACATCCTCCCTATCATCCTTGCGGTCTTCAGTCTTGTTGCACCAATGGGGAAACCTTTGTCCCGCTCCTCGGGAACCTGTGTCTGTGTTGCCTCCTTTGCACCGAAACAGCAACTGCGCCGCTAGCAGGCGCTAGCACCCGCTGGCACGGTGTGTCACAGCTTACGTCGTTGCCTCCTCCTGAGGCAGGCTTGGCCTTAGATTCTCCGCCCCTCCAGAGCACCTTGTCGAGGCCGCTCCTGAGGGGGTCTTGACGTTGTTCTCCCCGCGAGGTCTAGCTCCCTCGCGAGGGTCTTGGGCAGCTGGTCGATCAGCTGGGCCGTACCAGGCCGTGGCAGGAGCACGCTACGGCCCGCAGACAGGCAAGTCTGGGTACCCTGGTTCCCAGGACGCCGACAGTAGCCCCCGGGCCCAAGGCGCGCACGGAGTTGGCTTCAAGGCGAAGCCTTAGTCGAGGACGAAGCGCCGCGGCCCCCAAAGGCTGCGGGCCAGGCTGGCATGCGACGGTTGGATGGGATGTGGGCGATCTCGCTTCCCACACAGTCTTGGTAGTCGTGCGCTTTGCCAATCGCACGACTGATAGATCTTCTTGCTGTCGCCACTGACTTCTGCCCTCCAATCACTTTCTCCCTTTACTTGCCTTCTCTACCCCTTCCTTCCTTGCTACCATGCCGCGCAGGGCGAAGAGGAGGGGTACGGCGAGCCTGCCGCGCCGCCGCTGGTGCTTGAGCCGGCGCTGGGCCGCTCCCTCGTGGTGAACCAGGAGGGTCTGGACAAGGTGCGTCGTGCCTTGGCTGACACATCTAACGAGTGGGGGCCGACCCGGGTCTGGCTCGCCTCCCGTCCGACGGCGGAGCTCGGTGCCAACGACATCCAGCTTCATCTCCACGCCATCTTCGGGGGTCTCTTTCCCCCTTTCTCTGCCTTCTTCTATGCAGTGCTCACGCATTACCAGATTCGGGCGTTACACCTGGACCGTGGGTCCATCATCCTCCTTTCTGGCTTCGCGTTTCTGTGTGAAGCTTTCATTGGCGTTTCCCCGTCTGTGGCCCTGCTTCGCCACTTCTTCGCCCTCTCCTTGGTCGACAGGGGGCAGGGCTCGGGGTGCGTGTCGTTGCACGTGGTGGAAGCGACTGCTGCCTCCGGAATCGACTTCTTGCTTCATCCAACCACAACAGGATTTCGCGGCAGTGGGTGTACGTTGATGCTGTTGCGTACAGCCCCCAATTCCACCTTCCCGATGCGCCGGCGGTGCCGAACTCGGGCTGGGGGCACGAGGCCCTCTCAGATCCACGGGCGGAGCCAGTTATGCGTCGGCTGGCCAGCGTGAGGAGAAACGGGTTGACTCTGGCGATGCTGGTGAGGGACTTCCTTGTCCTCTGTGTCGCCCCACTCCGGCGCCATTCTCGCCCAATGTGGGCCCTCTCAGGTCCTGATGATCGCGTGCGTCTTCAGCGGAAGCAACTCCCTCCTGAGAAGCTCCAGGGGCTGCGGCGGCTCCTTGTCAGCGGGGTGCCCGAAGCACGCCCTATTTCCGCGACCCCCTTGTACTTGGCCCTTGTGGCCGGAAGAGCTTTCACTGAAAAGATGCCCCGCTTCGATGCATGGGGACTGTTGCCAAGGGGCGCCTTTGATCCTCATGACGATCCCTTGGTGGTGGTGTCAGGGACTGCGGGCCCATCCTTTCCTTCTGGGGCGGACGTGTCAAGCGGAGCCCCCGGTCTAGGGTCCACTCCGCCCCCGGAGCACGCGGACGAAGCACAGGCGCCGGTGTCGACGGAGGCGGCGGAAGGTACCGAGGCGCCGCTGGCTCCCGAAGCGACTGAAGGGAAGGCGCAGCAGTCTCTGGTCGAGGCGAGTCCGGAGGACATCGCATCGGGGAACGGGGCGCCGGCCGCGGGCGTCCGCTGCAGCCCTGCCCAGGGCTTAGGTGCATCTGCCTCAAGCGGCCTCCTGTCGTCCTTCGCGTCGCTAGGCAAGAGGCGGAGGTTGAGGAGCAGCTACGGCCCTGCCCCGAGGGCTCTGAAGAGGGTGAAGCTGACTGTATCGAGTAGGTGCATGTCGCTCAGCTCTTCCTGTCTTTCCCAATATGGTTCTCCTGACTCCTTGCTCCGCGGGGTCTACTCTGGCTTATTCTCGGGCCGCACGGCGAGGCTCATAGGAGCCTCTGACCGCACCCCTCCTCCGGACCATGCGGGGTCTTCGGGAGGCCTCGCGCGGGTTCTTGAAGCCGCGCCCAGACCTTAATGCTTGCGTCGTGCTCCCAGCCCCCGAGTGATTGTGGGGCAAAGCAGCTCTTGGTGCGTCGGGGACCCGTCCCTTGCCCCGGGGCTCATCTTCACCGTGGACCAGCAAGCTCTTAAGGCAGCCCGGATGGCCGACCGCCCATTAGGACCATGCCTGCCCCTTACGCTGGAGGCAGCGTGCACCCCTAGGGTTAACCCCGAGGCGCACACTGAAAGGGAGGAAGAAGGGGATCCCCCTTTGGGCAGCGAGGATGTCGAGGACGAGCCCGGTCGCCTCTTGGAACTTGCGTTGCGCAGGAGCGCGGTCCGTCATGATCTTGTGCGGGATGCGTTAGATGCCCTGAAGCGTCTCGAGGTTGAGGTGCTGAAGTGGATAGGCGCGTTGAGGCCGACGGTCTGCTTTTTGCGAAGGGCTGGCGCCGGTTGAGGACCGCCGTTAACCTGAGCCGGTTGCAACACGAAACCGCCCTAAAGAAGGCGGAAGCATCCGCCGCCGCGGCTCAGGAGGCTTGCGACCGCGCCCTGGAGGAGGCCCGAGACGTCGACCACTGCCGCACATCAGCCAAGGAGCGTGAGCGAGAGCTCGAAGCCTCGAACGCCGTGCTCGAGCGTCAGGTTCGTGCATGAAGGGCTGCCATTGCCCCAGCTGCGGCCGACGATGACAGCCCGGCGGGCCTCTCGATGCGGGAAGAGGCGCTGGCACTTGAGGCGATGGAACTGAACATAGAGCACGAACGCCTGGAGACGATGGAGCGCCAGATAGCCGAAGCCGAGGGCATTCTTGATGATCGCGAGGTCGTTGCGAAGAAGGCTGCCAGGGAGGCAGAACATCCTCGGAAGGATTACTGCGAGAAGCTGGTGCTTCACGAGACTCGCTTTGCTGATAAGTGCAAGGAGCCCTAGAAGGAGGTCACGGCTCTTAAGAGCAAACTGGCGAATGTCGAGCGCCGTCTGCAGGTGTCAGAGAAGGCTCTCTCCGCAGCCGAGCATCGTGAGCAGGTGTCGAAGGAGGCCTGTGCCACGGGGGAGCGGCGCGACCGGGCGTCAGAGAAGACTCGCGCCACTGCCAGGGCGGAACTGTCCTGCTTTCATAAGCAAGTGGAAGACATTTCCACCCTCGCGGCCCGGAATTTCGCTGAGGCCGCGCGAGCCCGTGGGATGCAGCACACCCGCTAGAAGATGTTCGAGGCCCTGCGGCACCGGGCTGGCCGAGCCCTATGGGGGCTTCTTGACTAGAGGGTTGAAGACCCTCTGGTTGATGATGACACTGGGTATCTCGGGTTCTTTACCAGAGTGGTGGAGCGTCTTGAAGGCGGGGTCATGAAGGCTCGGCAGCTTGTCGAGGAGCATAGCCTCGGCGTCCTCAGGAGTGCGGTCTCCCGCATCTTTGGCAACTTGCTCCGTCTTGACCTTCATACGGACTTCGGGCCTTGCTGAAGCCTGCGCCTGAGGCGGTCGCTGGCCCCTCGGAGGGATGTGTGAGCGACCACATGGACGTGTTGGTGACGGAGCTCGTTCCAGCCATCGATGACGCGTCGGTGCTTGAGGGGGCGACATCGATGGTTCTGACGAAGATGTCAATGCTTAGTCCAGCTCCTGATGTAATTTTGTTTTTGGTTGGGGCTCTAGAGCCGGGTAAGATGAGTGTCACAAGACTTAAACTTTTGATGATGTAAAAATGAGTTTGAGCATTGTAAGGATAGGTTTTAGGCACTCCCTTGTTTGAACCTGAGGCTGAGACCTCAGGCCTTTGTTGCGTTTCCAAGGGTAGCGTCTGCTGACCTCGTCCGGTCGCGCCTCGCGAGTACCTATAGTGAGCGCAAGAGTGGGTGGCGGTCTGGTCGTGGACCAGACAAAACGTGTGCCCGCGCCTCGGCCCCTGCTCACGAGGAATGATAGGGCGGGGTCGCGGACGTAACCCAGACAGAAGGCCATTGTTGGGTCACGGACGTAGCCTGGCTCAGCTGAGCAAGGCGGAAGATGGACTGGGTGAAGGAAAACTCAACGAAAATCGCAAAACACGGACAAAAACTCTCCCCCTTTATTCAAGAAACGAGTGGCGCAGCCGCGGGATCGTCTTGAAAAAGCAGATACAGAGGAGGAAAATGCGAATGGCAAAAAGGAGGAGCCGCGTCCGGCCCCTGAGCAGGTCTTCGGTCTTCTCCCCAGCGCGAAGCGTAGGGCTACCACTGGTGGGTGTGGGCATAGCCATTGGAGGGCCGTGTCGACGGCCAGCGCGGAGCATGGTGCATCCACTAGGACGTGGGAGGGAGCCCCCGAGGCCCTAGGGCGACGCTCCAGGGACTCCGGGGCGTGTACAGCCCCACTCATTATTACGTGAGAGTGTGACGAGCGGAGATCTTCTCACGTGCCAGCCCCTTAGCTTCGAGGGCCCCGCCCCGCGCTAGTCCGCTCCCGCCATGAACTCACCAGAAGGCGGCATTCATGAGGTGGGACACTGTGCATGATGGGGGGATGGGACCTTGGCCATAGGCCCCACTGACGAGCACCAGGTACACCGCTTACGCGATCTTCGAGCGTGCTTCGCCCTTGGGGGCTAATGTCGTTCGGAGACCGGGCGTCCTGAGGTGCAAGGGGGACCCCGCCCTACCCATGCTCCTAATGGCCCCTGAGCCCTTCCTAATCAGGGTCGGGCCCAGCGGGTACGGGATTTCATGAGCAGGGGGACGGAGCCGCGGTCTTGGGCCCTCCTGGTGTGCGTAGGACAGGCTGCCGTACCGCCTCCAGATGCACCCTCCGCAACCCGGGGGATGGTGCGCCGGGAGGCGCAGCGTCTTGAGGCCGAACAGAGGGGGAGAAGGCCCCTCCCCACGCGCATCATACCTGCCACTGGCGAGCCCCTGGTGAAATCCAGGGCGGGCTCATGCGTGATGGGTCACGCGTGGGGGGACGAGGGCTTGACCCGGGCCTTCCCTTCCCTTTGTGTCTTGACGCGGTAGCTGGAGTGTCTCCTTGGCCTACCGAGGTTCCTGGCCAGAAATGCTGCCCGTCTGAGGCCTACGGCCAGTGCCGCGTGTGCCGGTCCTCGCGGGCACCCGCGGTGCTTCATTCGCGCTCCATGGCCGTCGGTGACGATGGCGGAGGGTCGAGGGCCAAGAGCGGGGGGTCTAACTCTCGGCCTTCCGCTCCTAACCCCCCTCGTGCCGGCGCATGATCGCATCCGGCGTCGGGCATAGTCCTGCGGTTGTCTCCTGATGGCTCCTCGATGGGAGCGGTACATGAGTACAAAGGGCTTCAAGGCAGAGGGGCGGAGTCATACGCAGGGTTCAGCGGATCATACCCCATGTCGCCCTCATAGGTCGCCGCAGGTCTTGACCATACAAGTGACCGGGCGCGGCTGGCGCGGCACCCGGTTCCTAGCGTCATCGTGCGGAAGGAGAATGGCTTGGCTCCTGTGCTGGCGGCATCGAGGAGCTCGGCCGCCCTAAGGAGTAGCGCGTCGTGGCCGCTATCGAGCAACCGGCACCTTAGTAGCTCCCTTTTTACCACCAGCACGGCCCTCATGTTCGCCATTTCACGCCGGTCCCGTGAGCTCGCTGCTGCGTGCTCGGCGGCCCATGCCACTGCGCAGCTTTGGTGTCGTGTGGGCGGTGCGTGCTGTCGGTCCCCCAGTGGCGGATCGGTGATGCTCATCGTGCCGTCGGCCCCGATCAAGGCCGGGTAACGGCAAGTCCCGTGGCCGAAGGGCAACGCTCGAGCGGCGCGGGCGCCACAAGCTTCCGCGCGCGTCTGATGCGCCTCTGCCATCGGGGTCGCGATCCGTTGAAGCCGGGCGACGCGGGGTCGACAGATGAGAGAGGGACGAGGTCGTTGGAGAGGCGAGATCTTGACACGCCCCCTAGCTGGCACGTCAAATGTCGGATTACGGGTTCCGCAAACCAAAGAAGTTCGAATACAGGGGCGTGAACGAAGATCTCTCCCACTCACATCTACCTAGCGTCTCGCCCTCGTCCAGGGAAGAGATTCAAGCAAACAACAAGTGAAGCACACAAGATTTACCCAGGTTCAGGCCACCTTTTGGTGTAAAACCCTACTTCCTGCTTTGGTGGATTGGCCTCAGGATGGCTAGAATATGAACTAGTACAGTGATTCCTGAGCTCAGGAGGTGAGCTCAGGAGGGTCAGGAGGCAAGTGTTCTTCCTCCTTTGCGTGGTGGCAGAGTTTATGGATCTGCTCTCCCCTTCATAGTGGGGATCCTGGCTACTTATATAGGCGGCCAGGGTCCTCTTCCCCTGAAATGTTTAGGCGGGAAGGGATCCCACAACGGCCATTTCTAGTGGGAACACAAGGACGTTCCTACCCTGACAAAAATAGTCTTCGCCTGCAAAAGGACTAGGCGGTGACGCGGTGGTGGGATCCGTGGTGACATCCTCCCTGTCGTCCTTGTGGTCTTCGGTCTTATAGCACCAATGGGGAAACCTTTGTCCTGCTCCTCGGGAACCCGCGCCTGCGCTGCCTCCTTTGCACCGAAATGGCAACTGCGCCGCTGACGGGCGCTGGCACCCGCTGGCGTGGTGCGTCACTACTTATTTCGCTGCCTCCTACTGGGGCAGGCTTGGCCTTGGATTCTCCGCCCCTACGGAGCACCTTATCGAGGTCGCTCCTGAGGGGGTCTTGACGTTGTTCTCCTCGCGAGGTCTAGCCCACTCGCGAGGGTCTTGGGCAGCTGGTCGATCAGCTGGGCCGTACCAGGCCGTGGCAGGAGCGCGCTGCGGCCCGCAGACAGGCAAGTCTGGGTAACCTGGTTCCCAGGACGCCGACAGCTTCTTGCATTTGTGGCATGTTCTCTTTTTGTAGTAACGAGAGGCAGCCTCATCAGTCTTGGAGCTAGATCTTGAAGACTTTCCGAAGTGATTCTTCTTGGAGAACTTCTAGAACTTTCTCACAAGCATTGTTAGCTCTTCCCCAATGTGTTCAGGATCATCAGAACTGCAGTCAGATTCTTCTATAGATGAGGAAACAACTTTTTCCTTCAAAGTGCGGGATCGGCCATAGTTGGGACCATATATATCTCTTTTCTTAGATAGCTGGAACTGATGTGTATTGAGCCTCTCAAATATGCTAGACGGATCGAGATCTTTGAAGTCAGTACGTTCTTCAGCAGGGCTGAAGTGTCGAATGAGCTGTCAAGTGATCTCAATAGCCTCTTCACTATTTCTTGTTTGGTGATCTTAGTGGCTCTGAGAGCGCAAAGCTCTTTATTGATATCAGTAAGATGGTCGAAAGTGATCTGGAAATTCCCATTGTCATTTCTCTTGAATCGGTTGAAGAGATTGCGAAGCACATCGATTCTTGAGTCTCTTTGAGTTGAGACGCCTTCGTTGACCTTGGACAACCTGTCCCATACCAGCTTTGCAGATTCCAGAGCACTCACACGGCCGTACTATCCTTTGGTCAGATGACCACATATGATGTTCTTGGCGGCTGAGTCCAATTGGGAGAACTTCTTGACATCAGCGGGGGTGACGCGTTCACCGGCTTTGGGAACACCAGTCTTGACGACATACCAGAGGTCGTTGTCAGTGGATTCAAGATGCATGCACATCTTAATCTTCCAGTAGGGGTAATTAGTGCCATCTAAGACGGGGCACGCAGCAGAGACATTGATTATCCATGCACTCCACATAGCTAAAACTCCAGGTGGTTAAACCGAATCACATATAACAAGGGAGTACCTTGCTCTGATACCAATTGAAAGTGCTTGTTATCGACTAGAGGGGGTGAATAGGCGATTTTTATGAAAGTCTTCAAGACTGGCAATGCCTTCGAAGACAGACAGTCAAATACGACTAACACACTATGAAGTTGAAGACAAACTACACTAGACAAGCCATAGTCTAAGAGAAAGCACTGAGTAAACATGAAGACAAATAGTAGCTAGCTAGAGTGGATCAGAATAGGAAGAAAGTATGAAGCCAACTATGAAATCGAAGAGTATGTCTTCATGCAGTGAAGTCAAACAAGTCAAACAAGCAATGACTTCACAAAGCTAAACAAAGAGTAATGTGAAGTGATAGAACCAGTTGCCTGACGAGGACAAGGATTTGGTAAAACAAGTATCTATGACAACTGTACGACTCGTTAGGGAGGCTGAGATTGAACTCAGAAGACCGCATCTTCACCTTATTCCCCTTGAGCTATGGACACTTAGTCCTTGCCCAATCACTCTGGTATGTCTTCAAGGTAGACTTCCAAACCTTCACATACTTCATCCATCGGTGATCCACAATGACTCTTGGATGCTCAGAACGCGATGCCTAACCGACTCAAAGATACATAGTCTTCAAGTGTAATAGGTCTTTAGATCATGCGGACAGAAAGACTTCAGCGATGCCAAACACTCTTTGGTCTTTGGATGTTTTGGGTTTTGTCCTCGCAAGGATTCTCTCTCAAAGGCTTCGGAGGTGGGTTGCTCTCAAACGACAAAAGTCATGTCTTAACTCTGAGCAGCCACTGATTTATGGTGGATGGGTGGGCTATTTATAGCCAGGAGGCGACCCAACATGATTTTTCCGAAATGACCCTTGGTCATTGGGGAACCAATACTTGTCCAACGGTCGGATTTCAAACACACGCGGCAGATTGACTTGGGCTACAAGTAAAGTTGACTTGTCCAACTCGGGATAAGATTTTGTTCTCATTGTCTTCATTCGAAGACATAGGAAATGGGTTGAGCATCACATCACTTTTCCAACTTTGTTCCCTTGTTCCCCACTTGATAGTTCGGTGGTTGCTATGACTCAAGAAAGAAGAAAATGAAACTACAAAGCAACTATGTCTTCGTGCTCCATTGTCTTCAAATGAATATCTTCACATGTCATTGTCTTCGACATGAATGTCTTCATGAACCACGAAACTCTTCAATGTCTTCATACATTTTTAGGGGTCATCTCTGGTAGGTAAACCGAATCAATGAGGGACTTCTACCCGTGTTATCCTGCAATTGTCACAAACACATTAGTCCCTCAACCATGTTTGACGTCAATACTCCAGAACCAACTAGGCGTGGCACTAGATGCACTTGCAGAAGAAAGTCATGAAAGCTCTCAAGCTCTCATGATGATCTTCTAGTTTATCATAATGTGCTAAAGATAGCTCATGGGTCTATGATTATCAAGGTAACATCTAGTGATTCTCATGTGGATACTAGCACTACTTCTAGTCAAAATGCTATCTTTCCATGTGCTAGTCCTTGTAATTCATCTAATCATAACATTCGTACATCTTGTGATGAATTACTTTAATTGCCTTGTTGCTCTAACGATGAAGCTTATACTTCCTCTAGTACTTGTGTTGATACTAACCATGTAGAGGAAATCAAAGAGCTCAAGGCCCAAGTCACTTCCTTGAAGATTGACTTGCAAAAGTGTCATGAAGGGAATTCCACACTCAACAATATCTTGATTGTGCAAAAATCCCCCAATGACAAAGGTGGACTTGGATTCAACTACAATAAGAAGATGTAAGTGCATCTAGTGCCCCTTAGTGATTTTGGTGAATTGAAGACTTATAGGTTAAGGGACTAATGTGTTTATGAGTGTACACAGGTCTATAAGTCTATGAGGAGTTTGATAATTACAGGGAAAGTCGACCCCTAAAAATGAAGTTCTTTGACTGAAGACTTTGGATCTTTGAAGACTTTCTGAAGACTTTGAAAGTGAAGAAATTGGTGTGACCTTGAAGACTTGGTATTCATTTGAGGAACATGAAGCGTGAAGACTTTTGTTTTCATATTTTTCCCTTTCTTGAGTCATAGGAAACACCGTACTCTTAAAGGGGGTCAAGGAAATACTAAGGAAAAATTTCCATGTGATGCTCAACTCAAAATCCTACACCTACCAATCCCTTCGAGTGAAGCCATTGGAAATCTCATACAGTTCAGTCATATTCTTCAGTGACAGAGACGAAGTTCTTCTGGTCTCTGAGGAATTCGTTCTGACTGAGGAGTTAGGAATTCGCCAGTGCGGATTACCTACACAGTGAGGAACATGATAGCCCTGAGGAATTTCATACTCAAATTTCCGACTGTTGTTGTGCTACGCACCAGCTGTCCCAAAATATCTACCTACCTAACGGTCATATCATTAAAGGGCATTTATGTCTTATCACGTCGGCTGCTCCCTAGGCTATAAATAGCCACCCCCTACAACCACTAGCTGGTTGGCTGCTCCGAGAGAAACTGACACTTGTCATAAGAGCAACCCATCCTCCGAGGACTTTGAGCGAAGATCATCAAGTGAGGAAAAACCCAAAACCAAACCCAAAACCTTCAAACCCAAAAGTGATTGAGCATCACTGTAGAGATTGATCCTGCGTGGATCCGATGCTTGTTACCTTTGAAGACTGTGCTTCTTACAGACGGTTAGGCGTCATGGTCTAGAGCATCCAAGAGGAATTGTGGATCGCCGAGTGACCAAGTCTGTGAAGGTTCGGACGTCACCTGAAGACTTACCACGAGTGATTGGGCGAGGTCTGTGTGACCTTAGCTCAAGGGGAATACGATGAGGACATGGTGTCTTGGACTGTGTGTCCTTGACTGGGTGTCCGGGACTGTGTGTCCTCGGGTTTAAATACCTAGCCGCCCTAACTAGATGTACAATTAAGACAACAGTCGGAACTGGTCTAACAAATCATTGTCTTCACCAAGCTTACTGGTTCTATTTCCTCAACTCTTTCATTTCCTCATATCTGTGTTGTGTGCTTGTTCATATATGTTTGAAGACATTGACTGAAGACTTTTTCAATTTCCTCAGTTGAAATTCTTCAGTCTGTTTGTCTTCATTCTGTGTTATCCTGTGATTACGCTTTCTGTACTCTGTGTTTGTCTTCACTTCTTCATGATGACCATGTTTGTATTCTGTCATGTTTACTTCTGAGTACTTATTCCGCTGCAAGTAGTTCTTCGCTAGGGAATTTCCTCTACAGCAAATTCCTCAGTGAAGAATTCATAAAAGTCGCCTATTCACCCCCCTCTAGTCGATATAACGCACTTTCAATTGGTATCAGAGCAAGGTACTCCCTTGTTTTGTGTGATTTTGGTTTAACCGCCTGGAGTTTTAGTTATGTCGACCGCAGGTATGATCAAGGTCTCAGCTGGGTGTTCTACCTTTGGTGGGACGGACTACCCCTACTGGAAGAACAAGATGCAAATGCATCTTGAGGCAATTGATAATGATCTCTGGTATGTTGTGGTAAATGGTGTTCCCTCGGTATCACCTTCTCTGAATGCTGCTGATGTGAGGAGATTCAAGCAACTCGATTCTCAAGCAAAGAATATCATTTGTGGCCATCTGAGCAAAGGACAGTATGGAAGAGTGAGTGCTTTGGAAACTGCGAAGCTCATCTGGGATAGGCTGTCCAAAGTCAACGAAGGAGTCTCAACACAGCATGACTCTCGATTTGATGTTCTTCGCAATCTCTTCAACCGTTTCAAAAGACTTGACAATGAAAATGTTCAGCAAACTTTCGATCGTCTCACTGACATCTCAAATGAACTTCAAGCACTTGGTGCCACTGACATCACCGACCATGAAGTTGTGAAGAAATTGCTGAGATCGCTTGATTCCTCATTTGATACTCTGTCTTTGATGATTCAAGAGCGTGGTGATTACAAGTCACTTGATCCCGCTGATATCCTCGAAAGGCTAAACACTCATGAGTTCCAGCTTGCTGAAAAGAGAGATCTCTATGGTCCAAGCTATGGCAGATCACGTGCCCTGAAGGCCAAGGCCGTCTCTGAATCTGAAGGTGAAGATTCTGGTAGTAGCCTTGGTGATCCTGAAGAATTGAGCCAGGAGCTAGCATTGCTTGTGAAGAAATTCCAAAGGTTCTCAAGATGTGGTCGCTTTGGAAAGTTCACTAAGAGAAATGATTCCTCATCCAGTGACTACAAAAAATGGCTATGTCACAAATGCAAGAAGCCTGGTCACTACATTCAAGATTGTCCTTAGTGGGAAAAGGAATCCAAAAAGAAGAAATACAAGGATTACAGTTCTGATGATGCTAAGAAGAAGAAGAAATCGTCAAAATCTTCATCATCAAAATCCTCTAAGTCTTCATTTCACAAGAAGAACAACTCCAAAAAGGCTCGGGCATTCATTGGCAAGGAAATGGACTCTGAAGCTGAATCTGAGGATCACGAGGAAGAGGAGGAATCTGAGGAATCCGAATCTGGTGTGGCAAGTCTAGCTCTCGCTACTGCATTCGTCAGCAAGTCTATCTTCAACACTGAAGAAAATGATTTCACCAACAAGGCTGATGAAGACAATGATGGCTATGCTCCTACCTATTGCTTCATGGAAAAGGGTGCCAAGGTACTCAAATATCCCTCCTCTGGATCTAGTGAGGATGAATCTGATGAAAACCTTAAGCCCAGCTATTCTAAACTTGCTAAAATTGTTGTGCAACAACAAAAGGCTCTTGATAACGTTCAAAACATGCTAGATAAAAGTGATGATATGTTGGGTGAAGAAATGGATCGATCTAAAATCTTGACTGAAAATCTTCAGAGACTTCAGTCCAAGTGTGATAACCTTCAGGGTCATCATAACACTCTCTTGTCTGATCATGAGAAGCTTTCTTATGAATTTCTGCAAAGAAAGCAAGATCTTGAAAAGCCAAGAGTGAGTTATGAAGATCTTCAGAAGAAGCGCGATTCATTACTTGCTCAACAAATCAGCGCTTCTCAGGAAGAATTCATTCCTCCATGCTTCAAATGCATTGAACGTGAGACTGCTAATTCTTCACCTGAATGTTCAAATTCTTCAAATGTCTCGGCTATCACTAATTCCTCATCTAAGGACATTGCTAGTATCACTGAGAATGCAGGGCTGAAGGAATTGTACATGACAGGCATGTACAAAAGCATCAAAGGGCATCAGACTCTTTGTGATGTACTTAAAAAGCATATCCTCAACCAGAACCCTAGGAAAGAGGGAATTGCCTTCGAGAGGAAACTTAATGCCGATGGTTCATATTGGAAGCCTGAGCAGTATCCCAAAACCTCATGGGTTGCTGCAAAGTGACCTCCAATTGATCCATCCAATTTATCTGGCTTTACATGTGAATCTCCTCATTCTTCTGATGAGTCATTTGATTCCAACTACAAACTGTTCAAAAATCAGAATGGTGAAGTATTTGCTACATATGTTGAAACTAACTGCAGGAATTGTCCCCCTATGAAGAAAATCTGGGCCCCTAAGAGGCACCTTGAAAATCTTCAAGTGAATGTCCTCATGACACCTCGTGTGAGGAATAGGAACCCCAGATCCAATTCTTCATATGGATCAAAATCTTCAGATGGAGTAAAATCCTCATGCGGACCAAATTCCTCATATGGATCAAATTCCTCAAAAGGATCAAACTCCTCATATGAATATCATCGTGCTAACAACTCTGTTTCGCAGGCAAGACCTAAGGGCTATGAATATGAGCATTATTCTTCTAACCATTATGTTCATAAGTCCTCGAAGAATTACTCTGCTTATTCATATGCTTATCCTAACTCCTCTTATGTGAAACGAAATGGGCTGGCGTCTATGCCACCTTTTTCATATGGAGCTCGCAGAGTGATGAACTCTTTGCCACCCCTTCAGATGTGGGTGGTGAAGAAAAAGAACTAATCTCTTCTGCAGGGTCAGGTCTCCAGACATGCTCAAACGTCTAAAGAATTTGCTGGAGGCCTGAAAAGTGCCTGAAAGGACGCAGGCTAATCACGAAGAAATGAACTCTCATTTCTCACGTCCTCATTCTACTTTATGTGTTGCATTGCTTGATGAAAATGATCTGATGATTTGTTGTCATACTCTTCACTGATGAAGTATATGAGTTTGTAAACTGCACTAATTCATCTGCAGGATGATCAACCCAAAGCCACTGAGTGGGTCCTCGACAGTGGATGTACAAATCACATGACTGGTGACAAGAATCTCTTGATGGATGCTCCCTTATCACCATCTCATCTGAAGCATATCATCTTCTTTGACAAAGGCAAAAGTCAGGTATTGGGTCTAGGTAAGGTTGCGATCACTAGGGATCGACACATGGACAAAGTCATGCTTGTTGAGTCCTTAGGATACAACCTCGTGTCTGTCTCAATGCTTTGCGATTTGGATATGGTTGTTGCTTTTGGCAAACATCATTGTGTTGTGATCATGGAATCTGACAACTCCATAGTCTTCGAAGGCTTTAGGAAAGGAGACTTGTATATTGTTGATTTCTCTACAGGACCTCAACCAGCTGTGTGTCTACTTGCAAAAGCTTCAGAAGGCTGGCTATGGCATCGAAGACTTGGTCATGCAGGCATGAGGAATTTGCAAACGCTTGTGAAGAAGAAGCATGCCATTGGCATTGAGAATGTCAAATTCCTCAAGGATCACTTGTGTGGTGCTTGTGAAGCTGGAAAGATGACCAAGGCCAAGCATCCAGCGAAGACTATCATGACTACTACTCGACCATTTGAATTGCTTCACATGGATCTCTACGGTCCTAATCATTTTTCTGTAGTTTCAAATGATGCTTCTGTATATGGCTTTGTTATTGTTGATGATTACTCTCGATATACATGGGTACACATTGTTACTTACAAACATGAAGTGCAGGAAGTCTTCAAACAATTTTCCTCGAGGGCTTCAACCAACTTTGGTGTGAAGATCAAGCACATCAGAAGTGACAATGGAACTGAGTTCAAGAACTCTGGTCTCGATGACTATCTTGATGAAATTGGTATTACTCATGAGCTATCTGAATACAAAACGCCTCGTCGTTTCTGGATTGATGCAATTGATACTGCGTGCCACATCATCAGCAAAGTATATCTTCACAAATTCTTCAAGAATACTTCCTATGAACTCCTCACTAACAAGAAACCCAATGTGAGTTATTTCAAAGTCTTTGGTGATAAATGTTGGATTAGAGATCCTCATCACAACTTAAATTTTGCACCGAAAGCACATGAAGGGTTTATGCTTGGTTACGGAAAGGACTCGCACACCTACAAAGTCTTCAACAACGTTCTTCACAAGGTTGTTGAAACTGTAGATGTGCGATTCGATGAAACTAACGGCTCGCAAAGAGAGCATCTACCTACTGTGATAGATGAACCAGCACCTGAGGAAGCTATCAAATTCAAGGCTACTGAGGATGTCATTCCTATCGAAGAATCTGCTGAAGAATTCATTCCAGAACCTGAAGAACGTCGAGCTGATGCACCTGAAGAAAATGCTGAAGAAAATGGTGCTGAGGAAAATGCTGATCAAATTCCTCGACGATAACCAGCTTATCCTCGCGTTGCGAAAGAAGTGCAGATTGAGAAAATCATCAGCGACATCAATATACTAGGTCCTCTCACACGCTCAAAAGCTTCACATTTATCCAACTTTTGTTGGCACTTTGCCTTTTTTGTCTATCACAGAGCCCACTAAGGTAGATGAAGCATTTCTGGAGCCTGAATGGATTCAAGCTATGCAAGAAGAGTTACACCAGTTTGAGCTCAACAACGTCTGGGAACTAGTCAAATGTCCAGATCCTCGCAAGCATAATATCATCGGCACAAAGTGGATCTACCGCAACAAGCAAGATGAAAATGGCCTTGTGGTAAGGAATAAGGCACGGCTTGTAGCTCAAGGCTACACACAGGTTGAAGGAATTGATTTTGATGAAACTTTTTCACCTGTTGCTAGACTTGAGGCTATTCGCATATTACTTGCTTATGCTAACCATCATGATATTATTCTCTATCAAATCGATGTGAAAAGTGCATTCCTCAATGGTAAGCTTGAGGAAGAAGTATATGTTGCTCAACCCCTAGGTTTTGAAGATCCAAAGAATCCTGACAAAGTCTTCAAACTCAATAAGGCTCTCTATGGCCTCAAGCAGGCCCCTCGGGCTTGCTATAATACTTTGAAGGAATTCCTCATGAAGAAAGGCTTCAAACCCGGTTCATTTGATCCTACTCTTTTCACTAAATCTTATGATGGTGAATTATTTGTGTGCCAAATATATGTTGATGATATTATCTTTGGCTGTACTGACCAATGCTATAGTGATGAATTTGCCTATATGATGAGTGAAGAATATCAAATGTTTATGATGGGAGAGTTGAAATTCTTCTTAGGTCTTCAAATTCGTCAACAACGCAATGTCATATTCATATCCCAGGAGAAATACCTCAAGGATGTACTGAGGAAATTCAGCATGCATGATTGCAAAGGCGTCAAAATTCCTATGCCCACAAATGGCCATCCGTGCACTGATGAAAATGGTATTGACTTCGATCATAATGTATACCACTCCATGATTGGTTATTTATTGTACCTATGTGCATCTAGGCCAGATATAATGCTTAGTGTTTGCATGTGTGCCTGATTTCAAGCCGCAACGAAGGAATCACACCATAAGGCTGTGAAACATATTCTTCGATATCTAGCTCACACACCAACATTTGGATTATGGTACCCCAAGGGCTTGGCTTTTGATCTCATTGGATATTCAGACTCTGACTATGCTGGTGATCGTGTGGACCACAAATCAACCTCTGGTACATGTCATTTCCTCGAAAGATCTTTGGTCTGTTGGTCCTCGAAGAAAAAAACCTGCGTATCATTGTCTACTGCTGAAGCTGAGTATATTGCTGCTGGCTCTTGCTGTGCTCAATTGTTATGGATGAAGCAAACTCTCAAGGACTATGGTGTCAACGTGAAGAATGTGCCTCTCTTCTGTGACAATGAGAGTGCCATCAAGATTGCTCACAACCCAGTTCAACCCTCGAAGACAAAGCACATTAAGATTCGTCATCATTTTCTTCGTGATCATGTGTTGAAGGGCGACATTTCTATTTGAAAGTGCGTTATATCGACTAGAGGGGGTGAATAGGTGATTTTTTTGAATTCTTCACTCAGGAATTTGCTGTTGAGGAAATTCCTTAGCGAAGAACTACTTGCAGCGGAATAAGTACTCAGAAGTAAACATTACAGAATACAAGCATGGTCATCATGAAGAAATGAAGACAAACATAGAGTACCGAAAGTGTAAACACGGGATGGCACAAAATGAAGACAAACAGACTGAAGAAATTGAACTGAGGAAATAGAGAAAGTCTTCAGTCAAAGTCTTCAAACAGATATGAACAAGCACACAACATAGATATGAGGAAATGAAAGAGTTGAGGAAATAGAGCTAGTAAGCTTGGTGAAGACAATGATTTGGTAGACCAGTTCCAACTGTTGTCTTAGTTGTACATCTGGTGGGAGCGGCTAGGTATTTAAACCTGAGGACACACTATCCTGGACACCCAGTCAAGGACGCACAGTCCAAGACACCAAGTCCTCACCGTATTCTCCTTGAGCTAAGGTCACACAGACCTCGCCCAATCACTAGTGGTAAGTCTTCAGGTAACTTCCGAACCTTCACAGACTTGGTCACTCGGCGATCCACAATTCCTCTTGGATGCTCTAGACCTTGATGCCTAACCATCTGGAAGAAGCACAGTCTTCAAAGGTAACAATCGTCGGATCCAGGCATGATCAATATCTTCAGTGATGCTCAATCACTTTTGGGTTTGAAGGTTTTGGGTTTGGTTTCGGGTTTTTCCTCACTTGAAGATTTTCGCTCAAAGTCCTCGGAGGATGGGTTGCTTTTATGACAAGTGTCAGTTTCTCGCGGAGCAGCCAACCAACTAGTGGTTGTAGGGGGCGGCTATTTATAGCCTAGGGAGCATCCCGACATGATAAGACATAAATGCCCTTTAATGATATGACCATTAGGTAGATAGATATTTGGGGCAGCTGGCGCGTAGCACAGCAACGTCGGAAATTTGAGTATCAAATTCCTCAGGGCTATCATGTTCCTCACAGTGTAGGTAATCCGCACTGGCGAATTCCTAACTCCTCAGTCAGAAGAACTTCGTCTCTGTCACTGAAGAATATGACGGAACTGTATGAGATTTCCAATGGCTTCACTCGAAGGGATTGGTAGGTGTAGGATTTTGAGTTGAGCATCACATGGAAAAGAATTCCTTAGTATTTCCTTGACCCCCTTTAACAGTACGGTGTTTCCTATGACTCAAGAAATATAAAATGAAACTATAAAAACAAAAGTCTTCATGCTTCATGTTCCTCAAATGAATACCAAGTCTTCAGGGTTACACCAATTTCTTCACTTTCAAAGTCTTCAGTCGAAGAACTTCATTTTTAGGGGTCGACTTTCCCTGTAATTATCAAACTCCTCATAGACTTATAGACCTGTGTACACTCATAAACACATTAGTCCCTTAACCTATAAGTCTTCAATACACCAAAATCAGTAAGGGGCACTAGATGCACTTACAATCTCCCCCTTTTTGGTGATTGATGACAATATAGGTTAAGTTTTCACCTGTGATAAACTTATGAAGTGTAATTACTGATATTGAGGAATTTGATTGCAAGATATAGAAGAACTCCCCCTGAAGTTGTGCATAGTGAGGAATTTGCTTTTGAAGCAATGCACACTTGAAGAGTAGAATCATGGATATCTCCCCCTATATCTTGTAATTCATACACGCATTGACATATAATAATAAGAATTTGAAATGCATGATGAAATATGGTGACTAATGTAATTCAGCATGCCTGCATAACATTAATGAGGAATAAGCATCCAGAAACACCACAGCAAAAGTATCAGTTCACCATAGAGTTTAAGTTTACAACTCGATCGATAAAGTCATTAGAAGAACGAGAGTTGTAACTTAGCAAAAAAACGCCCATATATATAGACCCGCTTGACGACTAACTCAAATTTCTCCCCCTTTGTCATCGAATGACCAAAAGGATCGAAACTAAGGACTAACACCCCTGAAGAATCTCAAGATGATGAAGGAGCACCAGCGTTGTTGGGGTCGATAGTTGAGGTAGAGACTGCCGCAGTGTCATCCAGGTCTTCATACTCGTCGGTCTCGTGTGATGAAGAATAAGTGCTGGCCACCAAGGGAGGAACCTTGACCTTCTTGTATTTCTTCGGAGGAGGAGCAGACCAGTCAAAGTCATCCTTGAGACCCATTTTCTTCAGATCTTCTTCGCCATATAGATGAGACGGAACAAGCCAGGTGCGGTTGAGAGTTTCATGAAGGTAGTAATTGTTTTTCTTCACTACAATATGCGTAGAGGTCATGTTGTGAAGAATTGAACAAAACTGACGTTTGACCCATTTATGGTTGCGATCAACCTTCTGCTGAAGACTGAGGAGAAGCTCACGGTCAGTCATCACCCTCGAAGCTGTGCCTTGAGGATTTTGCTTTGGAGCGTTGGCAGCAGAGTCATGAGTGGCAGAGTCATCATTGGTGGAATAAGATGCAGCTTTGCAAAAATGGCCATCCAATGGACGAGTGCCTTCATCAAAAACAGCAGCGGCCTTGCCCTTGTCATCAGCTGAGGAAAATGTCCTTTTGAGGACTTCAATTGGGGGCAAGTAGCTGCAATGATTGAGAGTGTCAGCTTTGTAGTTCACTGAAGACCTTGTCCTGATGAATCTCATAATCCATGGAGCATAAGGCTTCAGGTTGAAAGGGGACAGTGCAACATTTGCCATTGTCCTCATGAAGAAATCATGAAAGTTGACGGGAACGCCATGGATTATGTTGAATAGCAGATTCTTCATGATGCCAACGACTTCTTCATCGTTTGAGTCGTGGCCCTTGATTGGACACAATGTCTTCGTCAGAATGCGATAGACAATCCGTGGCAGAAACAACAATTCCTTCACGAGGAATTTTGCCCGTGGGGCTTGACCTAGCTTCAAAGACTTCATAAGCACTTGCATGTAGTGATCAGTGAGTTCAGTTTCTTCATACATGCTACGTGCGGCTTCATTTGGAGGACTGAGGGGCAGAGCCTGAAGCAATTCAGAGGCTGGAGCTTTGTAATGTGTGTTTTCAAACATCCAGTCCAGCACCCATGAATGTATGTCTTCAGAGTTGCCAGTGATGTGCAGGGTTGCATAAAATTGAAGAATCAATTCTTCATTCCAATCGCATATGTCTGTGCAAAAACCCAGAAGTCCAGCGTTGTGAAGAACACTAAGTACTGGCACAAAACACGATAGAGACTCCATGTCCACGTGAGGAATATGCTGATGCGCGAAGACTTTGTCTTTATTGTATAGCACTGTGGAATAGAAATTCGCCTGACAGGCAGTCTAGAATCGCCTCTTCCTTATGCGATCAGAGTCATATGGATTGAAATCAGTGAAGAAACATGCTCGCCAAAGAAATTAGCCTTCTTGAAAGATTGCTTCCTTGAGAAAGGATCCTTTGGCTTTGGTTGAGGAGTGTTAGTCAATTGCATCACTACCTCTGGATTAGCAATCTCAGGTTCTTCAGTCTGAGGAATTTCTTGTTCCTCTTCAGCAGCAGTCTTCATCGATTCAGCACCATCAGCAGTTTCTTCAGCACTAGTGGCTGGAATGTCTTCATGAACAGTCTGTGTGGGATGAGTTTCCTCAGAGCCCAATAGAATAGTTGGTGCTGGTGAATGAGGAATTTGTTGGAGTGGCATGAAAAAAGGGGAGTTTGGATGATGACTATCCCAGAATTCATCAGTCATCAGTGGAGTGGCATTCCCAATGTCCATGTCAGAGTCTTGTTCTTCCATTTCTTCAACGCTGGCCTCTTCAGCAGTAAACTGAGGCATAGGCGAGGAGATGATTGGTGTTGAAGGGATAGGATCCACTTCAATTTCTTCATCCGTCTGCTCTGAGGAAGGAGCAGAGGGAATGTCTTCATCCGATTCACTTGGAATCACATAATCTTCATCAAAAGGAACAAGGTCCTTTGATGGCATGGAGGAAATTGGAATGGCATCAATTGGATTCTCGGCTGAGCTTGTTAATGGCTTCATTTTCTTCGGAACTGAAGAAGCTGATGCCTTCCTTTTCTTCACAGCTGCACGCTCTGCTGACTTTGTTTTCTTCACATCTAATGCAGATGGAAGGATTGGAGTTGGTGTGGGCGCAGGAGCAGCAGAGGAATTTGGTTCATTTTCTTCAGGCACAACTGATACAGTTGTCCTTATTTCTTCACGATCTTCAGGTGCAGCATTTGAAGCTTCAGCTGGCCTATCATTTTCTTCAGGCGCAATGCTAGAGGTTGCCCTGGCAATTTCTTCAGCGGCTGTAGTGGATTCATCAGCCCTGGGATGTTCTTTAGCAGCCAGATTTTCTTCATCGGTGCTGGCATGTCCTTCAACAGACTGAGCAGATGCTTCAGCCTGACGAATTTCAATGTGCGTCTTGCGAGCAGCACTTGAAGAAAAATCTTTGGTCAGATTGACAAATCTGACTTTGGCGCCCAACCAGTCAGCATGATACGCTTCAAATTCATTACTGAGGGCTTTGATTTCACCCTGAATCTGGACTAGTTCTTCAGTTGTCATGTTGACAGCATTTTTCTTTAGGAAGCGCTCGTTTTTGTACTGCGCTTTCTTGGTCTGCCTGGCCTGTTCAAACTTCCATTTTTCTTCGCCTATGAAGCCGGTCAGCATATGCCTTTGGCCAGGAGTTAAGTTGAAGTCAGGCATAGGAGTGTTTGGGTCCTTGTGCCAGAGATCGATGAAATCTAGGATCACCTTGGGATCCAACAACAGTGGTACTTCACTTCCTTTGGCTCTAGCGGCCCTTTCTTGCCTGTCTCTGATGATTTGAACTAGTTCTTCATCATCAGCTTCGTCATGAAACGGCACTTGGAAAGCAACTTGTTTCTTATGAGGACTTGGGCGAGAGCCTCGTCCAGCAGTTGTCTTTTTCTTCAGCAGCGAGGGACCAGCTGAGGAACTTGGTATCGCTGAGGAACTCAGAGCAGCTGCGGAGCTTGCAAAGGCTCCTGAGGCAATGGATATGCCTGCAGTCCTCTGACATGTGGCAAGATGCACTGGAATAGAAGATTTTGTTGCAGCATCTGAAGACTTTTGCGGAGGAGCTGAGGACTTTGGAGGAGCAGGCGCAGTCTAAGGAATTTGCCGTGAGGGCTTTGAAGAAACTGGCCGTGAGGGCATTGCTGAGGAAGAAGCACTTGGCTTGTGAGCAGGCTTCTTAGCCATGGCCTTCTTAGGCTTGGAAGCAAAAGCCTCAGAAGAGGAAGCAACAGCAGCAGAGTCTTCATTGAATTTCCTCACTGCATCTTTTGCTTGTCTGGCCAACTTGGCCTGCCGCTTGGCCCATTCTTCAGGAAAGTCCTCACCACGCTTGATGCTTGTTGGATCAGCAACTTGGCCATGTGCCAGTGGAGGTCTTGGTCAGGGAGGATTGAGTGCGAATTTCTTCATGTATTTTGGAGTTACATATATGTACTCCCTCCACTCACGTGCTCTATTCTTTGTATGCGCACTTTGCACTGATTCTTGTCCTCTTTTCCGAACTTTGCCTCATCAGGGGTGCAATAACCAGCATAAATGTCTTCAGTCAATTCAAAAGCAGTATTGACCTCTAGCTTCTTTCCTCCTTTCTGCGGCTTCTTTCCATCAGCCATTTTCTTCAGATGAGGAATTTGAACAATCGAATTCTCTGAAGAAGTATGCAACTTTTCTTCAAGGAACGCTGCAAATGAGTTAAGTTGATGAGAACCTAGTGATTCAGCAGCAGACATGAGTACCTGTGAACAGAGTATAGTTGCGAGGAATTTGGAGAGGTCATATGCGTTCTCAGAAGGTTTTTGTAAAAAGAACAAGTTTGAGGAATTTGACCAGATGTGTCTTGAAGAATTTCACAAAGCGTTCTTTGTCTTAGGTTCCAGAGTTGTATAGATTTAAAATCCACACAATTGAGGAATCTTGAAGAAAATCATAGCTTAGAGAAATCAAATCAAGAACAGATGATATGTGAGGTGTTTAGTGTGTGAAGATTTGATGAAGAAAACACCTTTTGAGAATTTTGAAGAACACGTTTGAATCAAAGAGGGCAGTAAAAATAACTTTTAATTACCCTAGATGAAGAACACAACGAACTGTGGGATGGAGAAGTTCGTCTGTGCAGATCTTCCACGCCCTAACTTGGTGGAGGAAGATAGCTACGGCGGCAATGGAGTGAAGAAATCCATGGCCGGCGCGAGTATGACAGCGACGAGGTCGAGGCAGTGAAGCTCTTCCTCACCGGCGCCGATGGAGTAGCAGCAGCGCTAGGGTTGGAAAAGCTCGAGCGGGGGAGTGAGAACGAGCGGAGTAAAAAGTGAAGTGAGGTAAGGGGCGGGGTATTTATAGCTAAGGTGAAAAACCGTTCGACCAAAGAAATAGGACGAATGTGCCCCTGACCCTTCTCATTCGCACGACATGTGTCACCCACGTACTGTGTAGTGGAGATCATGTGAGATCGTGGGTGAATAGATAAGTATTGTCAAGGAATGCGGAACGATTTGAGCGGGAACACCGAAATTTTTGGAAAGGATAACTTTAACGTTGCGTTCGCAATTTCTTCAGCTGACAAGGACATGGTGAAGATTTTGAACAAGTTTCAAATAGAACACATATGAAGAATTTGTGAATGGAATGGGTTGAGTTTAGCATAGAGGGGGAAGGGGTCCGATCACATTCACTTAGTAGAAAAAGTGACTTGAAGAAATAGCAATAAGTGAATGTTGTAGAGGACATAAACTCATATATATATATATATATATAGCCAACGAAGAAAAGTAACGGAAACAGTAAAGATTTTGCAAAGTTGAAGAATATGAACAACTGAGGAATTTCAAAAAATCAAATTGAAGATTTTCAACTTTTGTGGTGGCGTGACCCACCGTATAAGAATGATGATTTCAGACACTGCATACAATTGTCGTAGGGTTCTGAGAATCAATTTCTTCATTAATTTCTTCACACTTAGAGCATTGTTCTTGATTGATTGAAGAATAACAAATTCTTAATGTGTTGCACATCTAAGTCATCAATTTTGCGTAAGTGTTAGGATGAGTGTCCAACTCAAAGAACATTCGAAGATTCTAAGATATTTAACTCACACCGCAACTTGCTAAATCTCTTCTCATCCAAGGGCTTTGTGAAGATATCGGCTAGCTGTTCTTCAGTCTTCACATGTTCAATAGAGATGTCGCCCTTCAACACATGATCACGAAGAAAATGATGACGAATCTTAATGTGCTTTGTGTTCGAGTGCTGAACTGGGTTGTGAGCAATCTTGATGGCACTCTCATTGTCACAGAGTATAGGCACATTCTTCACATTGACACCATAGTCCTTGAGAGTTTGCTTCATCCATAACAATTGTTCACAACAAGAGCCAGCAGCAATATACTCAGCTTCAGCGATAGATAGTGATACATAGTTCTGTTTCTTCGAGGACCAACAGACCAAAGATCTTCCGAGGAAATGACATGTACCAGATGTCAATTTGCGGTCCATACGATTACCAGCATAGCCAGAGTCTGAATATCCAATGAGATCAAAAGCCGAGCCCTTGGGGTACCATAATCCAAGTATTGGTGTGTCAGCTAGATATCGAAGAATATGTTTCACAGCCTTATGGTGTGATTCCTTCGGCGCAGCTTGAAATCGGGCACACATGCAAACACTAAGCATTATATCTGCCCTAGATGCACATAAGTACAATAGAGAACCAATCATGGAGTGGTATACCTTATGATCGAAGTCAATACCAGTTTCATCAGTGAATAGATGGCCATTTGTGGGCATAGGAATTTTGACGCCTTTGCAATCGTGCATGCCGAATTTTCTCAGTACATCTTTGAGGTATTTCTCCTGAGATATGAATATACCATTGCGTTGTTGACAAATTTGGAGACCTAAGAAGAATTTCAACTCTCCCATCATAGACATTTGATATTCTTCACTCATCATATAGGCAAATTCATCACTATAGTGTTGGTCAGTACAGCCAAAGATAATGTCATCAACATATATTTGGCACACAAATAATTCACCATCATAAGATTTAGTGAAAAGAGTTGGATCGAGTGAACCGGGTTTGAAGCCTTTCTTCATGAGGAATTTCTTCAAAGTGTCATACCAAGCCCGAGGGGCCTGCTTGAGGCCATAGAGAGCCTTATTAAGTTTGAAGACTTTGTCAGGATTCTTTGGATCTTCAAAACCTGGGGGTTGAGCAACATATACTTCTTCCTCAAGCTTACCATTGAGGAATGCACTTTTCACATCCATTTGATAGAGAATGATATCATGATGGTTAGCATAAGCAAGTAATATGTGAATAGCCTCAAGTCTAGCAACAGGTGCAAAAGTTTCATCGAAGTCAATTCCCTCAACATTTGTGTAGCCTTGAGCTACAAGCCGTGCCTTATTCCTTACCACAAGGCCATTTTCATCTTGCGTGTTGCGGTAGATCCACTTTGTGCCAATGATATTATGCTTGCGAGGATCTGGACGTTTGACCAGTTCCCAGACGTTGTTGAGATCGAACTGATGTAATTCTTCTTGCATAGCTTGAATCCATTCAGGCTCCAGAAATGCTTCATCCACCTTAGTGGGCTCTGTGATAGAGACCAAAGCAAAGTGCCCACAAAAGTTAGATAAGTGTGAAGCTTTTGAGCGTGTTAGTGGACCTGGTATATTGATGTCACTGATGATTTTCTCAATCTGCACTTCTTTCGCAACGCGAGGATGAGCTGGTTGTCGTCGAGGAATTTGATCAGCATTTTCTTCAGTACCATTTTCTTCAGGTGCATTAGCTCAATGATCTTCGGGTTCTGGAATGAATTCTTCAGCAGATTCTTCGGTAGGAATGACATCCTCCGTAGCCTTGAATTTGATAGTTTCCTCCGGAGCTGGTTCATCTATCACAGTAGGCAGGTGCTCTCTTTGTGAGCCGTTAGTTTCATTGAACCGCACATCTACAGTTTCAACAACCTTGTGAAGAACGTTGTTGAAGACTCTGTAGGTGTGCTAGTCCTTTCCGTAACCAAGCATAAACCGTTCATGTGCTTTTGGTGCAAATTTTGAGTTGTGATGTGGATCTCTAATCCAACATTTAGCACCGAAGACTTTGAAATAACTCACATTGGGTTTCTTGTCAATGAGGAGTTCGTAGGCAGTCTTCTTGAAGAATTTGTGAAGATATACTCTGTCGATGATGTGGCACGCAGTATCAATACCATCAATCCAGAAACGACGAGGTGTTTTGTATTCATCAAGCATAGTGCGAGCCATCTCAGCAAGAATCCTGTTCTTAGGCTCCATGACGCCATTCTGCTGAGGAGTATCAGGAGCAGATAACTCATGAGTAATACCAAGTTCATCAAGATAGTCATCGGGACTAGAGTTCTTGAACTCAGTTCCAGTGTCACTTCTGATGTGCTTGATCTTCACACCAAAGTTGGTTGAAGCCCTCGAGGAAAATCGTTTGAAGACTGCCTGCACTTCATGTTTGTAAGTAACAGTGTGTACCCATGTGTATCGAGAGTAATCATCAACAATAACAAAGCCATATACAGACGCATCATTTGAGACTGCAGAATAATGATTGAGGCCAAAGAGATCCATGTGAAGCAATTCAAATGGTCGAGTAGTAGTCACGATAGTCTTCGCTGGATGCCTGGCCTTGGTCATCTTTCCAGCTTCACAGGCACCACATAAGTGATCCTTGAGGAATTTGACATTTTCTATGCCAATGACATGCTTCTTCTTCACAAGCGTGTGAAAAATCCTCATACCTGCATGACCAAGTCGTCGATGCCATAGCCAGCCTTCTGAAGCTTTTGCAAGTAGACACACAGCTGGTTGAGGTCCTGTAGAGAAATCAACAATATACAAGTCTCCTCTCCTAAAGCCTTCGAAGACTATGGAGTTGTCAGATTCCATGATCACATCACAACGATGTTTGCCAAAAGAAACAACCATATCCAGATCGCAGAGCATAGAGACAGACATGAGGTTGTTTCCTAAGGACTCGACAAGCATGACTTTGTCCATGTGTCAATCCCTAGTGATCGCAACCTTACCTAGACCCAATACCTGACTTTTGCCTTTGTCAGCGAAGATGATGTGCTTCAGATGAGATGGTGATAAGGGAGCATCCATCAAGAGATTCTTGTCACCAGTCATGTGATTTGTACATCCACTATCGAGGACCCACTCAGTGGCTTTGGGTTGATCATCCTGCAGATGAATTAATGCAGCTGACAAACTCATATACTTCATCAATGAAGAATATGACATCAAATCATCAGATCAATTTCATCAAGCAATGCAACAGATAAAGAAGTATGAGGACGTGAGAAATGAGAGTTCATTTCGTCATGATTAGCCTACGTCCTTTCAGGCACTCTTCAGGTCTCCAGCAAATTCTTCATACGTTTGAGTACGTCTGGAGACCTGACCCTGCAGAAGAGATTAGTTCTTTTTCTTCACCACCCACATCTGAAGGGGTGGCAAAGAGTTCATCACTCTGCGAGCTCCATACGAGAAGGGTGGCATAGATGCCAGCCCGTTTCGTTTCACATAAGATGAGTTAGGATAAGCATATGAATAAGTAGAGTAATTCTTCGAGGACTTATGAACATAATGGTTAGAAAAATAATGCTCATATTCATAGCCCTTAGCTCTTCCCTGCGAAACAGATTTGTTAGCACGATGATATTCATATGAGGACTTTGATCCTTTTGAGGAATTTGATCCATATGAGGAATTCAATTCATATGAGGATTTTACTCCATCTGACACTACTAGGAAAAGGCCTATTAATGGCGCACCTAATTTGGCCATTAATGGCGCATTAGTGGTGCGCCATTACTAGCACGCCATTAGTATATTTTACTAATGGCGCACCTCTGGTGCGCCATTAGTATCTGGTATACTAATGGCGCACCGCAGATGCGCCATTAGTATGCACAGAAGTGCGCCATTAGTATGCCTCCTAGGGGCCATGTGTAGCCAGGTGCTTTGGCATACTAATGGCGCACTCTGCTGTGATGCGCCATTAGTATGAATATTAGGTTTTTTTTATTTTTAAATTTTCTGTTTTTTGCACAGGTTATGCATATATATAAATATAATTTCTCGTGGAGCCAACATATATGGTACGCACATCCGAACTATTAGAATCTACTCCCTCCGTTCCGATTTACTCGTCGTGGTTTTAGTTCAAATTTGAACTAAAACCACGACGAGTAAATCGGAACGGAGGGAGTATATAATAGCTCATAGAACAACTTAGCATCATGCATCATCGATCATAATAATAATAAAAACTCAACATTGGTATTAAATAATAAGTCTTACACATCATTATCGACCATACAACTTCTACTACGTAGCAATTTTCTAAGGTAAAATGGCATAAAACAAGATGGCGTTTGTCTCTAAATCAATTAGATTTAAAGGGCCATTATGGAGAACGCAGATTATCTTGTCTCCATTTCTTGCCCTTCTCACTCTATTGCTTCCAAGTACCTCCTTACGAGTTTTCGTTATTTTTCGCCATTCTTTGATTCTCATTCCTTTATTTGTAGAAGAAATCCGATATGGACACGTGTGATTTGTAGGTTCACCTGGCAGAATGTTTAAAACTTGTAGCTGACCAGATTGAAACATGACAGGAGGCACACAGTCACTAGGGAGAATCTGTTGCAAAACATAGTAAGACTTCGTAGTTAGCATTGTAGTTCAGTTCGAGAAGAACTAATGCAAAACATGAACGAATGTCGTAATAGTAAAAAAAATCTTACCATGGTATCTCCATTGATATTAACGTAGTTCAAGACGTGCACTAGTGGGACGTATTGACCATATTGTGGATCAATATTACGATATTGAATGTAATCCACAAGAAAGGAATAAAAGAAGATGATCTGCTCTTTGTCCTTATAAGTACATTCTGAGCCAGGGGTGTAGTAGGTTCTGTCTAGCATCATCCTCACATTATTTGAATAATCAAAATAACCTATCAATGGAAATAAGTTGTCAACTATTTTGAAATAAACAATATAAATTACTAAATAACTATGTTTGATAAACTCACTTCTCGGTAGAATTGGAATCATATCGTCAACAAGGACCCAAATGTCCAAATCGTCTTCGGCGATGGAATCCGGATTACCAAGATCCATGGTGAGAAGCATACCCTCATAAAAACCATATATCTTGCAAAATGATTCCCAATTCTTGCAACCAAAAGTGGTTACGTTATCTGAATTGTACAAATCCACTTCTAAATCAACATTATGCATGGTCCTTAGTTGAATTTACTTTGTCTCCGTAGTTTCATGATCTTCTAATCCCATCCTCTCCAAGACATAGCGTCTTGCATGACACGGAATAAACTAGTTGCATGTAAAAGAAGAAAATTAATTACTTACACGTTGAAGTAGCTAGAAATCGTGCTTAATTAATTACGAAACAAGACTTGTCGTTGCGTACCATTTCGACATCGAAGGTCTCGTCGAGCTTAATACTGAAGTAACGACCGTCTACCAGGTGAGGCCTGTCGCACAGACCCCGGTCGTCACCGCATCAGGAGCACTCCGGGATCCTATCGTCGTCGGAAGACGACATTTCCTATGTTTCAAAGAGATTAAACTTTATAAATTAAAAATATGTACCTAGACAAGCTAGCTGTGGCACCATCCTAGGCTCATTAGGCCATGGTCTAACCACAAGCCATTTTCTCTAGTTAGACTAGTTTAACTGAATTTTACTCTAGTTAGACTAGTTTAACTGAATTTTACACTGCATCAGTAGTTTTAACTGAATTTTACATCAGTAGTTTTACAACAGTGTTTTTTTAAATATAATATCACAACAGTGCTTTTTTATTAACAGCAAGTTCATCATGTCAATTACTCCAAGCAACAACAGTTTGCCTAGTAGAAAAATTTAAACTATGGCTTAGCAGAAAAATTAACAGCAACGAGTTTCAAGCCATTCATCAAAGTATGGCTTGCCTACAAAAATTTAAACTATTTTGATTTGATGCAATTGCTGTCATTTGCCTTCAAGTGTAACTAGTCTAACTAGTCTAACTACTGAAACTACTCCAAGTCCAACCAGAACAAAACGATATCAATGTCAAATTGTTGCTATGAATAAGATTGCTTGCTTCTTACAACATTGGAAGAGCTACTGAAAGGAGGGGAATGGACTAATTAGTCAACTCAACAAGTAGGCTTGGAAGGCCCAATGAAATTGATTCAGGAATAGCAGGTGTTGGGTCAAATCATGTTCATAGTTTGTATCCTGTTGTATTTCATTTCTCTGCTGCTCAGTGCCGGACATGGATGCTGAGTGATAACCCAGTCTCCCTCCAGTGATAACAATATTTAGCTTTGATGCACAGCTGATCAACACCTTTCATATAAAACAGTAAACGCCAATGGATTTCTCTTTCAAGGAAAGGTGCAAAACAGAAGCACGCAATTGCAGCTAGGAATTTAGGGAATAGACATGGGGGTGTCTGGGCGGTGGAATCGCCAAATCTCACACACATAGCTAAACTGGACACGAGCTAACACAGAGATATCGATAACATCTGCCTAAAGAGACTACCTATGGGATTAATTGATCGTAAAATGTAAGATAATCTTGACTTTTGACAAGCCAAAAGACAAGCATACATACCACTGTTCAAAGCCACTTTGACACTAAACCTGAAAACACTAATCATGCCTCCTTCACAAACAGCATACAACTAACTGCGAAAACGATGTTAAAAGCTATAAGTTGACAATGAGCTTGCGATGTTCACTCCTAGGTGGGTAATTGTTGAATTATATACTACGCAGAAAATACGGAGCATCAACACGCGCGCCCCCACTTCAATTCACTGTCTGTCCACTAGGCCCTACTCATGCGGCGTCAAGGAACACCACAAACAAATTTACAGAGCGAGTGATCCCCGGCGGAAATGGAAGTAGCTAAACGAATGGCAGGAGGGGCCGGCGGATCGAGCGGGGAGGGGGCGGTGGGTGTGGTAAGCGGCGCACCTGGACTGCGAAACCCTCGAGGAGGTCCTTCTCGACGATGCCGCGAGCAATCACGGCGGAGGCCGGCGGCGGCGCTCCCTTCACGTGCCCCGAGTGGCCCTCGTCGGCTCCGAACCAACCGCCGCCGTGCGCCGAGTCGTCGCCGAACTAGGGTTAGGAAGCTCTTGTGCGCGGCCTGGGTGATGCCCTGGCGTCGAGGCCGGGGCGTCGGGGGCGAGGGAGTCGGCGGTGAGGGAGAGAGAGGCGTCGGGGAGAGGGGGGCGAGGGCGTCGGCGGTGAGGGAGAGAGAGGCGTCGGGGAGAGAGGGGGGAGAGATCTGGCGAGAGGGGGAGAGAGGAGGGTGCGGCCGGCCCCAAGTATGGGGGATTACTAATGGCGCACTTCTGCTATGTGCGCCATAAGTATGTGGACTCTAATGGCGCACCGCCCCCAGGTGCGCCATTAGTAGTTTTGTAAAAAAAAAGAATAAAAAATATGATAAAAAAAGAGCATTAATGGCGCACTTTACTGCTGGTGCGCCATTACTAGTTACAACTAGTAATGGCGCACTTTGTCTGGATGCGCCATTAGTATGTTTGGACAGGCGCGCTAGTTCAAAAAAAAAACTTCTTGATACTAATGGCGCACTTTGGACCTCGTGCGCCATTTGTAGTTCGAACTCTAATGGCGTATCTGTTGCTGGTGCGCCATTACTATATACTAATGGCGCACTGCTTGTCCGGTGCGCCATTAGTATCAATTCCATCTATAGCCCTTTTCCTAGTAGTGTGAAGATTTTGATCCATATGAAGAATTGGATCTGGGGTTCCTATTCCTCACACGAGGTGTCATGAGGACATTCACTTGAAGATTCTCAAGGTGCCTCTTAGGGACCCAGATTTTCTTTATAGGGGGACCATACATGTGGTTAGTTCCAACATATCTAGCAAATACTTCACCATTCTGATTTTTGAATAGTTTATAGTTGGAGTCAAATGACTCATCAGAAGAATGAGGAGATTCACATGTAAAGCCAGATAAATTGGATGGATCAACTAGAGGTCCCTTTGCAGCAACCCATGAGGTTTTCGGATACTGCTCAGGCTTCCAATATGAACCATCAGCATTAAGTTTTCTCTCAAAGGCAATTCCCTCCTTCCTAGGGTTCCTGTTGAGGATCTGCTTTTTAAGCACATCACAAAGAGTCTGATGCCCTTTGAGGCTTTTGTACATGCCTGTCATGTACAATTCCTTCAGCCCTGCATTGTCAGTGATACTAGCAATGTTCTCACATGAGGAATTAGTGATAGCCAAGACAGTAGAATAATTTGTAGCATTTAAAGCATTTGAAAATTCAGGTGAAGAACTTGCAGTTTCTCGTTCAATGCATTTCAAGCATGGAGGAATGAATTCTTCTTGAGAAGCGCTGATTTGTTGAGCAAGTAATGAATAACGCTCCTTCTGAAGATCTTCATAACTCACTCTTAGCTTTTCAAGATCTTTCTTTCTTTGAAGAAATTCATAAGAAAGCTTCTCATGATCAGACAAGAGAGTGTTATGATGACTTTGAAGGTTATCGTACTTGGACTGAAGTCTCTGAAGATTTTCAGTCAAGATTTTAGTTCGATCCATTTCTTCACCCAACATATCATCACTTTTATCTAGCATGTTCTGAACCTTATCAACAGCCTTTTGTTGTTGCACAACAATCTTAGCAAGTTTAACATAGCTAGGTCCAAATTCATCACCAGATTCATCATTACTAGACTCAGATAGGTATCATTCAGTTACCTTGGCACCTTTTGCCATAAGACATCATGCAGAGGATGATGATTCCGGATCGAAAGTCATTGTCGTGAGAGATTATTTGAAATCCTCAAACCAGGGATCGTCATGAGTTCGATGACCTTCATAAACCTCAGAGAGACAGTCCGAGATATGCTTCGCTTGGCTGAGATGCATAATGTTCCTGAACTGATTTTGGGACAGACAGGAACAGATGACGTCCTTCGCGGTGAGGTTGAGTAGACTGTACTTGCGAATATCATCAGCCTCAGCCATCTTGCATAGATCGGTAAGACCAATCTCCGTGATGGTCCACATTTCATTGTTCATCACCATGAGACACTTCTTCATCATGGCCTTCCACTTGGGATAGTCATGACCGTCAAAGATTGGGCATACCACAATCTTCATTCCTGCGGTCGACATAACTAAAACTCCAGGCGGTTAAACCAAAATCACATAGAACAAGGGAGTACCTTGCTCTGATACCAATTGAAAGTGCGTTATATCGACTAGAGGGGGGTGAATAGGCGATTTTTATGAATTCTTCACTGAGGAATTTGTTGTTGAGGAAATTCCTTAGCGAAGAACTACTTGCAGCGGAATAAGTACTCAGAAGTAAACATGACAGAATACAAGCATGGTCATCATGAATAAATGAAGACAAATACATAGTACTAAAAGCGTAAACACAGGATGGCACAGAATGAAGACAAACAGACTGAAGAAATTGAACTGGGGAAATAGAGGAAGTCTTCAGTCAAAGTCTTCAAATAGATATGAACAAGCACACAACACATATATGAGGAAATGAAAGAGCTGAGGAAATAGAACCAGTAAGCTTGGTGAAGACAATGATTTGGTAGACCAGTTCCAACTGTTGTCTCTGTTGTACATCTGGTTGGAGCGGCTCGGTATTTAAACCTGAGGACACACAGACCCGGACACCCAGTCAAGGACACATAGTCCAAGACACCAAGTCCTCACCGTATTCTCCTTGAGCTAAGGTCACACAGACCTCGCCCAATCACTCGTGGTAAGTCTTAAGGTGACTTCCGAACCTTCACACACTTGGTCACTCGGTGATCCACAATTCCTCTTGGATGCTCTAGACCTTGATGCCTAACCGTCTGGAAGAAGCACATTCTTCAAAGGTAACAAGCATCGGATCCACACAGGATCAATCTCTTCAGTGATGCTCAATCACTTTTGGGTTTGAAGGTTTTGGGTTTGGTTTCGGGTTTTTCCTCACTTGATGATTTTCGCTCAAAGTCCTCGGAGGATGGGTTGCTCTTATCACAAGTGTTAGTTTCTCGCGGAGCAGCCAACCAACTAGTGGTTGTAGGGGGGTGGCTATTTATAGCCTAGGGAGCATCCCGACATGATAAGACATAAATGCCCTTTAATGATATGACCGTTAGGTAGATAGATATTTGGGACAGCTGGCGCGTAGCACAGCAACGGTCGGAAATTTGAGTATCAAATTCCTCAGGGCTATCATGTTCCTCACCGTGTAGGTAATCCGCACTGGCGAATTCCTAACTCCTCAGTCAGAACAAATTCCTCAGAGATCAGAAGAACTTTGTCTTTGTCACTGAAGAATATGACTGAACTATATGAGATTTCCAATGGCTTCACTCGAAGGGATTGGTAGGTGTATGATTTTTAGTTGAGCATCACATGGAATTTTTTCCTTAGTATTTCCTCGACCCCCTTTAACAGTACGGTGTTTCCTATGACTCATGAAAGAGAAAATGAATCTATAAAAACAAAAGTCTTCATGCTTCATGTTCCTCAAATGAATACCAAGTCTTCAGGGTTACACCAATTTCTTCACTTTCAAAGTCTTTAGAAAGTCTTCAGAAATCCAAAGTCTTCAGTCGAAGAACTTCATTTTTAGGGGTCGACTTTCCCTGTAATTATCAAACTCCTCATAGACTTGTAGAACTGTGTACACTCATAAACACATTAGTCCCTTAACCTATAAGTCTTCAATACACCAAAATCACTAAGGGGCACTAGATGCACTTACACTATTGAACATGTGAAGACTGAAGAACAACTAGCCGATATCTTCACAAAGCCCTTGGATGAGAAGAGATTTATCAAGTTCCGGTGTGAGCTAAATATCTTAAAATCTTCAAATGTTCTTTGAATTGGACACTCATCCTAACACTTATGCAAAATTGATGACTTAGATGTGCAACACATGAAGAATTTGTTTTTCTTCAATCAATGAAGAATAATGCTCTAAGTGTGAAGAAATTAATGAAGAATTTGATTCTTAGAACCCTACGACAATTGTACGCGGTGTCTGAAATCATCATTCTTATACGATGGGTCATACCACTACAAAAGTTGTAAATCTTCAATTTGAGTTTTTGAAATTCCTCTGTTGTTCATATTCTTCAACTTTGCATTGTCTTCACTGTTTCCGTCTCTGTTCTTCATTGGCTATATATATGAGTTTATGTCCTCTACAACATTCACTTATTGCTATTTCTACACGTTGCCTTTTTCTGCTAAGTGAATGTGATCGGGCCCTTCCCCCTCTATGCTCTACTCAACCCATTCCATTCACAAATTCTTCATATGCGTTCTATTTGAAACTTGTTAAAAATCTTCATTGTGTCCTTGTCAGCTAAAGAAATTGCGAACGCAACGTTAAAACTTATCCTTTCCAAAAATTTCGGTTTTGCCGCTCAAATCGTTCCGCTTCCCACGACAATACTTAACTATTCACCCACGATCTCACGCGATCTCCACTACACAGTACGTGGGTGACACATGTCGTGCGAATGAGAAGGGTCAGGGGCACGTTCGTCCAATTTCTCCGGGTGAACGGTTTTTTATCTCAGCTATAAATACCCCTCCCCTTCCCTCACTTCACTTTTTACTCCACTCCTTCTCACTCTCCCGCTCGAGCTTCTCCAACCCTAGCGCCGCCGCTACTCCATCGTCGCCGGTGAGGAAGAGCTTCACTGCCTCGACCTCGTCGCCGTCGTACTCGCGTCGGCCACGGATTTCTTCACTCCGCCGTCATCGTAGCTGTCTTCCTTTGCCAAATTAGCGCGTGGAAGATCTGCACAGAAGAACTTCACTTCTCCATCCCACAGTTCGTCGTGTTCTTCATCCAGTGTAATTAAAAGTTACTTTCACTGCCCTCTTTGATTCAAAAATTTTCTTCAAAATTCTCAAATGGTGTTTTCTTCGTCAAGTCTTCACACACTAAACACCTCACATATCATCTGCCCTTGATTTGATTTCTCTAAGCTATGATTTTCTTCAAGATTCCTCAATTGTGTGGATTTTCAATCTACACAACTCTGGAACCTAAGACAAAGAACGCTTAGTCAAATTCTTCAAGACTCATCTGGTCAAATTCCTCAAACTTGTTCTTTTTACAAAACCTTTTGAGAACGCATATGACCTCTCCAAATTCCTCGCAACTATACATTGTTCACACGTACTCATGTCTGCTGCTAAATCACTAGGTTCTCATCAACTTAACTCATTTGCAGCGTTCCTTGAAGAAAAGTTGCATACTTCTTCAGAGAATTCGATTGTTCAAATTCCTCATCTGAAGAAAATGGCTGATGGAAAGAAGCCGCGGAAAGGAGGAAAGAGTCCTGAGGTCAATATTGCTTTTGAGATACCTAAAGACGTTTATGCTGACTATTACACTCGTGATGAGGCAAAGTTTGGAAAAGAGGACAAGAATCAGCACAAAGTGCGCATACAAAGAACAGAGAGGAGATGGGCACGTGAGTGGAGGGAGTACAGATATGTCACTCCCAAATACATGAAGAAATACGCACTCAATCCTCCCTGCCCAAGACCTCCACTAGCACATGGCCAAGTTGCTGATCCCACAAGCCTCAAGCGTGGTGAGGACTTTCCTGAAGAATGGGCTAAGCGCCAGGCCAAGTTGGCCAGACAAGCCAAGGAAGCAGTGAGGAAATTCAATGAAGACTCTAGTGCTGATGCTGCCTCTACCGAGGCTTCTACTTCCAAGCCTAAGAAGGCCATGGCTAAGACGCGTGCTCACAAGCCAAGTGCTTCTTCCTCAGCAATGCCCTCACGGCCAGTCTCTTCAAAGCCCTCACGGCAAATTCCTCAGACTGCTCCTGCTCCTCCAAAGTCCTCAGCTCCTCCGCAAAAGTCTTCAGATGCTGCAACAAAATCATTTGCTCCAGTCCATCTTGCCACATGTCAGAGGACTGCAGGCATATCCATTGCCTCAGGAGCCTCTGCAAGCTCCTTAGCTGCCCCAAGTTCCTCAACGATGCCAAGTTCCTCAGCTGGTCCCTCGCTGCTGAAGAAAAAGACAACTGTTGGACGAGGCTCTCGCCCAAGTCCTCATAAGAAGCAAGTTGCCTTCCAAGTGTCGTCTGATGAAGAAGCTGATGATGAAGAACTAGTTCAAATCATGAGAGACAGGCAAGAAAAGGCCGTTAGAGCCAAAGGAAGTGAAGTACCACTGCTGTTGGATCCCAAGGTTATCATTTATTTCATTAATCTCTAGCATAAGGACCCAAACACTCCTATCCCTGACTTCAACCTGACTCCTGGCCAAAGTCATATGCTGACCGCCTTCATAGGCGAAGAAAAATGGAAGTTTGAACAGGCCAGGCAGACCAAGAAAGCACAGTACAAGAAGGAGCGCTTTCTGAAGAAAAATGTTGTGAACATGACAACTGAAGAACTAGTCAAGATTCAGGGTGAAATCAAAGCCCTCAGTGATGAATTTGAAGCATATCGTGCTGACTGGTTGGGCGCCAAAGTCAGATTTGTCAATCTGACCAAAGGTTTTTCTTCAAGTGCTGCTCGTAAGACGCACATTGAAATTCCTCAGGCCGAAGCATCTGCTCAGTCTGCTGAAGGACATGCCAGCACAGCTGAAGAACATCAGGCTGCTAAAGAAAATCCCAGGGCTGATGACCCCACTCCAGCCACTGATGAAATTGCCAGGGCAACCTCTAGTGTTGTGCATGAAGAACATGTCAGGCCAGCTGAATCTCCAAAGGCTGTGCCTGAAGATCGTGAAGAAGTCAGGACAACTACATCAGTTGTGCCTGAAGAAAATGAACCAAATTCCTCTGCTGCTCCTGCGCCTACTCCAACTCCAATCCTTCCATCTGCATTAGATGTGAAGAAGACAAAGGCTGCAGAGTGTGCAGCTGCGAAGAAAAGGAAGGCATCAGCTTCTTCAGAATCTTCAGTTCCGAAGAAAATGAAGCCATTGACAAGCTCAGCTAAGAATCCAATTGATGCCGTTCCAATTTCATCTATGCCATCAAAGGACCTTGTTACTTTTGGTGAAGATTGTGTGATTCCAAGTGAATCAGATGAAGACATTCCCTCTGCTGCTTCCTTAGAGCAGACGGATGAAGAAATTGAAGTGGATGCTATCCCCTCAACACCAATTATCTCCTCGCCTATGCCTCAGTTTACTGCTGAAGAGGCCAGCATTGAAGAATTGGAAGCACAAGACTCAGACGTGGACATTGGGAATGCCACTCCATTGATGACTGATGAATTTTGGGATAGTCAGCATCCCAACTCCCCTTTGTTCACGCCACTTCATCAAATTCCTCATTCATCAGCACCAACTGTTTCATTGGGCTCTGAGGAAACTCATCCCGCATAGTCTGTTCATGAAGACATTCCAGCCGCTAGTGCTGAAGAAACTAGTGCTGCTGATGAATCGATGAACACTGCCGCTGAAGAGGAACCAGAAATTCCTCGGACTGAAGAACCTGAGATTGCGAATCCAGAGGTAGTGATGCAGTTGACTGATACTGCTCAACCAAAGCCAAATGATCCTTTCTCAAGAAAGCAATCTTTCAAGAAGGCTAATTTCTTCGGCGAGCATGTATTCTTCACTGATTTCAATCCCTATGACTCTTCTCGCATAAGGAAGAGGCGTTTCTGGACTACCAGTCAGGCAAATTTCTATTCCTCAGTGCTTTACAACAAAGACAAAGTCTTCAATCATCAGCATATTCCTCACGTGGATATGGAATCTTTGTCGTGTTTTGTGCCAGTCCTTAGTGTTCTTCATGACGCTAGACTATTGGGTTTTTGCACAGATATATGCGATTGGAATGAAGAACCGATTCTCCAATTTTATGGAACACTGCACATCACTAGCAATTCTGAAGATGTGAATTCATGGGTGCTGGACTGGATGTCTGAAAACACTCACTACAAAGCTCCAGCCTCTGAATTACTTCAGGCTCTGCCCCTCAATCCTCCAAATGAAGTCGCACGTTGCATGTATGAAAAAACTGAACTCACTGATCACTACATGCAAGTGCTTATGAAGCCTTTGAAGCCAGGTCAAGCCCCACGGACAAAATTCCTCGTGAAGGAATTGCTGTTCCTGCCACGGATTCTCTATCGCCTTCTGACGAAGACATTCAGTCCAATCAAGGGCCACGACTCGAATGATGAAGAAGTTGTTGGCATCATGAAGAATCTGCTATTCAACATAATCCATGGCGTTCCCGTCAACTTTCATGATTTCTTCATGAGGACAATGGCAAATGTTGCACTGTCCCCTTTCAACCTGAAGCCTTATGCTCCATGGATTATGAGATTCATCAGGACAAGGTCTTCAGTGAACTACAAATCTGACACTCTCAATCATTGCAACTACTTGCCCCCAATTGAAGTCCTCAAAAGGACATTTTCCCTTGCTGATGACAAGGGCAAGGCCGCTGCTGTTTTTGATGAAGGCACTCGTCCATTGGATGGCCAGTTTCGCAAAGGTGCATCTTATTCCACCAATGATGACTCTTCCACTCATGACTCTCCCGCCAATGCTCCCAAGCAAAATCCTCAAGGCACAGCTCCCAGAGTGATGACTGATCGTGAGCTTCTCCTCAGTCTTCATCAGAAGGTTGATCGCAACCACAAATGGGTCAAGCGTCAGTTTGGTTCAATTCTTCACAACATGACCTCTATGCATATTACAGTGAAGAAAAACAATTACTACCTTCATGAAACTCTCAACCGCACCTGGCTTGTTCTGTCTCATCTATATGGCGAAGAAGATCTGAAGAAAATGGGTCTCAAGGATGACTTTGACTGGTCAGCTCCTCCTCCGAAGAAATACAAGAAGGTCAAAGTTCCTCCCTTGGTAGCCAGCTCTTATTCTTCATCGCGCGAGACCGATGAGTATGAAGACCTGGACGACACTGCGGCAGACCCTACTTCAAACATCGACCCCAACAATGCTGGCGGTCCTTCATCATCTTGAGATTCTTCAAGGGCGTTAGTCCTCAGTTTCGATCCTTTTGGTCATTCGATGACAAAGGGGGAGAAATGTGATTTAGTCTTCAAGCGGGTCTATATATATGGGCGTTTTTTTGCTAAGTTACAACTCTCATTCTTCTAATGACTTTGTGAATCGAGTTGTAAACTTAAACTCTATGGTGACCTGATACTTTTGCTGTGATGTTTCTGCATGCTTATTCCTCATTAATGTTATGCACGCATGCTGAATTACATTAGTCACCATATTTCATCATGCATTTCAAATTCTTCATATTATATGTCAAATGCGTGTATGAATTACAAGATATAGGGGGAGATCTCCATGATTCTACTCTTCAAGTGTGCATTGCTTCAAAAGCAAATTCCTCACTATGCACAACTTCAGGGGGAGTTCTTCTATATCTTGCAATCAAATTCCTCAACATCAGTATTTACACTTCATATGTTTATCCTCGTTTGAAAACTTAACCTATATTGTCATCAATCACCAAAAAGGGGGAGATTGTAAGCGCATCTAGTGCCCCTTAGTGATTTTGGTGTATTGAAGACTTATAGGTTAAGGGACTAATGTGTTTATGAGTGTACACAGGTCTATAAGTCTATGAGGAGTTTGATAATTACAGGGAAAGTCGACCCCTAAAAATGAAGTTTTTCGACTGGAGACTTTGGATCTTTGAAGACTTTCTAAATACTTTGAAAGTGAAGAAATTGGTGTGACCTTGAAGACTTGGTATTCATTTGAGGAACATGAAGCGTGAAGACTTTTGTTTTCGTAGTTTTTTTCCATTTCTTGAGTCATAGGAAACACCGTACTGTTAAAGGGGGTCGAGGAAATACTAAGGAAAAATTTCCATGTGATGCTCAACTCAAAATCCTACACCTACCAATCCCTTCGAGTGAAGCCATTGGAAATCTCATACAGTTCAGTCATATTCTTCAGTGACAGAGACGAAGTTCTTCTGGTCTCTGAGGATTTTGTTCTGGCTAAGGAGTTAGGAATTCGCCAGTGCGGATTACCTACACAGTGACGAACATGATAGCCCTGAGGAATTTGATACTCAAATTTCTGACCATTGCTGTGCTACGCGCCAGTTGTCCCAAAATATCTACCTACCTAACGGTCATATCATTAAAGGGCATTTATGTCTTATCATGTCGGCTGCTCCCTAGGCTATAAATAGCCACCCCTACAACCACTAGATGGTTGGCTGCTCCGAGCAAAACTAACACTTGTCATAAGAGCAACCCATCCTCCGAGTACTTTGAGCGAAAATCATCAAGTGAGGAAAAACCCAAAACCTTCAAACCCAAAAGTGATTGAGCATCACTGAAGAGATTGATCCTACGTGGATCGGACGCTTGTTGCCTTTGAAGACTGTGCTTCTTCTGGATGGTTAGGCGTCATGGTCTAGAGCATCCAAGAGGAATTGTGGATCGGCTAGTGACCAAGTCTGTGAATGTTTGGAAGTCACCTGAAGACTTACCATGAGTGATTGGGCGAGGTCTGTGTGACCTTAGCTCAAGGGGAATACGAGGAGGACTTGGTGTCTTGGACTGTGTGTCCGTGACTGGGTGTCCGGGACTGTGTGTCCTTAGGTTTAAATACCTAGCCACCCTAACCAGATGTACAACTGAGACAGCAGTTGGAACTAGTCTAACAAATCATTGTCTTCACCAAGCTTACTAGTTCTATTTCCTCAACTCTTTCATTTCATCATATCTGTGATGTGTTCTTGTTCATATCTGTTTGAAGAATTTGACTGAAGACTTTCTCAATTTCCTCAGTTCAAATTCTTCATCATGTTTATCTTCATTCTGTGTTACCCTGTGATTACGCTTTCTGTACTCTGTGTTTGTTTTCACTTCTTCATGATGACCATGTTTGTATTCTGTCATGTTTACTTCTGAGTACTTCTTCCACTGCAAGTAGTTCTTCGCTAAGGAATTTCCTCTACAGCAAATTCCTCAATGAAGAATTCATAAAAATCGCCTATTCACCACCCCTCTAGCCGATATGACGCACTTTCAGAAGAAAAAGTCCAAGAGCAACAGGAAGAAGGGCTAAGAACAACACAAGAATTCGGCCAAGGTTATTTGCTTCAAGTGCAAAATTGAAGGGCATCATGTTAGATCTTGCCCATTTAAGAAGAAGGGCCATTAGTGACAAGCAACAAGGTTATAGGCCACAAGTTCAATATCATGCTAAACCTCAAGTTGAAGAAAGGCCACTTCCGAAGAATACTCAAGTTAATGCTTCTCATGTTGAGAAATCAAGTGAGAAGAAAGTGAAGAGTAGACGTTGCTACTTATGTTGTAAGAAAGGTCACCTCGCTTCTTCATGCACTTGTGGTAACTTATCCAACAGCCTTGGAGAGAGGGTGCCACTTACTCAACCCCGACCCCACGAAGCACTTACTCAACCCTGACCCCCGCGTCCCCTCCTCGAGGCGACACGTGGGGAACCCAAGATCTCCGCCGTCGGCCGTCCTCCTCCCTCCCTACCCCCTCGCCGCCACCGAGGGCCTTTGCTGGGCAAAGCCCTGGCAGAGCCGGCTGCGGCGGGGCCTCTCCTCGGTGCGGCTCCCCACCCCATGGCCATGGCGCGTTGCTCGGTCGTCGACGGCACTTGGCGGCATGGTGCTGCGTGGGCGTGGTGGCGGCATGGCGCAATGGCTGCGGGGGTGGCGGTGTCGCCTGCGGCTACAACGGCCGGAGATCTCGATTCCATCCCGATCCCCCTCTTTGGATGTGGATCTGGCTGGTCGGGACCTAGGTGTCCCTGCTACCTTCAGGTGTGGTGTCGCCAGGCCTCCATGGCCGCGGGGCACAATGGTGGTGCAGGCGGACGGTGGATGGCTTGCGGCGGGTCGGTGGTGCTGGCTGGCGATTCCCGGAGCACGGATCCGGGGATCTCGGCTCGGATCTGATGCGTATGCGGCACCGGCCAGCGTCCTTGGGGTGCTCATGGCAGGGAGTGCGGCGGTTGTCTCCGGATCCTTGCGTGGCGCATAGCATGATGGAGGGTGTAGGTGGTGCACCGGCACTAGCGATGGAGGCAGTGCGAGCGCAACCATGGCGGCGGCGACGCTGTGAGGCCTTGCCAGGAAGGGTCTTGGCGGGCAGCGGGCGTTCGGTTGCTTCCGTGTGAGGCGTGCGGCGATGCCTCGGCGGTGTGGGTGCCGGAGTGTGATCGGAGGTGCGGGTTGGATCCATTCTGGTGGTAGTCCCCTGATGCGGGTGAAGGCCACTGTGGCGGAACTGGCTTTGCACCGCTCGGTGGTTGCTATGGCTCCTAGTCGATGTTGAAGGTGATGGCTTTAGGCGTGTTCCCTCGGCAGTGAGGGGGGCTTAGATGGCAAGTTGTTGTGGTGACGGCGGTGGGAGGCATCTGATTGGGACTGGCCAGGATCTTGGAGACGTGGAGATGTGCAGCGCTACGGATGAAAATCCTGTTTGGTTGTGGCCGGACCGGCGTTGATGGCACCTAATGATGCCATTTACCTTCCTGGAGGCTTCGTCGAGTGCAACACCATCTTCCTCGCGACCTCGTATCGGCGACTGTCTTCGGGGCGAAAGCCTTGATCTCCGAGGCGAAATCCTTGATTCGTTGGATCGGCACGATGGCAACGTCTTTGAGGTTGTTACTCTGTTGGGAGCATTGTGCTCGTAGACTCGAGGTCCCATGATGTGCTCCTCCGGTGTTCACCGCTGCCCGGATCTTTCTCCTTCGGCGCCATGTACGGTCCTCGCTGGCTAATCCAAGGAAGCTGGAGTTGTTGTTCTTCGGAGGTCTTCAGTGTCGGCCGAGACGCGACGAGGGGCTCGGTGATGGGCAGGCTTCTTGTGTTGTAGTTGTGTAGTTGTGTTTGGTTGTCTTTGTACGAACTGGGTGTGGAGTTGGTCGCCTTCGTTGTTCGCAGCGAGTGGTAGACTTTGTTGTATGTCTTATTTCTCTCCTTCTATAAAGCTAAGGTACGCAATTTGCGTACCCTCGAAAAAAAGTAACTTATCCATCCCAGTTATTATTGATGATATACATTCTCTAGGGAAGGATAAGGTTGGCAATGTGTTTGCCAAGTTTGTTGGTACTCAAAGTGGTGTCAAGAAAATAACCATTTGGATAGGCAAGCCTATTGTGACTAACCTCTTAGGACCCAACTTGGTTGGGGACCAACAAGCTCACACTTGATCAATAGGTGTTTTTGGATGGCATTGGAGAGTTGGTTACATTTTGAAGATTTAAGGGGTCTTCATCAATCATATTGTCCCAAGCCATGTCATTCGGACTATCAAGTTTCTATCTTATATCCAATGTTCCTCCTTGCGGTAACTCGTGCTTAAATTTTTTACATCGAAAGTTACTTGTCGCTTAGCATGTTGTGGTTTTGTACATTGCTTGTGTGTGTCTATGTTGTGCTTCCATTTGTCTTATTTTGAGAAATCAAGTACGTGTATGTTGGTTTGCACATCATGTACGTGTGTGTCGTGTGTTGAGCCTTTTGGCATCTTGTTTGTATATTTGTTGGCTCTTGTGAGAGATTAATGGAACATCCCATTTTGAGGGAGTGATGTGCTTTTTGTACTTCACGATCCTACAAATGTGTATACATGAGGAATACATCTATGTGGTGTGTCTTCTCATGATAAATTTAAATTCTAAAAATCCATTAATTATCTCTTGGTGCATTTCATTTGCCTCCTATTAAGTTTCCTTTGGTATCACATTATGGGGGAGTAACATGCTATGTGCATATTACAAGCCTAGAAAATGTGTACATTTGAGGTATTGTCACTTAGAGCTGATACTGGAAATTATCTTGTTCCTAAGTGACATGTTAGCTCTACAAGTTACAACTTGTTTGTGATTGGTGTAAAGATGATGTGAGATATCCTTCTATCTACCATCGGGAATTATTTACAAATACTTCTTGTCTCTTGGCAATTGGTAATCATTTATGTGGTAGAAATTATTGATCATCTTTACCTTGGCTTTTGTTTTTATTTGCCCTTATCTCTTGCCAAGGATTGTGTCAACTCCCAATGTCTTCCGTGACACTTCTGGATCTTGTTGTTTTCTTGATCTTGTCTAAGTGTTTTTCTAGATATGGTGAAAATGGTGATCCCATCTTGTGCATCTTGTATTCAAATGCAAATTCTCTATAATGCACTACTCTTGGGGGAGCTATCATATTTTCCATAAAACACTCATCTTGTGATCCTTACCAAGTGTGTGTTGGTCGAAGGCAAGCCGTTTCTGTTTGGTACTTTGTGCCATCATGAAACTTTGTAGATACTTTGGTTTGCTTAGAACCATTCCCTCTCTTGGGAGTTTGATATCTTTCTTCTTTGAGTGTATCAAAGGATATCTCATTCCTTGATGTATCTTTTAATTGATATCTTCAAAGTGATGATTTCTCCATTTGGTATCCTATTTTCACTTGGTATTTCTTTTTCATTTGGTATCGGTTCTTGAAAGTGTTGAGCATGTGTGTTTACTTCATGTATTTTCTTTGGCATGATTTCCTTCTTTGACCCAATATACAGGGGAAACTCCACCAATTCTCAATTTGGATGATATGTGCATGAAATTTATTTTCATGTCTATATGCACATATGTATGTGGAGTTTGTTCTATCTATAGGTGTTTCCAATTAACTCTTTGGTCTCAATGAGTTTGGCTATCATTTAGTTTGTGTTGTTGTTCTCGGAGCAATTGGAGATGCATTGGATGCTCGGCCCGCTCACAAGGAAGGTGTTGTCACCATGTGCCCATTGGAGTCAAGCTAGGATGATCAATGAACTACTATCTAGTACATTCAATTGGTATCTACTACATACTTCAAATGTTATCTTGGTAACAAGTATCATTATCTACTCCATGCATACATTTCTTATGTTCAACCTTGCATAGGTTGCATCATGGCATGAAATTCATTCCTTCTTCCGATACTTGTTTCCTTTATCAAAGAATCCCAACAATGATCTCTTTTCGTGAGCTATGATGTTTTTTATGTTCGTGTGGGTGGATTTCATGGATATACATTAAGACAATATCAAGCCATGTGCTATGCTTTCAAGGAAATATCTTATTGGTATATCTATGACTTCCTTTTGGATATCTTGTTCCTTCTTGTTGTAACTATTTTGTGTGTAGATCCTTGTTTGTGGATTGATATCATCAAAAATTTCATCTATCTATAATCGTATACACTTGAGAGAAATTACATATCTAGAATATATCCTTTTCTTTCACGTCCAGCTTGTCCTTCTTGTATTATTTATTTGGTGGCTCCATGAAAGCTTTTGCCTTGAGTGCGGGTCTTATCTTGTTGCATCTTGATGCACTCTTTTGTGGTGAAGATAATTTTTCCTCATGATTGTCTTGACGAGGCTTTGCCATTGGTATCGCTCCTCTTGACAAAGCTATCACTTTCTTTCTTCAGCGTTGTCACAAGCGCTGGTTATTCTTTTTACATATTGACTGTGCTTGTGAAGCCCTTTGTCTGATGTGTGTGGGAAGGACAAGTCACGCACCTTGTATCTCAACTATTCAAGACTATGTTGATGCTTGATGCTCATCCTCATATTATATTAGTCATCACAAGTGCTTTGCCATGACTCACACACATTTTTTTGGTTGAGCCTATTTTTTTGTTGCCTCTTTTACATACTGCTCAACCATTTGTTTGTTGCAAGTGCAAGGCTTATTTTCCTATATGCTCACTTGCAATTGATGTGAGGTTCTATTTATTTTAGGGGAGTGATGATCCTATTCTATGCACTTTGTATCCAAATAAAAAAATTCTTATTTGTGCACAAATCATGGGGAGCTTCTCTAGTTTCCCTAGAACCCTCCTTTTCTCTTATCATACTATCTTCTATTCCTGTGGCATGTAGAATCATTGGTATAGTTGGATCAATTAGTATCTTCTGATAGCTTGTTTCAGTTGGTATCTTTTGATTGCTTGATTGCTTGTCTCTCTCTTTGTTATGTCTTTGTGGCATATCATTATGTAGCAATCTTTATGCTCATTATAGTTTGTCTTCCTCCAAGTATTCATCTTTGGATATGTGTATTGCATCCCACTCTTTTTGAGAAATACACAATTTATGGAGGAACACATTTTATATTGGCCTTCTAATCTTTTCTCCCATTTTGGTAATCAATGCCAATGCGGGAGAAGTTTCAGAAAGTTTTATGGAGAAGTTTAGAGCGCTACTTCTTCTTGCTTTCACTACAAAAAAAATTCCATGATAATATGTGTTTGACAAAGTATGTCACGTTTTCTGTCATGCATGTACAACCATGACGATTCTATGATAGAATCAAGATAGTCATACATGGGATGTCGTAGAAGTGTTCCATGACAATACCAAAATTACACGGAAGTGTCCACTTCCATGACCATAAATGGCGTGCCGTGGAAGTTCTTTCGTCAAGGGTAACCGACACATGGCATCCATCGTAACGGGTCGCCGTTAAGCTAAATGGTCCATCTTTGGATCCGATAACCCGATAACTGCCACAACCAATGGTGATTTTCCACGTGTAAAATTCTCATTGGCCGACGAAACCACGTGTTAGCTCCGCGTTGGCACAGGTGTCACTCATCCAATGGGCGAGATGCGCATATGATATGTTGACACGTGGACCGGCCCAAAAGTGGCCACTAAAGATTAACTGGGATGGCCCTGCTAAAGGCGCACAACATTTTGGAGACCATAATGGGCCGGCCCAGCTAAAGGCCCACAAGATTTTGCATACCATAATGGGGCGGCCGAGCTAAAGGCCCACAAGATTTTGAAGACACTAGTGGGCCGGCCCGTGAATAGGCTGCCATGTTTTGGGTCAAATGCCTGCCCATATTTGATCTGGTCCACTAACAGCCCGCCACGTTCTGGGCCTAATAAGGGCCCATATGAGATCCAGCCCGTTAATAGCCTACCACGTTATGGGCCATATTACGGCCCATATCAGATCTGGCCCTTTAAGATCCTTTCATTCTTTGGGCTAAATTATGGCCTATAATAGATTCAGCCCATCAACTGGACGATGTGCTTTTGGGCCCAGTTGAGGCCCGGTTAGGATTTCTATTTGCTAAAGGCCCATTTAATAGTACGGCCTCATATTAGTTTTGGCCTGTTAAAGGCCCCTTTAACATTTTGACCCTATATTTATATTGGCCTGCTAAAAGCCCGTCATATAGTTGGGCCTAATTATGGCCTGCTTTGCATCCGGCCTGCTCACAGCCGATAATCTGATTGGGCCAAACAAGGACCAAGACAATTTTGGCCTATTAACGACACGTGATGTGATTGGCACAATCATGTGTCGAGGTCTATTTCGGCCTGCTGTCAGGCCGTGAGCTGTTCGACACGTTTTAGGCCCTACCTACTTTTCAGCCTACTAAAAGCTCATTGAACTTTCTTGCCAAAATAGGGCCGGAAGTTTACTCAGCCTATTAAAGGCCCAAAACTACTAGTGTGCCAGTTTACATTTAGGCATGTTAACGGACCGAGATGACTGGGCCCATGATACGGCCCATATATAGTGATTTGCATGCCGGCCACCATAATTTTACATGTTGGCCCATTTACTTTTCATCGAGCGAAGACATGATATATATACAGTAAAATAACTACAGTACCATGAATAAGAAAAAAACCTAGACTATACAATAAAGAAATTACAGCATATTCCATCCACTGGGCATCAAAGTTCGCCATCGGTGATAATAAAGCACAAGCAGACAACATATTACATACAATGGGCATCAAAGATCGCCAACAGTGCAAATAAACACACTGACAAAATAATATACAAAACCGACATCACTTCAATAGAGTTCAAGAAAGGTTAGCCCTGCTCGGGAGTTGCAACACAAGAGGCTGAGCAAGCTGATGAGACTGTTCTTGTTTGACGCTTATATCCTCCAACTCTTGTTGCGTAACATCAATGGACACACTGGACTTCTCGTTGATCTTCCATAGAGATTGGAGTTCAAGCAGGGGTTCAGCTAAACCATGTCTTTCTGCTTGAAGTTGAGACTAAAGAAGTTTTATAGATTCAGGTGGCAACTTCATCGCGCTTGTGTCACTACTATTAGCGAGTAACTTCAACGCTACATCAAGACATGACTTTGAGGTTGTATCGCTATCTCCAAGATGTGTTGCCTTCTTCCCTGCAATATATGTTAGAGGGACATGCAATGGGTTCGTCTCACTATCATTGGGGCAGTTCTTCATGGGTTCAGAGGTATCACTCTGAAAGAGAAACAAGCAGACAGATCAGAGGTTTTCCACATATAAGTATCAGTGCTGATAAGTCATCATATTTCTTATTAGTGAATAAAGAGACATAGTTTAAAATAGCATTAATACAATATGGTATTGTTAAGGTTAAGACATGGCATGAAATGACATAGTGAAGGAGTTGGCAGCTTCACGACACCACTGGATTACAGATCAAGAACTCAAGCATACATGCGGTGCTAAAGAACACATAAGTATCAATGGTTAGTGTGGTGTCAATTTATCCCATTTTAGATTGGCAAATAAAGAGATGGTTTAAATAATAGTAGAATAATATGGCATTGTTCATAGTTAAGACATTGCAGAATATGACATTGTGCTATAGTGGGTTATTTCACGACACCACTGGATTACGGATCAAGAACAGAATCATACATGCAGTGCAAAAGAAGATCACTTGCTGTGTGTAGGTTAGTTTACATGGTTTGAAGAAGGAACTTGGTTGTACAGCTGAAAACTTAAATTGATGGGACAAACTTATGTTTATGAACTTCATAATAAACTTTAAACATGCAATTTGATGCGAACACCAAAAATAAATAGTTGTTGTAGTTATGCCTAACCAAATATGCACAACAAAGTTTGAAGGCTTCAGAAGGACAAACTTACATTAGTGGTGAAGACCGGCTCTATAAAGCCCTTGTCCATGATGATGTTGGGGGCAATTCAAGAAGTTTACCACAGAATCTTCTTCATAAGCAGTGCCTTTATTCTATATTTTGTTAAGAGTAAATATAGATGTGCTAATATAACAAAACATGGAGAAATTTAAGATAATATGAAGAGTGATGATACATAACCAACTAGCTATAAATGTAAGTACAGCGATACAGGCAAAAGGTACCGCCAAGAGCAATGTGGAGCTAAACTTCTTCGGTACCATTGGTTTTATCCAACGGTAAGATTAAATATAGATATTATGTGTAGAAAATAGAGGACAAAGGAAAAGAAGCTGCAGAGTGATTGTACATGAACAACTAGTTGTCTATATAAGTACACTTATAAAGGGCAGCAGGTACTTAGAAGAACAATGCAGAGCTGAACTTTTTAATTGGTATTGGGCTATTCTACATTAATGTAACCATTAATACAGATGTGATAATTTGGAACAATTGATTAGCAAGCTATCATGCATACTGCAGTCACATAATGAACTGGGTATGAATGCAAGTACAGTTATACAGGATAACAGGTACCAACAAGAGCAAAGCAGCGAGCAATATATTTGCGATATCATGTCATCCTTTTCAAATCAGAATTCTTCTTCGAGCAGATTTCCTGCAAAAGAGATCCGTAAGGCACATGCGGAAAAGTATAAGTTCAAATTTTCATGTGATATCATAGATAGTACCTCATCCTGGGAAAGAGACCAGTGCATAACAAGGTTTTTCCATTTAGTGTCTTCTAAATTTAGCACTAGAGACTCACTGGAAATTCATTTATAGACTTGCCATCAAAGTGTGTATTCCTCAGTTAACACAGATACCGCTGCAATGCTTCCTTGAAAAGCGCAAGCAAGCTTTGCTTGTCAGGACTATGCAGATTGACACTCACCTACTTAAAACAATGTAATGTAAATCATTGATGTGTTCAATCAGCAAAAAAACAGGAAAATAATCTCCATGAATAATTGCACTTACACGTAAGTGGGACAGAAAGATGTGAAAATGGTGTTTTTTTCACTATAATCTTCCCATGATGGGAGTATATGCACGTAGTTCCTAACAACTTCGAAGCATTGTCTTTTAAACTGGAATAACTGGAATGGGGTTCCAATCTGCAGAAATTGGCCATCTCTCCAATTGGGATAGGTCTTCGGTGGTGGACTTGTTGTACTTTTGCTGGAGTGGGGTTTTTCTATGGTACGACTGGTGCTATGGCAACTGAAATCGGAATACATTTTGCTGGAGTGCAGGTCATGTGTGGTGAGGCTAGTGGTGCGGCCAGTGAAGTATGGCTACAGTCTGCTGGAGTTGGTCCTACGTATTATGTCACTAGTTGAAGAGCCAATTGTAATGCCCCGGATGTAATACTTTCCCTTTTGCGCATATAATATATCTCCGGCTTCATCTATTCCATTTCGGGTTCTTTGTCTTTTGGGTTTTCGTCGTTTTGTTGTGTGCGTGTGTGGCATTCATTCATATCATGTAGACATGTGCATCGCATTGCTTTTGTGTTGTCGGTTGCATCCGGTTCCACGCGTTCCTTCCTGTTGTCCGTTTCGTGTTCCGGAGCTCCCTCACGTGTCTGTGGCGTCCCGTAGGTCTACTTTGGTGTTTGGCCGTGTAACGTTACCGGTGTGGCGCGAGACTTGTCGTGTGTTGTTGTTTTGGTGTGTGTAACCCGCCTGTCAAATCTCGTCGCGTTTCGAGTCCGTTTGCTACCCCAACAGTTATTCGTGTGGGCTCAAAGTGCCTCCACTTTGAGGCCCAAGACACCCCTCCAACAGCCCACCATACCACTCCTAGCCACTTCTATCATCTAGGCCATCCAAATCTGATCCGGTGGCCGAAAACCGCACTCCATTTGGACAACCCTAGCTACTTGTGCCTATATATTTGTCCACTTCCCCAAATTTGTATTGCGGAACGTAGCATAATTCAAAAAATTTCTACGCTTTCACCAAGATCCAACTATGGAGACATCTAGCAACGAGCAAGTGAGAGTGCATCTACATACCGTTATGGAGATTGCGAGCGGAAGCTTTCGAAGAAGCGTGGATGAAGTAGTTGTACTCTTCGCGTTCTTCGTCACCGATGATCTAGCGCCGAACGACGGCACCTGCGCGTTCAACACACGTACGGTGCAGCAACGTCACCTCCTTCTTGATCCAGCAAGGGGGGAGGAGAAGTCGTCAGAGATCCGGCAGCACGACGGCGTGATGACGGATGCAGTGGAGATCGCAGCAGGGCTTCGCCGGGCGCCCTGCGTTGGAGTATGGAGGTGTGACGGGAGGGGGAGAGGCGCCAGGGCAAGGGTGCGCCTGCCCTCTCCCTCCCCACATATATATAGGGGGCCAGGGGGTGCGCCAGGGCCCCTGCAGATCCAATCTGCAGGGGGGGCGGCGGCCAGGGGGGAGTCCTTGCCCCCCAAGGCAAGTGGTGGCCCCCCTCCCCCTTAGGGTTTTAACCCTAGGCGCATGGGGAGGTGGGCCCCTAGTGGTGCGCCAGCCCAGAGGGGCTGGACACTACCCCTTGCGGCCTAGGGGCCCCACCGGGATGGGTGGCCCCACTCGGTGGACCCTCGGGGCCCCTCCGGTGGTCCCGGGACGCTCCCGGTGACCCCCGGAGATCACCCGATGGCCGAAACTGGACTTCCTATATATCAATCTTTACCTCCGGACCATTCCGGAACTCCTCGTGATGTCCGTGATCTCATCCAGGACTCCGAACAACTTTCGGGTTTCCACGTGCATTTATCTCTACGACCCTAGCGTTACCGAACTTTAAGTGTGTAGACCCTACGGGTTCGGGAGACACGTAGACATGACCGAGACGACTCTCCGGTCAATAACCAACAGCGGGATCTGGATACCCATGTTGGTTCCCATGTGTTCCTCGATGATCTTCATCGGATGAACCACCGTGTCAAGGATTCACTCAATCCCGTATGTTATTCCCTTTGTCCATCGGTACGGTACTTGCCCGAGATTCGATCGTCGGTATTCCCGATACCTTGTTCAATCTCGTCATGGCAAGTCTCTTTACTCGATCCATAATCCATCATCCCATGACTAACTACTTAGTCATATTGAGCTCATTATGATGATGTCTTACCGAGTGGGCCCAGAGGTACCTCTCCGTCATGCGGAGTGACAACATCCCAGTCTCGGTTCGTACCAACTCAACAGAGACTTTCGGAGATACCCGATGCGTACCTTTATAGCCACCTAGTTACGTTGTGACGGTTGGCACACCCAAAGTACTCCTACGGTATCCGGGAGTTGTACAACCTCATGGTCTAAGGAATAAATACTTGACATCGAAAAGCTTATGCATTACGAAATATACGATCTCATGTTATGCTCAAGTTTGGGTCTTGTCCATCACATCATTCTCCTAATGATGTGATCCCGTTATCACTGACATCCTATGTCCATGGTCAGGAAACCGTGACCATCTGTTGATCAACGAACTGGTAACTAGAGGCCTACCAGGGACTCATTGTGGTCTATGTATTCACACATGTATCGCTGTTTCCGTACAATACAATTCAAGCATGAATAACAGACAATTATCATGAACAAGGAGATATAATAATAATGATTTTATTATTGCCTCTAGGGCATATCTCCAACAGTCTCCCACTTGCACTAGAGTCAATAATCTAGTTACATTGTGATGAATCGAACACCCATAGAGTTCTGGTGTTGATCATGTTTTGCTCGTGAAAGAGGTTTAGTCAACGGGTCTGCCACATTCAGATCCGTATGTACTTTACAAATATCTATGTCTCCATCCTGAACATAATTCCGGATGGAGTTGAAACGGCGCTTGATGTGCTTGGTCTTCTTGTGAAACCTGGGCTCCTTGGTAATAGCAATAGCACCAGTGTTGTCACAGAAGAGAGTCATCGGGCTTGACGCGCTTGGAATGACTCCTAGGTCGGTGATGAACTCCTTCATCCAGACTCCTTCCTGCGCTGCTTCAGAAGCAGCTATGTACTCCGCTTCACATGTAGATGCTGCCACCACGCTCTGTTTGCAACTGCACCAGCTGACTGCCCCTCCATTCAAAATATATACGTATCCGGTTTGAGACTTATTAGTCATCCAGATCTATGTCGAAGCTAGCATCGACGTAACCCTTTACGACGAGCTCTTCGTCACCTCCATAAACGAGAAACATATCCTTAGTCCTTTTCAGGTACTTTAGGATGTTCTTGACCGCTGTCCAGTGTTCCGTACCGGGATCACTTTGGTACCTCCCTACCAAACTTATGGCAAGGTTCACATCAGGTCTGGTACACAGCATGGCATACATGATAGAACCTATGGCCGAGGCATAGGGAATGACACTCATCTTTTCTATATCTTCTGCCGTGGTCGGCGACTGAGCCTTGCTCAATCTCATACCTTGCAAAACAGGCAAGAATCCTTTCTTTGACTGATCCATATTGAACTTCTTCAATATTTTGTCAAGGTATGTATTTTGTGAAAGACCAATGAGGCGTCTCGATCTATCTCTATAGATTTTGACGCCTAATATGTAAGCAGCTTCTCCAAGGTCCTTCATTGAAAAACTTTTATTCAAGTAGGCCTTTACATTTTCCAAGAATTCTATATCATTTCCCATCAGCAATATGTCATCCACATATAATATGAGAAATGCCACAGAGCTCCCACTCACTTTCTTGTAAATACAGGCTTCTCCATAAGTCTGTATAAAGCCAAATGCTTTGATCACTTCATCAAAGCGAATATTCCAACTCCGAGATGCTTGCACCAGCCCGTAAATCGAGCGCTGGAGCTTGCATACCTTGTTAGCGTTCTCTGGATCGACAAAACCTTCCGGTTGCATCATATACAACTCTTCCTTGAGAAAGCCGTTAAGGAATGCTGTTTTGACGTCCATTTGCCGTATCTCATAATCATAGAATGCGGCAATAGCTAACATGATTCTGACTGACTTCAGCATCGCTATGGGAGAGAAATTCTCGTCGTAGTCAATCCCTTGAACTTTTCGATAACCCTTAGCAACAAGCCGAGCCTTATAGATGGTCACATTACCATCCGCGTCTGTCTTTTTCTTAAATATCCATTTGTTTTCTATGGCGTGCCTGTCATTAGGCAAGTCCACCAAAGTCCATACTTTGTTTTCATACATGGATTATATCTCGGATTTCATGGCTCCAAGCCATTTATTGGAATCCGGGCCCGCCATCGCTTCTTCATAGTTCGAAGGTTCACCGTTGTCTAACAACATGATTTCTAGTATAAGGTTGCCGTACCACTCTGGTGCGGAACGTGCCCTTGTGGACCTTCGAAGTTCAGTAGTAACTTGATCTGTTTCTTCATGATCATTATCATCAACTTCCTCCCTTGTCGGTGCAGGCACCTCAGGAACAGTTTCCTGCGCTGCGCTACTTTCCAGTCCAGGAGGGGTGACTGTCACCTCATCAAGTTCTACTTTCCTCCCACTCACTTCTTTCGAGAGAAACTCTTTCTCCAGAAAGCATCCATTCTTGGCAACAAAGACTTTGCCTTCGGATTTGTGGTAGAAGGTGTACCCAATTTTTTCCTTTGGGTATCCTATGAAGACGCATTTCTCCGATTTGGGTTCGAGCTTTTCAGATTGAAGTTTCTTGACATAAGCATCACAACCCCAAACTTTTAGAAACGAAAGCTTCGGTTTCTTGCCAAACCAAAGTTCATACGGAGTCGTCTCAATGGATTTCGACGGAGCCCTATTTAAAGTGAATGCGGCAGTCTCTAAAGCATAACCCCAAAAAGATAGCGGTAAATCGGTGAGGGACATCATAGATCGCACCATGTCCAACAGAGTACGATTTCGACATTCGGACACACCGTTACGTTGAGGTGTTCCGGGCGGTGTCAATTGTGAAACAATTCCACAGCTCCTAAGGCGTTTGCCAAATTCATGACTTAAATATTCACCCCCACGATCCGATCGCAAGAACTTTATTTTTCTGTCACGTTGATTCTCAACCTCATTCTGAAATTCCTTGAACTTTTCAAAGGTCTCAGACTTGTGTTTCATCAAATAGATATAGCCGTATCTACTCAAAGCATCCGTGAGGGTGAGAACATAACGGTAGCCTCCGCGAGCCTCAACACTCATTGGACCGCACACATCGGTATGTATGATTTCCAACAAGTTGGTTGCTCGCTCCATTGTTCCGGAGAACGGAGTCTTGGTCATCTTGCCCAAGAGGCATGGTTCGCACGTGTCAAATGATTCATAATCAAGAGACTCTAGAAGTCCATCTGAATGGAGCTTCTTCATACGTTTGACACCAATACGACCAAGGCGGCAATGCCACAAGTATGTGGGACTATCATTATCAACTTTACATCTTTTGGCATCTACACTATGAATATGTGTATCACTACGTTCGAGATCCATCAAAAATAAACCATTGACCAGCGGGGCATGACCATAAAACATATCTCTCAAATAAATAGAACAACCATTATTCTCTGATTTGAAAGAGTATCCATCTCGCATAAGACGAGATCCAGAAACAATGTTCATGCTCAAAGCTGGTACTAAATAACAATTATTGAGGTTTAAAACTAATCCCGAGGGTAGATGTAGAGGTAGCGTGCCAACGGCGATCACATCGACCTTGGAACCATTCCCGACGCGCATCGTCACCTCATCCTTCGCCAGTCTCCGTTTATTCCGCAGCTCCTGTTTTGAGTTACAAATATGAGCAACTGCACCGGTATCGAATACCCAGGAGCTACTACGAGTGCTGGTAAGGTACACATCAATAACATGTATATCATATATACCTTTGACGTTGTCGGCCTTCTTGTCTGCTAAGTATTTGGGGCAGTTCCGCTTCCAGTGACCCGTTCCCTTGCAATAAAAGCACTCTGTCTCAGGCTTGGGTCCATACTTTGGCTTCTTCCCGGCAACAGGCTTGCCAGGCGCGGCAACTCCCTTGCCGTCCTTCTTGAAGTTCTTCTTACACTTGCCTTTCCTGAACTTAGTGGCTTTATTGACCATCAACACTTGATGTTCTTTCTTGATGTCTACCTCCGCTGATTTCACCATCGAATACACCTCGGGAATGGACTTCTCTATCCCCTGCATATTGAAGTTCAACACAAAGCTCTTGAAGCTTGGTGGGAGCGACTGGAGGATTCTGTCAACGACCACTTCATCTGGGAGATTCATTCCCAGCTGAGACAAGCGGTTGTGCAATCCTGAAATCTTGAGGATGTGCTCACTGACAGAACTGTTCTCCTCCATTTTACAGCTGTAGAATGCGTCGGAGACATCATATCTCTCGACTCGGGCATGAGCTTGGAAAACCATTTTCAGCTCTTCGAACATCTCATATGCTCTGTGGTGCTCAAAACGTTTTTGGAGCCCCGATTCTAAACTGTAAAGCATGCCACACTGAACCAGGGAGTAATCATCACTACGTGACTGCCAGACGTTCAAAACGTCTTGGGCCGCATCGGGAGCAGGTGCATCACCTAGCGGTGCTTCTAGGACATACGATCTCTTGGCAGCTATGAGGATAATCCTCATGTTACAGAGCCAATCTGTATAGTTGCTACCATCGTCTTTCAGCTTGGTTTTCCCTAGGAACGCATTGAAGTTGAGGGAAACCTGAGCGTGGGCCATTTGATCTACAAGAGATATTGTAAAGAATTTAGACTAAGTTCATGATAATTAAGTTCATTTTAATCAAATTTCAATGAACTCCCACTCAGAATGACATCTCTCTAGTCATCTAAGTGATACACGATCCGAATTGACTAGCCCGTGTCGGATCATCACGTGAGACGGACTAGTCATCAACGGTGAACATCTTCATGTTGATCGTATCTTCTATACGACTCGTGTTCGACCTTTCGGTCTTCCGTGTTCCGAGGCCATGTCTGTACATGCTAGGCTCGTCAAGTGAACCCTAAGTGTATCGCGTGTGTAAATCTGTCTTACACCCGTTGTATGCGAACGTTAGAACCTATCACACCCGATCATCACATGGTGCTTCGGAGCAACGAACTTTAGCAACGGTGCATAGTTAGGGGAAACATAATACTTGAAATTTTAGTGAGAGATCATCTTATTTACTACCGTCGTTCTAAGTAAACAAGATGCATAAACATGATAAACATCACATGCAATCAATTAAAGTGACATGATATGGCCAATATCATCTTGCTCCTTGGATCTCCATCTTCGGGGCACCATGATCATCTTGTCACCGGCTCGACACCATGATCTTCATCATCATGATCTCCATCATCGTGTCTTGAAGAAGTCGTCACGCCAACTATTACTTCTACTACTATAGCTAACGTTTAGCAATGAAGTAAAGTAATTACATGGCGTTATTCAGTGACACGTAGGTCATACAATAATTAAGACAACTCCTATGGCTCCTGCCGGTTGTCAAGTTCATCGACATGCAAGTCGTGATTCCCTATTACAAGAACATGATCAATCTCATACATCACATATATCATTCATCACATCTTCGTTTTGGCCATACCACGTCACATAGCACATGCTGCAAAAACAAGTTAGACGTCCTCTAATTGTTGTTGCAAATTTTTACGTGGCTTCTATAGGAATTCTAGCAAGAACGTTTCTTACCTACGCCAAAACCACAACGTGATTTGTCAACTTCTATTTACCCTTCATAAGGACCCTTTTCATCGAATCCGATCCGACTAAAGTAGGAGAGACAAACACCCGCCAGCCACCTTATGCATCTAGTGCATGTCTGTCGGTGGAACCAGTCTCACGTAAGCGTACGTGTAAAGTCGGTCTGGGCCGCTTCATCCCACAATACCGCCGAATCAAGATTGACTAGTAACGGTAAGTAAGTTGAACAAAATCAAACGCCCACAACTGCTTTGTGTTCTACTCGTGCAAGATGCTACGCATAAAACCTAGCTCAGATGCCACTGTTGGTGAACGTAGCATAATTCAAAAAAATTCTACGCTTTCACCAAGATCCAACTATGGAGACATCTAGCAACGAGCAAGTGAGAGTGCATCTACATATTGTTATGGAGATTGCGAGCGGAAGCTTTCGAAGAAGCGTGGATGAAGTAGTCGTACTCTTCGCGTTCTTCGTCACCGATGATCTAGCGCCGAACGGACGGCACCTCCGCGTTCAACACACGTACGGTGCAGCAACGTCACCTCCTTCTTGATCCAGCAAGGGGGGAGGAGAAGTCGTCAGAGATCCGGCAGCACGACGGCGTGATGACGGATGCAGTGGAGATCGCAGCAGGGCTTCGCCGGGCGCCCTGCGTTGGAGTATGGAGGTGTGACGGGAGGGGGAGAGGCGCCAGGGCAAGGGTGCGGCTGCCCTCTCCCTCCCCACATATATATAGGGGGCCAGGGGGTGCACCAGGGCCCCTGCAGATCCAATCTGCAGGGGGGTCGGCGGCCAGGGGGGAGTCCTTGCCCCCCAAGGCAAGTGGTGGCCCCCCTCCCCCTTAGGGTTTCAACCCTAGGCGCATGGGGAGGTGGGCCCCTAGTGGTGCGCCAGCCCAGAGGGGCTGGACACTACCCCTTGCGGCCTAGGGGCCCCACCGGGATGGGTGGCCCCACCCGGTGGACCCCCGGGGCCCCTCCGGTGGTCCCGGGACGCTCCCGGTGACCCCCGGAGATCACCCGATGGCCGAAACTGGACTTCCTATATATCAATCTTTACCTCCAGACCATTCCGAAACTCCTCGTGACATCCGGGATCTCATCCGGGACTCCGAACAACTTTCGGGTTTCCACGTGCATTTATCTCTACGACCCTAGCGTTACCGAACCTTAAGTGTGTAGACCCTACGGGTTCGGGAGACTCGTAGACATGACCGAGACGACTCTCCGGTCAATAACCAACAGCGGGATCTGGATACCCATGTTGGTTCCCACGTGTTCCTCGATGATCTTCATCGGATGAACCACCGTGTCAAGGATTCACTCAATCCCGTATGTTATTCCCTTTGTCCATCGGTACGGTACTTGCCCGAGATTCGATCGTCGGTATTCCCGATACCTTGTTCAATCTCGTCATGGCAAGTCTCTTTACTCGATCCGTAATCCGTCATCCCGTGACTAACTACTTAGTCACATTGAGCTCATTATGATGATGTCTTACCGAGTGGGCCCAGAGGTACCTCTCCGTCATGCGGAGTGACAACATCCCAGTCTCGGTTCGTACCAACTCAACAGACACTTTCGGAGATACCCGATGCGTACCTTTATAGCCACCCAGTTACGTTGTGACGGTTGGCACACCCAAAGTACTCCTACGGTATCCGGGAGTTGTACAACCTCATGGTCTAAGGAATAAATACTTGACACCGAAAAGCTTATGCATTACGAACTATACGATCTCGTGTTATACTCAAGTTTGGGTCTTGTCCATCACATCATTCTCCTAATGATGTGATCCCGTTATCACTGACATCCTATGTCCATGGTCAGGAAACCGTGACCATCTGTTGATCAACGAACTGGTAACTAGAGGCCTACCAGGGACTCATTGTGGTCTATGTATTCACACATGTATCGCTGTTTCCGTACAATACAATTCAAGCATGAATAACACACAATTATCATGAACAAGGAGATATATTAATAATGCTTTTATTATTGCCTCTAGGGCATATCTCCAACAGTATACCACTGTTGGGGAACGTAGCATAATTCAAAAAAATTCTATGCTTTCACCAAGATCCAACTATGGAGACATCTAGCAACGAGCAAGTGAGAGTGCATCTACATACCGTTATGGAGATTCGAGCGGAAGCTTTCGAAGAAGCGTGGATGAAGTAGTCGTACTCTTCGCGTTCTTCGTCACCGATGATCTAGCGCCGAACGGACGGCACCTCCGCGTTCAACACACGTATGGTGCAGCAACGTCACCTCCTTCTTGATCCAGCAAGGGGGGAGGAGAAGTCGTCAGAGATCCGGCAGCACGACGGCGTGATGACGGATGCAGTGGACATCGTAGCAGGGCTTCGCCGGGCGCCCTGCGTTGGAGTATGGAGGTGTGACGGGAGGGGGAGAGGCGCCAGGGCAAGGGTGCGGCTGCCCTCTCCCTCCCCACATATATATAGGGGGCCAGGGGGTGCTCCAGGGCCCCTGCAGATCCAATCTGCATGGGGGCGACGGCGAGGGGGGAGTCCTTGCCTCCCAAGGCAAGTGGTGGCCCCCCTCCCCCTTAGGGTTTTAACCCTAGGCGCATGGGGAGGTGGGCCCCTAGTGGTGCGCCAGCCTAGAGGGGCTGGACACTACCCCTTGCGGCCTAGGGGCCCCACCGGGATGGGTGGCCCCACCCGGTGGACCCCCGGGGCCCCTCCGGTGGTCCCGGGACACCCCCGGTGACCCCCGGAGATCACCCGATGGCCGAAACTGGACTTCCTATATATCAATCTTTACCTCCGGACCATTCCGGAACTCCTCGTGACGTCCGGGATCTCATCCGGGACTCTGAACAACTTTCGGGTTTCCACGTGCATTTATCTTTGCGACCCTAGCGTTACCGAACCTTAAGTGTGTAGACCCTACGGGTTCGGGAGACACGTAGACATGACCGAGACGACTCTCCGGTCAATAACCAACAGCGGGATCTGGATACCCATGTTGGTTCCCACGTGTTCCTCGATGATCTTCATCGGATGAACCACCGTGTCAAGGATTCACTCAATCCCGTATGTTATTCCCTTTGTCCATCGGTACGGTACTTGCCCGAGATTCGATCGTCGGTATTCCCGATACCTTGTTCAATCTTGTCATGGCAAGTCTCTTTACTCGATCCGTAATCCGTCATACCGTGACTAACTACTTCGTCACATTGAGCTCATTATGATGATGTCTTACCGAGTGGGCCCAGAGGTACCTCTCCGTCATGCGGAGTGACAACATCCCAGTCTCGGTTCGTACCAACTCAACAGACACTTTCGGAGATACCCGATGCGTACCTTTATAGACACCCAGTTACGTTGTGACGGTTGGCACACCCAAAGTACTCCTACGGTATCCGGGAGTTGTACAACCTCATGGTCTAAGGAATAAATACTTGACACCGAAAAGCTTATGCATTACGAACTATACGATCTCGTGTTATGCTCAAGTTTGGGTCTTGTCCATCACATCATTCTCCTAATGATGTGATCCCGTTATCACTGACATCCTATGTCCATGGTCAGGAAACCGTGACCATCTGTTGATCAATGAACTGGTAACTAGAGGCCTACCAGGGACTCATTGTGGTCTATGTATTCACACATGTATCGCTGTTTCCGTACAATACAATTCAAGCATGAATAACAGACAATTATCATGAACAAGGAGATATAATAATAATGCTTTTATTATTGCCTCTAGGGCATATCTCCAACAGTCTCCCACTTGCACTAGAGTCAATAATCTAGTTACATTGTGATGAATCGAACACCCATAGAGTTCTGGTGTTGATCATGTTTTGCTCGTGAAAGAGGTTTAGTCAACGGGTCTGCCACGTTCAGATCCGTATGTACTTTACAAATATCTATCTCTCCATCCTGAACATAATTCCGGATGGAGTTGAAACGGCGCTTGATGTGCTTGGTCTTCTTGTGAAACCTGGGCTCCTTGGTAATAGCAATAGCACCAGTGTTGTCACAGAAGAGAGTCATCGGGCTTGACGCGCTTGGAATGACTCCTAGGTCGGTGATGAACTCCTTCATCCAGACTCCTTCCTGCGCTGCTTCAGAAGCAGCTATGTACTCCGCTTCACATGTAGATGCTGCCACCACGCTCTGTTTGCAACTGCACCAGCTGACTGCCCCTCCATTCAAAATATATACGTATCCGGTTTGAGACTTATTAGTCATCCAGATCTATGTCGAAGCTAGCATCGACGTAACCCTTTACGACGAGCTCTTCGTCACCTCCATAAACGAGAAACATATCCTTAGTCCTTTTCAGGTACTTTAGGATGTTCTTGACCGCTGTCCAGTGTTCCGTACCGGGATCACTTTGGTACCTCCCTACCAAACTTATGGCAAGGTTCACATCAGGTCTGGTACACAGCATGGCATACATGATAGAACCTATGGCCGAGGCATAGGGAATAACACTCATCTTTTCTATATCTTCTGCCGTGGTCGGCGACTGAGCCTTGCTCAATCTCATACCTTGCAAAACAGGCAAGAATCCTTTCTTTGACTGATCCATATTGAACTTCTTCAATATTTTGTCAAGGTATGTATTTTGTGAAAGACCAATGAGGCGTCTCGATCTATCTCTATAGATTTTGACGCCTAATATGTAAGCAGCTTCTCCAAGGTCCTTCATTGAAAAACTTTTATTCAAGTAGGCCTTTACATTTTCCAAGAATTCTATATCATTTCCCATCAGCAATATGTCATCCACATATAATATGAGAAATGCCACAGAGCTCCCACTCACTTTCTTGTAAATACAGGCTTCTCCATAAGTCTGTATAAAGCCAAATGCTTTGATCACTTCATCAAAGCGAATATTCCAACTCCGAGATGCTTGCACCAGCCCGTAAATCGAGCGCTGGAGCTTGCATACCTTGTTAGCGTTCTCTGGATCGACAAAACCTTCCGGTTGCATCATATACAACTCTTCCTTGAGAAAGCCGTTAAGGAATGCTGTTTTGACGTCCATTTGCCGTATCTCATAATCATAGAATGCGGCAATAGCTAACATGATTCTGACTGACTTCAGCATCGCTATGGGAGAGAAATTCTCGTCGTAGTCAATCCCTTGAACTTTTCGATAACCCTTAGCAACAAGCCGAGCCTTATAGATGGTCACATTACCATCCGCGTCTGTCTTTTTCTTAAATATCCATTTGTTTTCTATGGCGTGCCTGTCATTAGGCAAGTCCACCAAAGTCCATACTTTGTTTTCATACATGGATTATATCTCGGATTTCATGGCTCCAAGCCATTTATTGGAATCCGGGCCCGCCATCGCTTCTTCATAGTTCAAAGGTTCACCGTTGTCTAACAACATGATTTCTAGTATAAGGTTGCCGTACCACTCTGGTGCGGAACGTGCCCTTGTGGACCTTCGAAGTTCAGTAGTAACTTGATCTGTTTCTTCATGATCATTATCATCAACTTCCTCCCTTGTCGGTGCAGGCACCTCAGGAACAGTTTCCTGCGCTGCGCTACTTTCCAGTCCAGGAGGGGTGACTGTCACCTCATCAAGTTCTACTTTCCTCCCACTCACTTCTTTCGAGAGAAACTCTTTCTCCAGAAAGCATCCATTCTTGGCAACAAAGACTTTGCCTTCGGATTTGTGGTAGAAGGTGTACCCAATTTTTTCCTTTGGGTATCCTATGAAGACGCATTTCTCCGATTTGGGTTCGAGCTTTTCAGGTTGAAGTTTCTTGACATAAGCATCACAACCCCAAACTTTTAGAAACGAAAGCTTCGGTTTCTTGCCAAACCAAAGTTCATACGGAGTCGTCTCAATGGATTTCGACGGAGCCCTATTTAAAGTGAATGCGGCAGTCTCTAAAGCATAACCCCAAAAAGATAGCGGTAAATCGGTGAGGGACATCATAGATCGCACCATGTCCAACAGAGTACGATTTCGACATTCGGACACACCGTTACGTTGAGGTGTTCCGGGCGGTGTCAATTGTGAAACAATTCCACAGCTCCTAAGGCGTTTGCCAAATTCATGACTTAAATATTCACCCCCACGATCCGATCGCAAGAACTTTATTTTTCTGTCACGTTGATTCTCAACCTCATTCTGAAATTCCTTGAACTTTTCAAAGGTCTCAGACTTGTGTTTCATCAAATAGATATAGCCGTATCTACTCAAAGCATCCGTGAGGGTGAGAACATAACGGTAGCCTCCGCGAGCCTCAACACTCATTGGACCGCACACATCGGTATGTATGATTTCCAACAAGTTGGTTGCTCGCTCCATTGTTCCGGAGAACGGAGTCTTGGTCATCTTCCCCAAGAGGCATGGTTCGCACGTGTCAAATGATTCATAATCAAGAGACTCTAGAAGTCCATCTGAATGGAGCTTCTTCATACGTTTGACACCAATATGACCAAGGCGGCAATGCCACAAGTATGTGGGAAAATCATTATCAACTTTACATCTTTTGGCATCTACACTATGAATATGTGCATCACTATGTTCGAGATCCATCAAAAATAAACCATTGACCAGCGGGGCATGACCATAAAACATATCTCTCAAATAAATAGAACAACCATTATTCTCTGATTTGAAAGAGTATCCATCTCGCATAAGACGAGATCCAGAAACAATGTTCATGCTCAAAGCTGGTACTAAATAACAATTATTGAGGTTTAAAACTAATCCCGAGGGTAGATGTAGAGGTAGCGTGCCGACGGCGATCACATCGACCTTGGAACCATTCCCGACGTGCATCGTCACCTCATCCTTCGCCAGTCTCCGTTTATTCCGCAGCTCCTGTTTTGAGTTACAAATATGAGCAACTGCACCGGTATCGAATACCCAGGAGCTACTACGAGTGCTGGTAAGGTACACATCAATAACATGTATATCATATATACCTTTGACGTTGCCGGCCTTTTTGTCTGCTAAGTATTTGGGGCAGTTTCGCTTCCAGTGACCCGTTCCCTTGCAATAAAAGCACTCTGTCTCAGGCTTGGGTCCATACTTTGGCTTCTTCCCGGCAACAGGCTTGCCAGGCGCGGCAACCCCCTTGCCGTCCTTCTTGAAGTTCTTCTTACCCTTGCCTTTCTTGAACTTAGTGGTTTTATTGACCATCAACACTTGATGTTCTTTCTTGATATCCACCTCCGCTGATTTCAGCATCGAATACACCTCGGGAATGGACTTCTCCATCCCCTGCATATTGAAGTTCAACACGAAGCTCTTGAAGCTTGGTGGGAGCGACTGGAGGATTCTGTCAACGACCGCTTCATCTGGGAGATTCATTCCCAGCTGAGACAAGCGGTTGTGCAATCCTGAAATCTTGAGGATGTGCTCACTGACAGAACTGTTCTGCTCCATTTTACAGCTGTAGAATGCGTCGGAGACATCATATCTCTCGACTCGGGCATGAGCTTGGAAAACCATTTTCAGCTCTTCGAACATCTCATATGCTCCGTGGTGCTCAAAACGTTTTTGGAGCCCCGATTCTAAACTGTAAAGCATGCCGCACTGAACCAGGGAGTAATCATCACTACGCGACTACTAGACGTTCAAAACATCTTGGGCCGCATTGGGAGCAGGTGCATCACCTAGCGATGCTTCTAGGACATATGATCTCTTGGCAGCTATGAGGATAATCCTCAGGTTACGGACCCAATCCGTATAGTTGCTACCATCGTCTTTCAGCTTGGTTTTCTCTAGGAACGCGTTGAAGTTGAGGGAAACCTGAGCGTGGGCTATTTGATCTACAAGAGATATTGTAAAGAATTTAGACTAAGTTCATGATAATTAAGTTCATTTTAATCAAATTTCAATGAACTCCCACTCAGAATGACATCTCTCTAGTCATCTAAGTGATACACGATCCGTATCGACTAGCCCGTGTCCGATCATCACGTGAGACGGGCTAGTCATCAACGGTGAACATCTTCATGTTGATCGTATCTTCTATAGGACTCGTGTTCGACCTTTCGGTCTTCCGTGTTCCGAGGCCATGTCTGTACATGCTAGGCTCGTCAAGTGAACCCTAAGTGTATCGCGTGTGTAAATCTGTCTTACACCCGTTGTATGTGAACGTTAGAACCTATCACACCCGATCATCACGTGGTGCTTCGGAGCAACGAACTTTAGCAACGGTGCACAGTTAGGGGAAACACAATACTTGAAATTTTAGTGAGAGATCATCTTATTTACTACCGTCGTTCTAAGTAAACAAGATGCATAAACATGATAAACATCACATGCAATCAATTAAAGTGACATGATATGGCCAATATCATCTTGCTCCTTGGATCTCCATCTTCGGGGCACCATGATCATCTTGTCACCGGCTCGACACCATGATCTTCATCATCATGATCTTCATCATCGTGTCTCGAAGAAGTTGTCACGCCAACTATTACTTCAACTACTATAGCTAACGTTTAGCAATGAAGTAAAGTAATTACATGGCGTTATTCAGTGACACGCAGGTCATACAATAATTAAGACAACTCCTATGGCTCCTGCCGGTTGTCAAGTTCATCGACATGCAAGTCGTGATTCCCTATTACAAAAACATGATCAATCTCATACATCACATATATCATTCATCACATCTTCGTTTTGGCCGTACCACATCACATAGCACATGCTGCAAAAACAAGTTAGACGTCCTCTACTTGTTGTTGCAAGTTTTACGTGGCTTCTATAGGATTTCTAGCAAGAACATTTCTTACCTACGCCAAAACCACAACGTGATTTGTCAACTTCTATTTACCCTTCATAAGGACCCTTTTCATCGAATCCGATCCGACTAAAGTAGGAGAGACAGACACCCGCCAGCCACCTTATGCATCTAGTGCATGTCTGTCGGTGGAACCATTCTCACGTAAGCGTACGTGTAAAGTCGGTCCGGGCCGCTTCATCCCACAATACCGCCGAATCAAGATTGACTAGTAACAGTAAGAAAGTTGAACAAAACCAAACGCCCACAACTGTTTGTGTTCTACTCGTTCAAGATGCTACGCATAAAACCTGGCTCTGATGCCACTGTTGGGGAATGTAGCATAATTCAAAAAATTTCTACGCTTTCACCAAGATCCAACTATGGAGACATCTAGCAACGAGCAAGTGAGAGTGCATCTACATACCGTTATGGAGATTGCGAGCGGAAGCTTTCGAAGAAGCGTGGATGAAGTAGTCGTACTCTTCGCGTTCTTCGTCACCGATGATCTAGCGCCGAACGGACGGCACCTCCGCGTTCAACACACGTATGGTGCAGCAACGTCACCTCCTTCTTGATCCAGCAAGGGGGAGGAGAAGTCGTCAGAGATCCGGCAGCACGACGGCGTGATGACGGATGCAGTGGAGATCGCAGCAGGGCTTCGCCGGGCACCCTACGTTGGAGTATGGAGGTGTGACGGGAGGGGGAGAGGCGCCAGGGCAAGGGTGCGGCTGCCCTCTCCCTCCCCACATATATATAGGGGGCCAGGTGGTGCGCCAGGGCCCCTGCAGATCCAATCTGCAGGGGGGCGGCGGCCAGGGGGGAGTCCTTGCCCCCCAAGGCAAGTGGTGGCCCCCCTCCCCCTTAGGGTTTTAACCCTAGGCGCATGGGGAGGTGGGCCCCTAGTGGTGCGCCAGCCCAGAGGGGCTGGACACTACCCCTTGCGGCCTAGGGGGCCCACCGGGATGGGTGGCCCCACCCGGTGGACCCCCGGGGCCCCTCCGGTGGTCCCGGGACGCTCCCGGTGACCCCCGGAGATCACCCGATGGCCGAAACTGGACTTCCTATATATCAATCTTTACCTCCGAACCATTCCGGAACTCCTCGCAACGTCCGGGGTCTCATCCGGGACTCCGAACAACTTTCGGGTTTCCACATGCATTTATCTCTACGACCCTAGCGTTACCGAACCTTAAGTGTGTAGACCCTACGGGTTCGGGAGACACGTAGACATGACCGAGACGACTCTCCGGTCAATAACCAACAGCGGGATCTGGATACCCATGTTGGTTCCCACGTGTTCCTCGATGATCTTCACCGGATGAACCACCGTGTCAAGGATTCACTCAATCCCGTATGTTATTCCCTTTGTCCATCGGTACGGTACTTGCCCGAGATTCGATCGTCGGTATTCCCGATACCTTGTTCAATCTCGTCATGGCAAGTCTCTTTACTCGATCCGTAATCCATCATCCCGTGACTAACTACTTAGTCACATTGAGCTCATTATGATGATGTCTTACCGAGTGGCCCAGAGGTACCTCTCCGTCATGCGGAGTGACAACATCCCAGTCTCGGTTCATACCAACTCAACAGACACTTTCGGAGATACCCGATGCGTACCTTTATAGCCACCCAGTTACGTTGTGACGGTTGGCACACCCAAAGTACTCCTACGGTATCCGGGAGTTGTACAACCTCATGGTCTAAGGAATAAATACTTGACACCGAAAAGCTTATGCATTACGAACTATACGATCCCGTGTTATGCTCAAGTTTGGGTCTTGTCCATCACATCATTCTCCTAATGATGTGATCCCGGTATCACTGACATCCTATGTCCATGGTCAGGAAACCGTGACCATCTGTTGATCAACGAACTGGTAACTAGAGGCGTAACAGGGACTCATTGTGGACTATGTATTCACACATGTATCGTTGTTTCCGTACAATACAATTCAAGCATGAATAACAGACAATTATCATGAACAAGGAGATATAATAATAATGCTTTTATTATTGCCTCTAGGGCATATCTCCAACAGTCTCCCATTTGCACTAGAGTCAATAATCTAGTTACATTGTGATGAATCGAACACCCATAGAGTTCTGGTGTTGATCATGTTTTGCTCGTGAAAGAGGTTTAGTCAACGGGTCTGCGACATTCAGATCTGTATGCACTTTACAAATATCTATGTCTCCATCCTGAACATAATTCCGGATGGACTTGAAACGGCGCTTGATGTGCTTGGTCTTCTTGTGAAACCTGGGCTCCTTGGTAATGGCAATAGCACCAGTGTTGTCACAGAAGAGAGTCATCGGGCTTGACGCGCTTGGAATGACTCCTAGGTCGGTGATGAACTCCTTCGTCCAGACTCCTTCATGCGCTGCTTCAGAAGCAGCTATGTACTCCGCTTCACATGTAGATGCTGCCACGACGCTTTGCTTGCAACTGCACCAGCTGAACGCCCCTCCATTCAAAATATACACGTATCCGGTTTGAGACTTAGAGTCATCCAGATCTGTGTCGAAGCTAGCATCGGCGTAACCCTTTACGACGAGCTCTTCGTCACCTCCATAAACGAGAAACATATCCTTGGTCCTTTTCAGGTACTTTAGGATGTTCTTGACCGCTGTCCAGTGTTCCGTACCGGGATCACTTTGGTACCTCCCTACCAAACTTATGGCAAGTTTCACATCAGGTCTGGTACACAGCATGGCATACATGATAGAACCTATGGCCGAGGCATAGGGAATGACACTCATCTTTTCTCTATCTTCTGCCGTGGTCGGCGACTGTGCCTTGCTCAATCTCATACCTTGCAAAACAGGCAAGAATCCTTTCTTTGACTGATCCATATTGAACTTCTTCAATATTTTGTCAAGGTATGTACTTTGTGAAAGACCAATGAGGCGTCTCGATCTATCTCTATAGATTTTGATGCCTAATATGTAAGCAGCTTCTCCAAGGTCCTTCATTGAAAAACTTTTATTCAAGTAGGCCTTTAGATTTTCCAAGAATTCTATATCATTTCCCATCAGCAATATGTCATCCACATATAATATGAGAAATGCCACAGAGCTCCCACTCACTTTCTTGTAAATACAGGCTTCTCCATAAGTCTGTATAAAGCCAAACGCTTTGATCTCTTCATCAAAGCGAATATTCCAACTCCGAGATGCTTGCGCCAGCCCGTAAATCGAGCGCTGGAGCTTGCATACCTTGTTAGCGTTCTCTAGATCGACAAAACCTTTCGGTTGCATCATATACAACTCTTCCTTGAGAAAGCCGTTAAGGAATGTTGTTTTGACATCCATTTGCCATATCTCATAATCATAGAATGCGGCAATAGCTAACATGATTCCGACTGACTTCAGCATCGCTACGGGAGAGAAAGTCTCGTCGTAGTCAATCCCTTGAACTTGTCGATAACCCTCAGCGACAAGCCGAGCCTTATAGATGGTCACATTACCATCCGCGTCTGTCTTTTTCTTAAATATCCATTTGTTTTCTATGGTGTGCCTGTCATCAGGCAAGTCCACCAAAGTCCATACTTTGTTTTCATACATGGATTCTATCTCGGATTTCATGGCTCCAAGCCATTTATTGGAATCCGGGCCCGCCATCGCTTCTTCATAGTTCGAAGGTTCACCGTTGTCTAACAACATGATTTCCAGTATAGGGTTGCCGTACCACTCTGATGCGGAACGTGCCCTTGTGGACCTTCGAAGTTCAGTAGTAACTTGATCTGTTTCTTCATGATCATTATCATCAACTTCCTCCCTTGTCGGTGCAGGCACCTCAGGAACAGTTTCCTGCGCTGCGCTACTTTCCAGTCCAGGAGGGGTGACTGTCACCTCATCAAGTTCTACTTTCCTCCCACTCACTTCTTTCGAGAGAAACTCTTTCTCCAGAAAGCATCCATTCTTGGCAACAAAGACTTTGCCTTCGGATTTGTGGTAGAAGGTGTACCCAATTGTTTCCTTTGGGTATCCTATGAAGACGCCTTTCTCCGATTTGGGTTCGAGCTTTTCAGGTTGAAGTTTCTTGACATAAGCATCGCAACCCCAAACTTTTAGAAACGACAGCTTCGGTTTCTTGCCAAACCAAAGTTCATACGGAGTCGTCTCAACGGATTTCGACGGAGCCCTATTTAAAGTGAATGCGGCAGTCTCTAAAGCATAACCCCAAAAGGACAGCGGTAAATCGGTGAGGGACATCATAGATCGCACCATGTCCAACAGAGTACGATTTCGACGTTCGGACACACCGTTACGTTGAGGTGTTCCGGGCGGTGTCAATTGTGAAACAATTCCACAGCTCCTAAGGTGTGTGCCAAATCCATGACTTAAATAATCACCCCCATGATCCGATCGCAAGAACTTTATTTTTCTGTCACGTTGATTCTCAACCTCATTCTGAAATTCCTTGAACTTTTCAAAGGTCTCAGACTTGTGTTTCATCAAATAGATATAGCCGTATCTACTCAAGTCATCCGTGATGGTGAGAACATAACGGTAGCCTCCGCGAGCCTCAACACTCATTGGACCGCACACATCGGTATGTATGATGTCCCACAAGTTGGTTGCTCGCTCCATTGTTCCGGAGAACGGAGTCTTGGTCATCTTGCCCAAGAGGCATGGTTCGCACGTGTCAAATGATTCATAATCAAGAGACTCTAGAAGTCCATCTGAATGGAGCTTCTTCATACGTTTGACACCAATATGACCAAGGCGGCAATGCCACAAGTATGTGGGACTATCATTATCAACTTTACATATTTTGGCATCTACACTACGAATATGTGTATCACTACGTTCGAGATCCATCAAAAATAAACCATTGACCAGCGGGGCATGACCATAAAACATATCTCTCAAATAAATAGAACAACCATTATTCTCTTATTTGAAAGAGTATCCATCTCGCATAAGACGAGATCCAGAAACAATGTTCATGCTCAAAGCTGGTACTAAATAACAATTATTGAGGTTTAAAACTAATCCCGAGGGTAGATGTAGAGGTAGCGTGCCGACGGCGATCACATCGACCTTGGAACCATTCCCGACGCGCATCGTCACCTCATCCTTCGCCAGTCTCCGTTTATTCCGCAGCTCCTGTTTTGAGTTACAAATATGAGCAACTGCACCGGTATCGAATACCCAGGAGCTACTACGAGTGCTGGTAAGGTACACATCAATAACATGTATATCATATATACCTTTGACGTTGCCGGCCTTCTTGTCTGCTAAGTATTTGGGGCAGTTCCGCTTCCAGTGACCCGTTCCCTTGCAATAAAAGCACTCTGTCTCAGGCTTGGGTCCATACTTTGGCTTCTTCTCGGCAACAGGCTTGCCAGGCGCGGCAACTCCCTTGCCGTCCTTCTTGAAGTTCTTCTTACCCTTGCCTTTCTTGAACTTAGTGGTTTTATTGACCATCAACACTTGATGTTCTTTCTTGATATCCACCTCCGCTGATTTCAGCATCGAATACACCTCGGAAATGGACTTCTCCATCCCCTGCATATTGAAGTTCAACACGAAGCTCTTGAAGCTTGGTGGGAGCGACTGGAGGATTCTGTCAACGACCGCTTCTTCTGGGAGATTCATTCCCAGCGGAGACAAGCGGTTGTGCAATCCTGAAATCTTGAGGATGTGCTCACTGACAGAACTGTTCTCCTCCATTTTACAGCTGTAGAATGCGTCGGAGACATCATATCTCTCGACTCGGGCATGAGCTTGGAAAACCATTTTCAGCTCTTCGAACATCTCATATGCTCCGTGGTGCTCAAAACGTTTTTGGAGCCCCGATTCTAAACTGTAAAGCATGCCGCACTGAACCAGGGAGTAATCATCACTACGCGACTGCCAGACGTTCAAAACGTCTTGGGCCGCATCGGGAGCAGGTGCATCACCTAGCGGTGCTTCTAGGACATATGATCTCTTGGCAGCTATGAGGATAATCCTCAGGTTACGGACCCAATCCATATAGTTGCTACCATCGTCTTTCAGCTTGGTTTTCTCTAGGAACGCGTTGAAGTTGAGGGAAACCTGAGCGTGGGCCATTTGATCTACAAGAGATATTGTAAAGAATTTAGACTAAGTTCATGATAATTAAGTTCATTTTAATCAAATTTCAATGAACTCCCACTCAGAATGACATCTCTCTAGTCATCTAAGTGATACACGATCCGAATCGACTAGCCTGTGTCCGATCATCACGTGAGACGGACTAGTCATCAACGGTGAACATCTTCATGTTGATCGTATCTTCTATACGACTCGTGTTCGACCTTTCGGTCTTCCGTGTTCCGAGGCCATGTTTGTACATGCTAGGCTCGTCAAGTGAACCCTAAGTGTATCGCGTGTGTAAATCTGTCTTACACCCGTTGTATGCGAACGTTAGAACCTATCACACCCGATCATCACGTGGTGCTTCGGAGCAACGAACTTTAGCAACGGTGCACAGTTAGGGGAAACACAATACTTGAAATTTTAGTGAGAGATCATCTTATTTACTACCATTGTTCTAAGTAAACAAGATGCATAAACATGATAAACATCACATGCAATCAATTAAAGTGACATGATATGGCCAATATCATCTTGCTCCTTGTATCTCCATCTTCGGGGCACCATGATCATCTTGTCACCGGCTCGACACCATGATCTTCATCATCATGATCTTCATCATCGTGTCTCGAAGAAGTTGTCACGCCAACTATTACTTCAACTACTATAGCTAACGTTTAGCAATGAAGTAAAGTAATTACATGGCGTTATTCAGTGACACGCAGGTCATACAATAATTAAGACAACTCCTATGGCTCCTGCCGGTTGTCAAGTTCATCGACATGTAAGTCGTGATTCCCTATTACAAAAACATGATCAATCTCATACATCACATATATCATTCATTACATCTTCGTTTTGGCCATACCACGTCACATAGCACATGTTGCAAAAACAAGTTAGACGTCCTCTAATTGTTGTTGCAAGTTTTACGTGGCTTCTATAGGATTTCTAGCAAGAACGTTTCTTACCTACGCCAAAACCACAACGTGATTTGTCAACTTCTATTTACCCTTCATAAGGACCCTTTTCATCGAATCCGATCCGACTAAAGTAGGAGAGACAGACACCCGCCAGCCACCTTATGCATCTAGTGCATGTCTGTCGGTAGAACCAGTCTCACGTAAGCGTACGTGTAAAGTCGGTCCGGGCCGCTTCATCCCACAATACCGCCGAATCAAGATTGACTAGTAACGGTAAGAAAGTTGAACAAAACCAAACGCCCACAACTGTTTGTGTTCTACTCGTGCAAGATGCTACGCATAAAACCTAGCTCTGATACCATTCTTGGGGAACGTAGCATAATTCAAAAAAATTCTACGCTTTCACCAAGATCCAACTATGGAGACATCTAGCAACGAGCAAGTGAGAGTGCATCTACATACCGTTATGGAGATTGCGAGCGGAAGCTTTCGAAGAAGCGTGGATGAAGTAGTCGTACTCTTCGCGTTCTTCGTCACCGATGATCTAGCGCCGAACGGACGGCACCTCCTCGTTCAACACACGTACGGTGCAGCAACGTCACCTCCTTCTTGATCCAGCAAGGGGGGAGGAGAAGTCGTCAGAGATCCGGCAGCACGACGGCGTGATGACGGATGCAGTGGAGATCGTAGCAGGGCTTCGCCGGGCGCCCTGCGTTGGAGTATGGAGGTGTGACGGGAGGGGGAGAGGCGCCAGGGCAAGGGTGCGGCTGCCCTCTCCCTCCCCACATATATATAGGGGGGCAGGGGGTGCCCAGGGCCCCTGCAGATCCAATCTGCATGGGGGCGACGGCGAGGGGGGAGTCCTTGCCTCCCAAGGCAAGTGGTGGCCCCCCTCCCCCTTAGGGTTTTAACCCTAGGCGCATGGGGAGGTGGGCCCCTAGTGGTGGGCCAGCCCAGAGGGTCTGGACACTACCCCTTGCGGCCTAGGGGGCCCACCGGGATGGGTGTCCCCACCCGATGGACCCCCGGGGCCCCTCCGGTGGTCCCGGGACGCTCCCGGTGACCCCTAGAGATCACCCGATGGCCGAAACTGGACTTCCTATATATCAATCTTTACCTCCGGACCATTCCGGAACTCCTCGTGACGTCCGGGATCTCATCCGGGACTCCGAACAACTTTAGGGTTTCCACGTGCATTTATCTCTACGACCCTAGCGTTACTGAAGCTTAAGTGTGTAGACCCTACGGGTTCGGGAGACACGTAGACATGACCGAGACGACTCTTCGGTCAATAACCAACAGCGGGATCTGGATACCCATGTTGGTTCCCACGTGTTCCTCGATGATCTTCATCGGATGAACCACCGTGTCAAGGATTCACTCAATCCCGTATGTTATTCCCTTTGTCCATCGGTACGGCACTTGCCCGAGATTCGATCGTCAGTATTCCCGATACCTTGTTCAATCTCGTCATGGCAAGTCTCTTTACTCGATCCGTAATCCATCATCCCGTGACTAACTACTTAGTCATATTGAGCTCATTATGATGATGTCTTATCGAGTGGGCCCAGAGGTACCTCTCCGTCATGCGGAGTGACAACATCCCAGTCTCGGTTCGTACCAACTCAACAGACACTTTCGGAGATACCCGATGCGTACCTTTATAGCCACCCAGTTACGTTGTGACGGTTGGCACACCCAAAGTACTCCTACGGTATCCGGGAGTTGTACAACCTCATGGTCTAAGGAATAAATACTTGACACCGAAAAGCTTATGCATTACGAACTATACGATCTCGTGTTATGCTCAAGTTTGGGTCTTGTCCATCACATCATTCTCCTAATGATGTGATCCCGTTATCACTGACATCCTATGTCCATGGTCAGGAAACCGTGACCATCTGTTGATCAACGAACTGGTAACTAGAGGCCTACCAGGGACTCATTGTGGTCTATGTATTCACACATGTATCGCTGTTTCCGTACAATACAATTCAAGCATGAATAACAGACAATTATCATGAACAAGGAGATATAATAATAATGCTTTCATTATTGCCTCTAGGGCATATCTCCAACAATTTGTGCCCCAAAACAGGGATACCCTAGACCCCTCCTTTTTCCACCTCCAGCCACCAGCCACCTCGCCGGAGTTCCGCCGGAATCTCGCCGGAGTTCGCCGGAATACCACCACCTCGTCGGAAAAACACCTCTCCACCTCCTCTCCATCCTCACCGCCGCCCCACGCCTCAGATCCGGCCGGCCGCACCACCACCAGCGCCTCAGGCCGCCGGCCCGGCCAGATCCCGCGGAGCCCCGCCGCCCAGGCTCTCGTAGAGCGTCGACGCCGCCGCCAGCTCGCTGGATCGGGGGGATCTCAGCGCCTCGACCGATCCAGTCGCCGTTGACCGATCGGCCCAGCTGCCCGAGCCTCGATCGCCTGGTTCCCGCATCGCCCCAGCTGGGCCTCCTCGCCGCGGCGCCTCATCCCGCCTCTCCTTGGGCCACTCCGCCCGAAGCCCACCAGCCGCTCTCCTCCCCGTCACGCGCTCCCTCCGATCGCCAGCGCCCGAGGCGCACCGAGCCGTCCGCCTCCTGGGCCGCGTCGCCCCTCCCCGCGGCCCGTCCCGCTCCCTTCACCAGGCTTCCAGCCACCGCAGCCGTCGGCGGCCCGAACGCCAGATCCGCGGGCCTCCTTCGGCCAGCCGACGGGCCAGGCTGCCCCGCCGCCCTCGCGGGCCGCCGCCGCACCGTCTCCAGGCCGCCACCACCCGAGCCGGCCCAGCCGTCGGGCCCTTCCGCCGCGGACCTCTCCGTTCGCCTGGGCCAGCCGCCCCCGCGGGCCGCACCAGATCCAGATCAAGGCCCGTTGACTTTTGTTTCCAGATCTGCAGGTTGATTCAAAATCCCCAAGTCCCTGTGTTTATTGTTGTCTGATGCATATTTCACATGATGATATCTTTTTGTGTGGTGGTCCGTTTTATGCAAATGACATGTCCAGACGTTCGTGGTGACTAGCACTACGATTCATTCCATTGTGCCATGCATGTTGGAGATCATCTAGGTGCTTATTTTTCTGTTGCAAGAGTGCATCCCGATATAAACTGCTGCTATGTGTTGTTTTTATGCCATCTTTGCATAGTGATATCTTTTAGCTCGTTTGTCCGAATGATGCAAATGACATGTCCACGTGTTCGTCTTGCCATGCTCTACATGTTGCTTGTGTTAGGTTGCACGATAGATTTATTCTTGCCATGTATATCTTCGTTGCAAAGTGCTATGTGATTGTTTAGTTATTTAACTTGTTATGAAATGCCATCTTGTTGAGCTCGTTGCTATCGTTGTGTTTATCTCCATGATGCATGCTTGTATGTTTCGGAATCACCATCATGTGTACTTTGATGTGGTGCTTACCACTTGCCATGATTAGTTTTGAGGTGTCTTAAACTTGCTCTTTTAGATGCCATGATGAAACTGCTGTTTTAACACTTAGTGGATTTTTCACTAAGTCTGGAATCTGTTATTCTCCGATGCCATGTTTGCTTGCTGTTCTAGGACAATCCATGATAGTTTTGGAGTGTCTCTTGATGGTTCCTTGTAGTATATATTGTTGGCTATCCATTCATGTTCTCACATGCTTATTTCAGTGGTTGTAGCATCTTTAACTTTTGCTCCAAAGTTTCAATAAAATTCTGCTGTCAGGATTTTGTTGTCAAGTTCAATATGTCCAAGCTTGTTGCTATTGATCCGTGGCTCCTTTGGGGTGCACCTTTGGACTTATTTGTTGTAGTATATGTCTAGTTTATGTTCATGCTCTTTGCCATGGTGTTTGAGTGCTGTAGCTTATTTTTCTAGTGCTCCGAAGTTGCTATGTTGCTGTAATTTTCAGCTTTCGCATGTTTCTTGTTTCGGGCATAACTTTTAGCCCGTAGCTCCGTTTGCAGCGAGTCTTATATGAAACTTGATTGATTTTCCGTGTAGATTCATAATCTCCTATTGTTATCATGTTTTGAAGTGTTTTGCTTGAGTGCTATTTTTCCGTGCTCCGTGTGCTTCCTTAGTGCATCCATCATGCATCCATCATTTTGGTGTGCGCATTGCATCTTGTTGATTCGTGCCTTGTGTGATTGTATTGTTTAGAGCCGGAAGCTGAGACCGAGTACGAGTACGAGCACGAGGTTACCAACGAGGTTGAGCACGAGGACCCTTCTTACGATCCGAACGACTACTCCTCAGGCAAGATGACCGAACCTCGATAACATTACTATCTTTGCCTATTGCTAGTAGTTCCGCTCTATAGCTTTTGCCTCGATGCCCATGTCTTTCCTGTCAGCCTCCTACTTGTAACCATGACCATGTTTAACCACCCTACCTATGCAAACCGTTGCTTGGCTAAGTACGCTTCGCTCAGCCCTTCTTATAGCATTGCTAGTTGCAGGTGAAGATCGAAGGTGCTTGCTTCATGTTGAAGTTTTGTTGGGTTATATCACACTATATAAAAGCTTAAAATGAAATCATCTATATATTGGCAAGGGTGGAAGGCTAAGCCTTTTGCTTGGTGATTTGTTCCACTCATGCCGTTAGGAACCGTTTAAACCGGTGTTATGTTCCTTGATTATGCGTTCCTCACACGGTTGGGGTGTATGGGACCCCCTCGATAAACCGCTAAGTGCTAAGTCTTTTCCAGCAAGTCCCAACATTGGTACTGTTTGCCTAATAACTAATAAACTTGCATAGGGAGTAATTAACCCTCTTTCTTAATCAACAACCCCGGGCCAGTGCTCCACATGAGTGTTGGTCCGAAACGGGGAGTCTGCGGGGCCACCATGAGGAAACTCGAGGTTTGGTAAAAACCTGTAGAATCGCCCATCCGGTCGTGGCCTGAGACTAGATACGCGCGGCTATTGTCAGGGTGTCGGCACGCCGGGAGGATTTGCTGGATTAGCCTTACCTTAGTTCGGAGTATCTTGAGCACGGGATTCCGAGAATACTCGGGTCTTCCCACCTTGAAGTTGCGACTCCACGGATCGTGGGCTTGTCATGGGCCAAGTTGGAACACCCCTGCAGGGTTATGAACTTTCGAAAGCCGTTCCCGCGGTTATGTGGCAGATGGGAGCTTGTTAATATCCGGTTGTAGATAACTTGACACATTGTTCTAATACACTACCAGCGTGTGTACCGTGACTGTCAATTTCCGAATAGGGATTCGGGAGTTGAACACGGTGGGGTTATGTTTGTGGAGCTTTAGCTAGGATCACTTCGTGATCATCTCTCGACCGAGGCCTTCTCTTCTCGCACTCTCTCACGTAAGCTAGTGCTAGTTGCTGCTGCACACACTTATTCTTTTCTTCAGCCTTATCCACTCCCAAGGCTTAAATAGTCTTGTTACCCGGGAATGGGATTGCTGAGTCCTCTGTGGCTCACAGTTACTTCACCACACTAGATGCAGGTCCGATGGTGAGCTATCCAGGTGATGGCACCGAGCTAGACTGGGAGTATGACGAGGAGCGTAGTCGATACTATGTTCGTTATCCTGATGATCAGTAGTGGAGACTTCTACTAGGATTCGATCCGACCTATGGATTTTAATTATGTTTGGTATCTTGTCATTTGGATTTTACCCTTAGAGGGCTGTGATATTTTATTGAATGATGATTTGGAGATGTATTGTATTTGTGTGACGTGGCGAGTGTAAGCCAACTACTTTATATTTTCCATCCCCATCTTTTACATGTGTTGTGCAAAGATACCAGACTTGCGATCATTCCAGCATGGGGTTATGTCTCTAAGTCGTGCCTCGACACGTAGGAGATATAGTCCCATCCTGGGCATTACAAGTTGGTATTCAGAGCCTTCTCCGACCTAGGAGCCCCCACTGATTGATCGAATCGTTGACGGTCGAGTCTAGGCACACACTGAAAATATTTTGAGTCCTATATATTATATCGGAGAGTAGGATTTATTTGCTTCTCATCCCCTTTATCTCTGGTGAGGACTTCTGACGTCTACTCTTCCCTCTTCTACTTTCAAAAATTGCACCAAATTTTTTTAGGAATCTCGCGAGTATTCTGGGATTGTTTCGATGTTCTTGTGACGAGAATATTGTTCTCGATGTCTCCTGACATTAGGGGTTGTGGCAGTGTCCCGGGGAGTTGAGCTTCGGGGTATTGTCGTCACAAGCATATCGCGGCAGTACTAAATACTTAAGACGGCCGACATCGAAAATCTCTCCTATACGGTTAGTGGCAAGATAACCCCGACATCACCCAGTACTGGGGAGGTAGTTCGGGAGTATTGCCATAGCTTGTTATAGTGGATGCTTTTCGAAGGTCCGAGGTAAACAGTTTCCGGGAAAGACTGGTTATGTGTTGAAGGATGGATACAGCTGGATGTAGGTTTAGAGTTGATTGCGCGGTGCTTCCCCTATATCCCCAACACCTGATTGCATAACTGGAATCTTTCGGAAATTCGTAGGTGGGTTTATCCAGTAGATCGTAGGCATTCTTCCAACGAATGCAGGTTAGCGACTTCGGGGTTCTACATTGAGTGAAGTGGTATTATGACCGATGTTCCGATCGGGAGTTGCATCTTAAAGGGTCTTTGGCTATGCTGATCCGGGGATTGCAAAACCCTTTCGTAACGCGTTCATATGCTTTCAGCACAAAGATGTTAGAACGAAGCTCCTATCTTGTGTTTGTTCCCGTCTGTACCTTGTTGTTTTTCTTATTTACCTTTGTCCCCTATGTGGCTTCTCGTGAAGATTGATGTTATCATTTAACTAAGAATTTCATTCGTTCCTCTTGTTCGAATGATTTCATTCGTTCCTCTTGTTCGAATGATTATTGTGAAGACTTGTTGCAATTCATTCCATTGATTCAGCTTATACCTTCTGTTAATCAATTGCTGATTCGTGGTCATCTCTTTCAGGATGGCTCCGAAAAGGGTTCCCAACGCTAACCCAGAGGGTGAAGAGGTCCCAGATCGTCCTCCTTCCCCTCCTCCTCCGTCTGAGGCTTGGAGAGCGATTATGCAGACTACAACTCAGAACACTCAGATGTTGATGCAAATGATGCAGCAGATGCAAGCTAATCAAGCTTATCAGGGTGTTCCAGGGAATCAAGGCAACTTCTTCAACCAGCAGCACCATGCTACTCTCAACCAATTCTTGGCCAATAATCCAAAAGCTTTCAGTTACTGTGTCGACCCTCTTGATGCTGAAGATTGGTTAACCGACATAAAGAAGCATTTTGAGTGCAGTAATGTAAGAGAAGAGGATTATGTGAAGTTTGTAGCCTTCCAACTCAAAGACCAAGCAGCTGACTGGTGGCAGCAGTACAAAGACTCCAGGCCAGGTCGTGTGATCTCTTGGGAGGATTTCTGCAAGGACTTTCGCTCTCACCACATTCCTACAAGTGTCATCGAGGGTATGCGTGAGCAATTCCGCAACCTGAAGCAGGGCTCTATGACAGTCTATCAGTATAATGTCAAGTTCCAAAACCTCGCCCGCTATGCTAAGCAAGACATTCCTGATGCCAAGAGCAAAATCTACCAGTTTCGTGGTGGTCTCAAAGATGAACTTCAACTTGCTCTCACCTTGTTCGAGCCCGATGAATTCGACAAATTCTATAACATGGCTTTGAAACAAGAGGCAGCTCAGCTTAAGATGGAGGCTTCTAAAAAGAGAATTCGAGATGCCGTTCACTCTTCCTCATCGTCTCAGTTGGCTGCGAAACAACAGAAATTTTGGCTTCCTCCTCCTCCAGTGATTCGAGCTCCCTACAACAACTCCAACAGCAACAAGAACTCCAGTGGACGTGGTTTCTCCCACCCACCCAACCCGAGCAACCAGTCGAAGAATCAGTTTTAGTCTCAAGGCTCCAAGTCAAGTGGCTCTCATTTCCGTCCTCTCTCAGAAGTGACTTGCAACAAATGCACTCAGAAAGGTCACTATGCCAACAGATGTCCGAACCCAAAGCGTCTTCCACCTCCTCCACCTGTGAGTTCAGCTATTGTCAAGCATATTCCAAAGTCTGCAAGGGTCAATCTGATGAATGCAGCGCAAGCGGAGAATTCTTCTGATGTGATTTTGGGTAACCTCTCAGTTAACTCTTTTCCAGCTAAAGTGTTGTTTGATTCAGGTGCTACATGTTCCTTCATGTCATCTCCTTTTGCATCCAAGCACAATATTGTCACTTCAAATTTGCCTCAGAAGCTGCAAGTTGTTTCTCCGGGCAGGATTATGACTTCTAGTGTCTATGCTCCGGATGTATCTATTCGCATGGGTGATTATCGCTTTCTGGCTAAACCGGTGGTTCTTGGTAATTCCGACATTGACCTCATCCTCGGGATGGATTGGCTTTCTCAGCATGATGCTCACTTTGATTGTGCACAGAAGGAAGTCAAGATGACTCATCCGGATGAAGATGTGATTATCTTTGCCTCCAGGGATAGCACTATCAGGCTTTTCTCTCTCAATGATAAGGGCGAAATTAATGCCATATCTCAAATTCCGGTGGTTAACGAATATCAAGACGTCTTTCCTGAAGAACTTCCAGGCATGCCTCCACACCGTCAGGTGGAATTCGTAATTGAACTCGAGCCGGGTACTGAGTCAGCATGCCGGCATCCGTACAAGCTCTCTCCCGAAGAATTGAAGGAATTGAAGAGGCAGCTTGATGTACAGGAGTGTATGGGTCTCATCAGGCCTAGTACGTCTCCTTGGGGCTGTGGTGTCTTATTTGTCAAGAAGAAAGATGGCACGGAGCGTCTATGCGTTGATTACCGGCCATTGAACAAGAAGACGATAAAGAACAAGTATCCGCTCCCCAACATCAACGAACTCTTCGAGCAGCTCAAAGGAGCTAAAGTGTTCTCTAAGCTCGATATCCGAATGGGCTATCACCAAATTCGCATTCGCGAGCAAGACATTCCCAAGACTACCTTCAGAACGAGCTACGGCTCATACGAGTATATAGTCATGTCCTTTGGTCTCGCTAATGCTCCTCCTACCTTCTCGAGAATGATGCATTACATCTTCAACCCCTACACCGGCGAGTTTGTGCTTGTGTATCTGGATGATATTCTGGTGTTTTCCAAGAATGAAGAAGATCACGAAAAGCACTTACGTCTGGTTCTTGATCGACTCCGTGAGCATAAGTTCTATGCCAAGTTCTCCAAGTGTGAATTTTGGCTCGATAAGGTTTTGTACCTGGGCCATATCATCTCAGCTGACGGTATTGCGGTAAATCCCGAGAAAGTTGAAGCAATTGTCAACTGGGAAGCTCCTCAGAACGTCAAGCAACCCCGCAGTTTTCTGGGTCTTGCCAGCTATTGCAGAAGGTTCGTTGAGAACTTCTCCAAGATTGCCAAGCCTCTTTCCAACTTGCTTCAGAAGAATGTCAAATACTTTTGGTCTACAGAGTGTGAAGTGGCATTCAGAACTCTCAAAGAAAAGCTCGTCTCTGCTCCAGTTCTTACTCCTCCAGATGAGTCCAAGCCCTATGAAGTATTCTGTGATGCTTCTCTTCAAGGTCTTGGTGGTGTGCTTATGCAAGATAAGAGAATTGTGGCATACACTTCTCGTCAGCTCAAGCCAAGTGAGAAGAACTATCCCACACATGATCTCGAGCTAGCAGCTGTGGTACATGCTTTGATTACGTGGAGACATCTGTTGTTGGGCAGAAAAGTCGACATCTTCACTGATCACAAGAGCTTGAAGTACATCTTCACACAGCCTAATCTGAACCTCCGTGAGACTCGTTGGGTTGAAATGATCCAAGAGTATGATCCCAGCATTGAATACACTCCTGGCAAGGCGAATGTGATTGCAGATGCTTTGAGCAGAAAGGCATATTGCAACAGCCTTATTATCAAGCCGTTCCAGCCTGAGCTTTGTGAAGCTTTCAGGAAGCTCAACCTTCAAGTTGTTCCGCAGGGTTTTCTTGCAAATCTTCAAATTGCTCCTACCTTGGAAGATCAGGTCCGTGAGGCCCAACTCAGTGATGCCATGGTGCAGAAGGTGAAACATGGTATTGCAAAGGGCACTCCTAAATACAAGTGCTTTCGTGTTGATGAGAGAGATACCTTGTTCTTCGAGGACAGACTCATTGTTCCCAAAGGTGATCTCAGGAAGCTCATGATGGAAGAAGCACATGATTCTCTCCTTTCCATTCATCCTGGCAGTTCCAAGATGTACCAAGATCTCAAGCAATCTTACTGGTGGACACGCATGAAAAGGGAAATTGCCCAATTCGTGAACAAATGTGATGTTTGCAGAAGAGTGAAAGCAGAACATCAACGTCCAGCCGGTCTTCTCCAACCTCTTCCCATTCCCGAGTGGAAATTCGACCACATTGAAATGGATTTCGTCACTGGTTTTCCTAAGTCCAAGAGAGGGAATGATGCTATCTTTGTGGTGATTGACAAGCTTACCAAAGTCGCTCACTTCCTTCCAGTCAAAGAATCCATCAATGCAGCTCAATTGGCAGAGCTGTACACTTCCAGAATTGTGTCCTTACATGGCATTCCTCAAGTTATATCCTCAGACCGTGGAAGTTTGTTCACATCCAAGTTCTGGGACTCCTTTCAGTCCGCCATGGGCACTAAGATCAGGTTCAGCACTGCTTTTCACCCTCAGACTAGTGGTCAAGTCGAGCGAGTGAATCAGATTCTAGAAGACATGCTCAGAGCCTGTGTCATCTCTTTTGGCATGAAATGGGAAGGCTGCCTTCCATTTGCCGAGTTCTCTTACAACAACAACTTTCAAGCAAGTGCAGGCAAAGCTCCGTTTGAAATCCTCTATGGCAGAAAGTGCCGTACCCCTCTCAACTGGTCTGAAACAGGTGAACGTCAACTTCTTGGCAATGACTTGATCTCAGAAGCCGAAGAAATGTGCAAAGTCATACGTGAGAATCTCAAGGCCGCTCAGTCGCGTCAGAAGAGCTACTATGACGGCAAGCATCATGATTTGGCATTCAACATTGGTGATCATGTCTATCTCCGTGTTTCTCCGATGAAAGGCACCCAAAGATTCGGTATCAAAGGAAAGCTTGCTCCTAGATACGTCGGGCCTTTCAAGATTCTTGGCAAAAGAGGCGATCTAGCCTATCAACTTGAGCTCCCTCCCAACTTCGCCAATGTTCATGATGTGTTCCATGTGTCTCAACTCCGCAAATGCTTCAAGACACCTGAGCGCATGATTCCGTTTGAAGAGATTGATCTTCAACAAGACCTGTCTTACCGAGAGCATCCCGTTGCTATTCTCGAAGAAACCAAGCGCAAGACCCACAACAAGTCCATCAAATTCTTGAAAGTCAAGTGGTCACATCACACCGACCGAGAAGCTACGTGGGAACGAGAAGATCATCTTCGTTCCGAGTACCCTTCCTTTTTCCAGTCCCAGATCTCGGGACGAGATCTTTTTGTAGTAGAGGAGAGTTTGTAATGCCCCGGATGTAATACTTTCCCTTTTGGGCATATAATATATCTCCGGCTTCATCTATTCCATTCTGGGTTCTTTGTCTTTTGGGTTTTTGTCGTTTTGTTGTGTGCGTGTGTGGCATTCATTCATATCATGTAGACATGTGCATCGCATTGCTTTTGTGTTGTCGGTTGCATACGGTTCCACGCGTTCCTTCCCGTTGTCCGTTTCGCATTCCGGAGCTCCCTCACGTGTCCGTGGCGTCTCGTAGGCCTACTTTGGTGTTTAGCCGTGTAACGTTACCGGTGTGGCGCGAGACTTGTCGTATGTTGTTGTTTTGGTGTGTGTAACCCGCCTGTCAAATCTCGTCGTGTTTCGAGTCCGTTTGCTACCCCAACAGTTATTCGTGTGGGCTCAAAGTGCCTCCAATTTGAGGCCCAAGACACCCCTCCAACAGCCCACCAAACCACTCCTAGCCACTTCTATCATCTAGGACATCCAAATCTGATCCGGTGGCCGAAAACCGCACTCCATTTGGACAACCCTAGCTACTTGTGCCTATATATTTGTCCACTTCCCCAAATTTGTGCCCCAAAACAAGGAAACCCTAGACCTCTCCTTCTTCCACCTCCAGCCACCAGCCACCTCGCCGGAGTTCTGCCGGAATCTCGTCGGAGTTCGCCGGAATACCACCACCTCGCCGGAAAAACACCTCTCCACCTCCTTTCCATCCTCACCGCCGCCCCACGCCTCAGATCCGGCCGGCCGCGCCACCACCAGCGCCTCAGGCCGCCGGCCCGGCCAGATCCCGTGGAGCCCCGCCGCCCAGGCTCTCGTAGAGCGTCGTCGCCGCCGCCAGCTCGCTGGATCGGGGGGATCTCAGCGCCTCGACCGTTCCAGTCGCCGTTGACCAATCGGCCCAGCTGCCCGAGCCTCGATCGCCTGGTTCCCGCATCGCCCCAGCTGGGCCTCCTCGCCGCGGCGCCTCATCCCGCCTCTCCTTGGGCCACTCCGCCCGAAGCCCACCAGCCGCTCTCCTCCCCGTCGCGCGCTCCCTCCGATCGCCAGCGCCCGAGGCGCACCGAGCCGTCCGCCTCCTGGGCCGCGTCGCCCCTCCCCGCGGCCCGTCCCGCTCCCTTCGCCAGGCTTCCAGCCACCGCAGCCGCCGGCAGCCCGAACGCCAGATCCGCGGGCCTCCTTCGGCCAGCCGACGGGCCAGGCTGCCCCGCCGCCCTCGCGGGTCGCCGCCGCACCGTCTCCAGGCCGCCACCACCCGAGTCGGCCCAGCCGCCGGGCCCTTCCGCCGCGGGCCTCTCCGTTCGCCTGGGCCAGCCGCCCCCGCGGGCCGCACCAGATCCAGATCGAGGCCCGTTGAATTTTGTTTTCCAGATCTGTAGGTTGATTCAAAATCCCCAAGTCCCTGTGTTTATTGTTGTCTGATGCATATTTCACATGATGATATCTTTTTGTGTGGTGGTCCGTTTTATGCAAATGACATGTCCAGACGTTCGTGGTGACTAGCACTACGATTCATTCCATTGTGCCATGCATGTTGGAGATCATCTAGGTGCTTATTTTTCTGTTGCAAGAGTGCATCCCGATATAAACTGCTGCTATGTGTTGTTTTTATGCCATCTTTGCATAGTGATATCTTTTAGCTCGTTTGTCCGAATGATGCAAATGACATGTCCACGTGTTCGTCTTGCCATGCTCTACATGTTGCTTGTGTTAGGTTGCATGGTAGATTTATTCTTGCCATGTATATCTTCGTTGCAAAGTGCTATGTGGATGTTTAGTTATTTAACTTGTTATGAAATGACATCTTGTTGAGCTCGTTGCTATCGTTGTGTTTATCTCCATGATGCATGCTTGTATGTTTCGGAATCACCATCATGTGTACTTTGATGTGGTGCTTACCACTTGCCATGATTAGTTTTGAGGTGTCTTAAACTTGCTCTTTTAGATGCCATGATGAAACTGATGTTTTAACACTTAGTGGATTTTTCACTAAGTCTGGAATCTGTTATTTTCCGATGCCATGTTTGCTTGTTGTTCTAGGACAATCCATGATAGTTTTGGAGTTTATCTTGATGGTTTCTTGTAGTATATATTGTTGGCTATCCATTCATGTTCTCACATGCTTATTTCAGTGGCTGTAGCATCTTTAACTTTTGCTCCAAAGTTTAAATAAAATTCTGCTGTCAGGATTTTGTTGTCAAGTTCAATATGTCCAAGCTTGTTGCTATTGATCCGTGGCTCCTTTGGGGGTGCACCTTTGGACTTATTTGCTGTAGGATATGTCTAGTTTATGTTCATGCTCTTTGCCATGGTGTTTGAGTGTTGTAGCTTATTTTTCTAGTGCTCCGAAGTTGCTATGTTGCTGTAATTTTCAGCTTTCGCATGTTTCTTGTTTCGGGCATAACTTTTAGCCCGTAGCTCCGTTTGCAGCGAGTCTTATATGAAACTTGATTGATTTTCCGTGTAGATTCATAATCTCCTATTGTTATCATATTTTGAAATGTTTTGATTGAGTGCTATTTTTCCGTGCTCAGTGTGCTTCCTTAGTGCATCCATCATGCATCCATCATTTTGGTGTGCGCATTGCATCTTGTTGATTCGTGCCTTGTGTGATTGTATTGTTTAGAGCCGGAAGCTGAGACCGAGTACGAGTACGAGCATGAGGTTACCAACGAGGTTGAGCACGAGGACCCTTCTTACGATCCGAACGACTACTCTTCAGGCAAGATGCCCGAACCTCGATAACATTACTATCTTTGCCTATTGCTAGTAATTCTGCTCTATAGCTTTTGCCTCGATGCCCATGTATTTCCTGTCAGCCTCCTACTTGTAACCATGACCATGTTTAACTACCCTACCTATGCAAACCGTTGCTTGGCTAAGTACGCTTCGCTCAGCCCTTCTTATAGCATTGCTAGTTGCAGGTGAAGATCGAAGGTGCTTGCGTCATGTTGAAGTTTTGTTGGGTTATATCACACTATATAAATGCTTAAAATGAAATCATTTATATATTGTCAAGGGTGGAAGGCTAAGCCTTTTGCTTGTTGATTTGTTCCACTCATGCCGTTAGGAACCGTTTAAACCGGTGTTATGTTCCTTGATTATGCGTTCCTCACACGGTTGGGGTGTATGGGACCCCCTCGATAAATCGCTAAGTGCTAAGTCTTTTCCAGCAAGTCCCAACATTGGTACTATTTGCCTAATAACTAATAAACTTGCATAGGGAGTAATTAACCCTCTTTCTTAATCAACAACCCCGGGCCAGTGCTCCACATGAGTGTTGGTCCGAAACGGGGAGTCTGCGGGGCCACCACGAGGAAACTCGAGGTTTGGTAAAAACCTGTAGAATCGCCCATCCAGTCGTGGCCTGAGACTAGATACGCGCGGCTATTGTCAGGGTGTCGGCACGCCGGGAGGATTTGCTGGATTAGCCTTACCTTAGTTTGGAGTATCTTGAGCACGGGATTCCGAAAATACTCGGGTCTTCCCACCTTGGAGTTGCGACTCCGCGGATCGTGGGCTTGTCATGGGCCAAGTTGGAACACCCCTGCAGGGTTATGAACTTTCGAAAGCCGTGGCCGCGGTTATGTGGCTGATGGGAGCTTGTTAATATCCGGTTGTAGATAACTTGACACATTGTTCTAATACACTGCGTGTGTACCGTGACTGTCAATTTCCGAATAGGGATTCGGGAGTTGAACATGGTGGGGTTATGTTTGTGGAGCTTTAGCTAGGATCACTTCGTGATCATCTCTCGACCGAGGCCTTCTCTTCTCGCACTCTCTCACGTAAGCTAGTGCTAGTTGCTGCTGCAGACACTTATTCTTTTCTTCAGCCTTATCCACTCCCAAGGCTTAAATAGTCTTGTTACCCGAGAACGGGATTGATGAGTCCTCTGTGGCTCATAGTTACTTCACCACACCAGATGCAGGTCCGATGGTGAGCTATCCAGGTGATGGCACCGAGCTAGACTGGGAGTATGACGAGGAGCGTAGTCGATACTATGTTCGTTATCCTGATGATCAGTAGTGGAGACTTCTACTAGGATTCGATCCGACCTGTGGATTTTAATTATGTTTGGTATTTTGTCATTTGGATTTTACCCTTAGAGGGCTGTGATATTTTATTGAATGATGATTTGGAGATGTATTGTATTTGTGTGACGTGGCGAGTGTAAGCCAACTACTTTATGTTTTCCATCCCCATCTTTTACATGAGTTGTGCAAAGATACCAGACTTGCGATCATTCCAGCATGGGGTTATGTCTCTAAGTCGTGCCTCGACACGTAGGAGATATAGTCCCATCCTGGGCATTACACCAATACAGGTGGGGTGCTATCTGATTTCTCTGGCACCACCATGTTTTTCAAGGACTTTGCTGGTGCTCCTTCAGGCTCGGCAATCACCCTCTTCTTTTTTGATGTCTGATGCACAAGAACAACATTTGAGTCGGAAAATATGGTATGATCACAAATGGAATATGTATTGATAATGGATGGGCATGGCATCTTGACATATATGATGACTAAACTAAGCAGATGACGGTGCAACGAAGTAGAAGAAATGCAAGACACCTTATGCATGATACGTGCAATCAATAAAACCCTGCCAAATTAGAATAGGCACCTTGATGAGTGAACAAGATAGACCATCTGCCGTCAACTCCTTGAGGTCGGAATAGTCATCAGGGTCATATTCTGAACAAGAATCTGTAGTTTGGGAGCATATGAGTTTCATTGCATCCAGAATGGAACTCAATGCCTTGGTGCCAAGTTTGTTAGTCATTGCACTGTTCCGTAATATTCTTCTGATGCACGCATTCTCATATTCATTGTGATTACTTACAATATCTGAGAAGCATGAAAGCATGAATAGTAGTGAGATTATCTTTGTAATGCAGAGGATATTTGAATATAATAGGGGCTCCCTATAAACCCTTGTGTGCTATCACTAGATTCTGATGGGATAGCCCATGTGTGATGTAATATGGTGCATGCATTAATATAATGTGGCACAACTACACAAAAAATAGGCTCCATGTTGGAAGCTCCAGAAGTAAGGATATTTTCTAGATGATAGGTTCATAATATATTGTATAGAAACTTTATCGCCAAACCATGATAACAAGAGCACACAACAACTAGGCAGATCATAGTGTAGATAAAAGGGGTACACCATAGACCATACCCAGCATAAATAAGTCGAGAACGTGGAACTGGCTGGAAATACAGTGTTGTATTGCCGCTAGTAATTGAAAGCCTATCAATCACCTACAGGCTAGCTCTATCAGTTGTTGACTACAGATGTCCCTGCTCCCCTTCCTCACAAGGAACATACTGTACTTACTAAATAAAGAATAACAAAAGAGGAACATAGTAAAGAACATAAGAGGAAGCATATTATTGAGATTCTGCTTCTTTCTATACAATGTTGGTTGCCCACTCATGATGAATCACAACACCCAAAGGAATGTAATTCCATGCTGTCTCTCTTTATGTGGCCACATGCATTTGGAAAATCAAGTGGGAGGATTAGCTGACCAATTAAATGTGTGTCCGTTAACTAATATCGGTACCATATCACAATTTGTATTTTAAGAAGTAAGCTTTGGACTTATGATTGGTGTGTTGTTTAGCTTCAAGAGTGGGATGCTGCTAGTGCGACACAAAGCACCAACACAAATCATAGTGTAGACATAACGGGAAGACCGTAAGCATCACAAGTAAAATCAGGAAAGTGGAACATGCTGCTAGTGCGACACAAAGCACCAACACAGATCATAGTGTAGACATAACGGGAAGACCGTAAGCATCACAAGTAAAATCAGGAAAGTGGAACTTGCTGGAAAATAAGGGCTATTATTGCAGGCATGGCTAGAAAGGCTTCGATAATAGCTCTCTTTAATTGAACGCACGGTACTGTTAATATCAGTGTAACTCTCAAAGGCAACACAACTCTCCCATTTCCTTGCTAATCTTATAGGATTCAAGTGGGCAGGCCACTACAATTCCTATTCCTATGTTTACAAAATCCTACGAATCAAAGAGACCCGAATAGTTCAAAGTGTCCATTACAACCGACCAAATAGAAATGTACACTTAAAATGTCCCTGCCCCTTTTCACTACAAGGAACATATTATACTATTATACTCCCTCGGTTCCAAAATATTAGTCTTTGTAGAGATTTCCACATAGAGATGTATACAGATACATTTTAGAGTGTAGATTCACTCATTTTGCTCCATATGTAGTCCATGATGGAATCTATACAATGACTTGTATTTAGGAATGGAGAGAGTACTTATTAAAGAAGAAGATGAGAGGAACATGCTAAAGAAGAGCAAGCAGATGATGAACCAAAGCACGTTAAGAATGCAACTCCCTGCTGTCTCTCTATATGTGGCGCATATGCTTTTCGAAAGTAAAGTGGGAACATTAGCTGACCAATTAAACGTTATCCGTTTTAGTAATATCATCATCATATCAGATTCACATTTGAGAAACAAGTTTGGAATTATTAGTGGTACGTTGTTTAGCTTGATGAATTGAGGAGCAGTACTAAGCAGCTACGATGATGGTACTAAATATAAAGGAAAGTTTGCATGCAAGTCACGTGGCTTTCATCATTTGGGTCAGTCGACCAATTCAGGCGGTTGGATGAAGATCCTACGTCTCCTAACCCTTCTTCCTCCCCTTCGATTCTTCCCTTATGTAACACCGCACGGGCCGCCGACGGAACCACCGGCCCCAACCCCCCGCCCTCCCATGAACCGCCCCTACGCTGGTGTTCCTTCGCCCCAACCACCGCCCCCACCCGAGCACCTTCCTTTCGTCCGGCAAACTTCGACGAGCTCACAAAAATCGACTAACCCAATTTTGAAATTTAGTCTACTGTCATTTAGCTAGTGGGGAATATAAAAGGGGGAAACCATAAGCATTGCGAGTATAGTGTTGATCGTGCCATGGCAGATCTGAAGGTGCAAACCGAACAAAGGCAACTTCGCAACCAAGCAACTAACAAGTAAGATCCTAAGTGGTGGACAAGAAATCACAGTAAAGCAGTGACGATCTATTTTCTTGCTACGATAAATAAGTTGAGCAGATACGAAAGAGTACCACTTTTGGTGCAGAGCCGTGTAGGTATCTTCTGAGAATTCGATGGTGCTGCGGTAGCGCTGGCTGTCGGCGGCGTGGAAGCAGATGTAGGAGGCCAGACGGTGGCAGCGGGGGAAATATCCCAGCACGGTGGAGGAGACTGTCGTAGGAGCGGCACCTGCAAGGTGAACGACGGCGGGGGTGAAGCGAGAGGACGGGATGCAAGGATACAGCTGGTCCGAAGCCATGGATGAGAGGGGTCGATCCCTTGTAATGTACGACGGCGTCGGGGTATTCTCCCCGGCATGGTGGAGGAGGACGGCGGTGGGTGGGGTGGTGGACGAAGGAGGCTGGGGTGGAGAGAGCGTTTTGGCGCCCACAGAGTACGAATGGGGAAATGAAGGGAGAGATGTAGGGGGAACCATGTATTTGGGACGCGCTTGTCTCAAATGCGGGGAAAGTTGCCAACTTATCCCCCTTTTAAAATTTCAGACATCACAAGAATATTGGGATGATGGTGATAGGACGGTAATCTCGCATACACCGAATCCTTGCCGCCAAAGATTTCTGCCGAGGAGAGTTTTTTTGGCGCCCACCATGTATGAATTGGGGATGTGAGAGGCAATTCCGGCCGAGGAGAAACTGTGTTTTGGCACCCACCGTATATGAATCCGGGGAGGTGAGAGGCGGAGGCGGTTATGTCACATTTGAGTGAAATTACAAGCCTACCCCTATCGAAACCTATAGAAATCGAGCCGATAGGCTTTGCATGTCAGGGATAGGCAGTAATTTCCATCTCGCGGATTTTGGTTTCAGGCGGTTACTTCAAGTTTCCCCGTTTCGTTCAATTTTTTGCAGAAAAAGAGTGCATGTTTATCGTGCCAACTCACTTCGAATCCATTTTTTTTCTTTGGGCAGGATCTAGTTTGTATTCGAATACAAATCCATATACATCATTTTTTATATATACTTTTAAAAGCACAACAAAGAATTATGCTCCTTTATATATAAAATATGATTTACAAATGCAATGATCTCAAAATCATAAGATTGAATTCATGTTTTTAAACCAAATTATGTTCAACTTTGAATGTAAAATTTTGAAACCAAATTATGTTCAGGTCAAATGTATGGATCGGTAATATCAATATATAAAATAACACACGCGCCAGAAAATTCAAATTAGTATGCATGTTTGATAGATAAATTTTGATTCGAGTGTGAATTACATGGACCATCATCTAGAATTCAAAATTTTGAATCCCTTTCATGTTGACATCTTCTATACACACAACTAAATATTTGAATCTTGTTTCATGCCCATCTATCTCTAGGTCTCTCTCACGTGATCCTTCATGTAGGTAGCACTCTGCTTTCTCCATCTCACCCGCACGCTCAGTACACGCTTCTCCCTTTTTTTGCAAACACGGTCTCTCACCATGTCGCTCGAGAAGTGTCACACTCTCTCTATCTTCATAGATTATACTGTTTTCATTATCTCTCATGTCTTTATCGTTCTCTGGTATCACTATAGCCACCTAAGCTTTCTTTTTCACCGCCACACACACACTCTCACTCGTATTGCACTTTGCCTTTCTCTCTAGGGTTGTCTCACGCACCCTATCTATATCTATATCTATATATATACTCTTCTAAAAACAGAGTTGGTGAAGATGGTTTGCCTGCCATCCTGCAATATAGGTCATCTGATCTATATCTGATGGATAGGAACCAAACTATGATTTTTTTTCTCCAAAACTAACATTATTCATTTGTTTACCGACTAGACAAACTCTTCCCCCCTCTCTCCCTCCCTCTCTCTCACACACACAACTCCCGCTTTGGATCCTCCTAGCGACTACCGTCTCTCTCTCTCTCTCTCTCTCACGCGCGCGCACACACACACACACACACACACACACACACACACAAATCTCGCTTTCGCATCATCACTCGTATCTCTCTCACAAACATTGATCAACCAGCCTCTAGATAGGTTTATCCATCCAACGCACATTTCCACTCCTTGTGTATATGTAGATACTTCGTACCTTCTTGAGGCATGCCCTCTCGATCATACACACACACTATCGCCTCATTTTATGGTAATACCTCATGCACTTTGTGTCTTTGTCACACACACACACTCTTACCTCTTCATCTCTCCATCTTTCTCTCACACATATGGGCTTTTTGCAACAATGTCCCACTTCTCAAATATTGAAACATACCACATTCCTTCCTTATCTCATCAAAACAGCCAAAGGAATATATTTTGAGTGAAACATAAGATATTTTTAGTAATATAGATACATCAAAATATATATTTTTCTCTACTTTATCTATACCCTCTAAATGTGTTGATATATATAGGAAAATTGTTGTGTACTCCTGGGAGTACGTACTCCCGCTCCTCATATACCACATAGATGAATCTTTTACACCTCTTTGTTATTTTTAATATACTTCATTAGTAATTATTAGATACCCCAAAATGAGTTTAATGAAAAAAATCATGTGAGTCTACATATTTTAAAATGTTTACGTATATACTGATGTGTTTGTACGTGAAAAAAGTATATTACAAAAAGTACGTCACAAATAATATTTTTTCAACAAAACTCGTATTGCGGTATCTTAGAATATTTAATGAAGTATATTGAGAATGATAAAGAGGTATAATTAATGCGTATATGAGGTATATTGAGCATGGGAGTATATACTCCCAGGAGTACAGAAAATGAGAGTGGTCTCTTTTCTTCTGGGATAGCTTGTTGTGGGGCTTTCCGAAGGGTCGTTCCGAGAGTGGTCTCTTTTCTTTAAGGTTGTATATATATATATATATATATATATATATATATATATATATATATATATATATATACAGCCGGTCTATTTTCATAACATTATGAGAATAATATTCTCATAACACTTCCGAACTGCATTGCAATACTGCATTGGAAAGCTATACGCACCGCACCACAGAGACCAGCGAACTTCATGTTTGAAAAAACTGTACGTGTTGTTTTTTGGTACCTTTTTTGCTCTAGTTTTTTAACCGTTTATCAGAATTATACGTGTAATATACCGTTGAAAAGCTATGGAGTAGACGCAATTTCGCCATGTTGAACACTTTTCAAAATCCATCATAGTTTAAGAGCAGTTTCGAAAATCGTGCGGCTCACAACGAATGGCAGCGAGCGTTTTTTGGCGTTTTTTTTCTAAATCGCTTGTCGGAATTAAACATATGATACACCGTTGGAAAGATATCGTCGACACGCATCTTTTTCATATGTATTATTTTTTCTAATTCGCTACGGTTTAAGAGCAGTTTTGTATTTATTAAATCGCGGAATTGTGTTTTTCGAATTTTTTTCAAATTTTCGGTACTGTTTTCACTCCAGTTTTCTAACCGCTTGTCGAAACAAGGCGTGTAATATACCGTTGGAAAGCTACGAACGAGGCGCAACTTTCATATGTTGAAATGTTTTTCAGATTCCTTACGGTTTTTAGTTAAATTTGAAAATCGTGCGGCTAACTACGAACAGCAGCGACCGTTTTTTCGTGAAATTTTTACAAACCGTTGGTCGGAATGATCCAAATGATACACTGTTGGAAAGATATCGTCGAGACACTACTTTTTCATGTAGAACACGCCCTCTAATTCATTACGGTTTAAGAGCAGTTTTGAAATTACAAAAACGCGGAAACTTTTTTTTCGCGACAACAAAATCGACGCGTGCACTGCATCGGACAGAAAAGCGCACTGCTTCGAACTGAAGAACGCACTGCATCAGACAGTCAAATGAACCTCATGATTTATTTTGTTGGACGTAGATTTTTCTCAGAGGAGTTTTGTTGTCATTTTTCCAACTTTTTTTCGAAGGAAAGTGGACCGCAACATTCCCGAAAGTGAAACGGAACACTACCAAAAGCGAACCTCATGATTTGCTGTTGTCTTTTTTCGTACTAATTAATTTTTTACGCGCGTTTGAGAAGTGTTGAGAAGTGAGCTGCTTTTCCAATGTGTTTTTGTTTTTGGATCACCAAGTGAACCGCAATGGTTTTTTTATGGCCAACTTCGTGGAGAGAAACAAAGTGAGCTTCAAAGAGTCCTTTGCAATGGACTTTTTTTAGACGAAAGTGCACTGCATTTTTACTTGTTTTTAAATGCATTTTGTTCGAAATGAACTATACTGAGGAGTCCTTCGTAGTAGACTTCTTTTTTACCCAAGTGCACTGCACGTTCACTTACGTAACAAACCACCACAAAATGAACCAGACACCTTTCATAGACACCACAAAATTTGTTTTTACTTTGAGAAGTGTTGAGAAGTGAGCTGCTTTTCCGATGTGTTTTTGTTTTTGGATCACCAAGTGAACCACAATGGTTTTTATATGGCCAGCGGGCGCTTGATCTGGCGGTAGGCACGTCAATGCAGTCCATCCTCGGATCCGAGCGCAGATGCCGACACCTCTGCACCTTGGGGGCACAGAGTTGCCGGTGGTGGAGCTCCTCGTCCTTCTCCCCTGCGGTGGACAGTGTGGGACGGGGTGAGAACCCGATCTAAACTGCACGGCGCCATGACCCTCGTCGGATCTGACGGGGAGGTGCTGCTCCTCCCGGATCGAGAGCAGCCCCGACGGCGGTTGTTGATGCACCACGCGGTGGATCCTCGTCGGCTCCGGGAGGCAGATTGGATGGAGGTGCTGCGGCGGATGAAGAGGGCCGGCATGGCCGAGGTGCGGCGGCACAGTTAGTGAATCACGACGGGGCGGGGAGCGCGGAGAGGTTGTAGGGGTAGGCGGCGCTGGGTGTTGGCCGGGAGGGAGGCGCGGGGTGGTTGGTCACCGGGGCGGGTGGCGTAGGGTGGTTGGTCGCCGGGGAGGATGGCGCGGGGTGGTGGCCGACGGT